>JAVIAB010000108.1:4482016-5014516 GCA_032433765.1 Megaustenia siamemsis | reverse complement strand
ATATTCTTCAAATGTTGTCATGAGTAGGTAAGTAGGTAACTTGTGAGTGGGATTATTCATTTGTTGAGTTGCTTCTCTTCCTCTGCGAGCCTGGACTTGCGCTCTTTGCTCAGAGCTTGAATGCTCATCTCAAACTTCTCGCGGACTTCCTTCAACTTTCTCAGGTACTCGTCTTGGTCTCTGAATAGCTCGACAATCGGTTGAGGGTACTTGCACTCCCCGGCGCCCGAACTGTTCTGCACTGATCGGGTCTCTTGGATCTTTTCTGGCAGTTTTGCTGGTCCAAGGCATGTGTATCTGTTAATGAAGTTGAACGAGTCATTCATAGAACATGGCAAGAAATGGTGAAATTGTGAATGTTATTTTACATCTGTGTTATTAATTCGGGTATTACGAGTTTAGCTGCATAAATTATTTATGTTCGGAGTAACGTCCCATTACACTTTATTCGGGTAGTAATCTAATCTGTCATTAGAAGGGTTAGACTCAGGTTTACCCTAAACTTAAACCTAAACATACCAAAAACACTCAACCTAACCTAAACTTATCCCTAACCCTAACCCTAAACTTAACCTAATCCTTAATCCAAACCCCAAACTTAACCCTAATCTTAAAAGTAACCCTAACCCTAAACGTAACCCTAACCCTAAACATAACCCTAACCCTAAACTTAACCTAACCCTAAACGTACCCCTAACCCTAAACATAACCCTAACCCCAAACTTAACCCTAAACATAACCCTAACCCCAAACTTAACCCTATCCTAAACTTAACCCTAACCCCAAAACTTAACCCTAACCCTAAACATAACCCTAAACCTAAACTTAACCTTAACCCCAAACTTAACCCTAACCCCAAACTTAACCCTAACCCCAAACTTAACCCTATCCTAAATTTAACCCTAATCCTAAACATAACCCTACCCCTAAACATAACCCTAAACTTAACCCTAACCCTAAACGTAGCCCTAACCCTAAACATAACCCTAAACCCAAAACTTAACCCTAACCCTAAACTTAACCCTAACCCTAAACTTAACACTAACCCTAAACTTAAGCCTAATCAAAACTTAACCCTAATCTTAACCCTAACCCAAACTTAACCCTAATCCTAAACTTAACCCTAATCCTAACCCCAACCAAAACTTAACCCTAATCCTAAACGTAACCCTAATCCTAACCCTAATCCTAAACTTAACCCTAACCCTAAATTGTTGAAGAACCCAAACACACAAAAACTAGAAGCAGCTGATACACTTAAATACGTGCAGTCCATCAGGGAAGACTACTTGTTTGGCAATTATAATGTAGACACCTAAACTCCTAAATACCTTAATTGCGTAATGATAGATTTGTTCTGTTAAACATTACGTCAACTGTGTTAGTTGTAAACATATTATTTCAGTGTTGTTAAATGTATCACTTGATGCCAGTTTTGTTCATTGCGTCACATACAATCTTATCATGATTAAATTACATTAGATCTGTTGTATTTTTTATAATTATAAAATAATAGATCTTTTTATTTTTTGGTAGTTGTGGACTATTATATATGTTTTGTTAGTTGTGGACTATTATATATGTTTCGTTAGTTGTGGACTATTATATATGTTTTGTTAGTTGTGGACTATTATATATGTTTCGTTAGTTGTGGACTATTATATATGTTTTGTTAGTTGTGGACTATTATATATGCTTTGTTAGTTGTGGACTATTATATATGCTTTGTTAGTTGTGGACTATTATATATGTTTTGTTAGTTGTGGACTATTATATATGCTTTGTTAGTTGTGGACTATATATATGTTTTGTTAGTTGTGACTATTATATATGTTTTGTTAGTTGTGAACTATTATATATGTTTGTTAGTTGTGGACTATTATATATGCTTTGATAGTTGTGGACTATTATATATGCTTTGTTAGTTGTGGACTATTATATATGCTTTGTTAGTTGTGGACTATTATATATGCTTTGTTAGTTGTGGACTATTATATATGCTTTGTTAGTTGTGGACTATTATATATGTTTTGTTAGTTGTGGACTATTATATATGTTTTGTTAGTTGTGGACTATTATATATGTTTTGTTAGTTGTGGACTATTATATATGCTTTGTTAGTTGTGGACTATTATATATGTTTTTTTTAGTGGGACTATTATATATGTTTTGTTAGTTGTGGACTATTATATATGTTTTGTTACTTGTGGACATTATATATGTTTTGTTAGTTGTGGACTATTATATATTTTGTTAGTTGTGGACTATTATATATGTTTTGTTAGTTGTAGACTATTATATATGCTTTGTTAGTTGTGGACTATTATATATGCTTTGTTAGTTGTGGACTATTATATATGCTTTGTTAGTTGTGGACTATTATATATGTTTTGTTAGTTGTGGACTATTATATATGTTTTGTTAGTTGTGGACTATTATATATGTTTTGTTAGTTGTGGACTATTATATATGTTTTGTTAGTTGTGGACTATTATATATGTTTTGTTAGTTGTGGACTATTATATATGTTTTGTTAGTTGTGGACTATTATATATGTTTGTTACTTGTGGACTATTATATATGTTTTGTTAGTTGTGGACTATTATATATGTTTTGTTAGTTGTGGACTATTATATATGTTTGTTAGTTGTGGGCTATTATATATGTTTTGTTAGTTGTGGACTATTATATATGTTTTGTTAGTTGTGGACTATTATATATGTTTTGTTACTTGTGGACTATTATATATGTTTTGTTAGTTGTGGACTATTATATATGTTTTGTTAGTTGTGGACTATTATATATGTTTTGTTAGTTGTGGACTATTATATATGTTTGTTAGTTGTGGACTATTATATATGTTTCGTTAGTTGTTAAATGTTAGATCAGTTGTGTTAGTTGTGGACTATTATATATGTTTTGTTATTTGTGGACTATTATATATGTTTTGTTAGTTGTTAAATGTTAGATCTGTTGTGTTAGTTGTGGACTATTATATATGTTTTGTTAGTTGTGGACTATTATATATGTTTCGTTAGTTGTTAAATGTTAGGTCTGTTGTGTTAGTTGTGGACTATTATGTATGTTTCGTTAGTTGTTAAATGTTAGATCTGTTGTGTTACTGTGAAATATTACTCAAGTTTCATTAAGTATACCATACATGTCAGTTTTATCATTTGTTTATTATTGTATTTGTACTTGTAAAAAAATATGTAATTTTTTGGTATTTAACAAGCAACCAAAAAGATTATAGAGATCAATGAGGCGGCAAAATCTACGAGCACACACGGGCAAATAAATCAAGAGAAAGTCCAAGAGTTCAGACTGATGGCTCGTGGTTAGATACGAGGAGGTGAGTGTGGTCAGCGTTTTGTTGTTCCAGTCAAACAGCTGTAGGACTTTGAAGGTTTCAGTTGGTCATGAGAAGGTTGGGTGAATTTGAGTGGAACATGAGATCGTTGGAGCAGCGATAGCTCAGTGGTTAGTGAACTGGACTACAAAGGACAAGAGGTAGGGTTCGATCCCAACCTACGGCTTCCGGGTTCACCCAGCCTTTAATGGGTACCGGATTTTTTTTGGGAAAGTAAAGTAGCATGGGCGTAATACCGATCACATTACACCAAAAATCATGTGCTGAAGGTCTGTAACGTTTATGGTCACTAACACCATATTTCCCTATACGCCACTTGGCGTGACGGGGGTACTTTACTACTACTACTTTTTTTTACTAGTCTTGATGGTGGGCGTTGTCACCTGTCCATCTTTTGATCCTATAAGTTCACTTTAATCTTGGTCTGCCTCTGACTTCTACCTTGTACTTTCCTTCCAAAATGACTTTTAGCGGGGTATTTTGTCTCTTCTGAAGTTCTCAAATAGCTATAAATGAAGAATGAAATATTGAACACAATTCTGACAGGATAAATTGTGTTTAGGACAAGTAAAGAGACGCGATAGCCTACAGAAAATTATCTTGGAGGGAAAGTGCAAGAGACATCGGTAAGCAAAGACTAAAGTAGACTGAAAACATTAAGAGACGGACAGGAGTCCCTATAATGGCACATCTTATCAAGGCAAGAGGCAGTGTGAAATAGCGATCCATCGTAGCCAAACTTCGTTCAGGAACGATACATGATTAGCTGTGATTTACATTACAATAGCTGTTATTTAGAATAAAACAGCCGCGATTTACAGTACAGAAGCTGTTATTTATAGTAAAACAGCTGTAAATTACAATCACATTGTGACGATTAAGACAGATACAACGTACCAACCTTTCTCATGTGTGGGTTGTTTCTGGTCAAGGTCAGCTATTGGGTTCTTGGAATTCTGTCACCAATGGGTCGTGTCCTGGTGGTCTTATCTGGCGAGAAACGTGCCCAGTTTGTGTGACCTTGACATTCATCCTCCAGAATATCGTCACCCCTATCTCCAGACTGGAATCTGTTGGAGGAGAGCTTCTCATGCACAGAACATTCAATCCAGAATCCAGAGTTCTGTTTGAGCACAACAGTCCATGGCGACTGGTGGATAAGCTCGACAGAGTCTTGTAGAGAGAGATCTCAGACAGTGAGTCTGATTCCTCACTCTTATCGTTTCCCTTTTCCTTCAGGACTTCTATTCTAGACCCTGTTATCATCTGCGTGTTGTTGTTTGGCATTCCTGTCATCCCATGTTCCTGAACCGATGCCTTGTCCACATTACTCTGTGATGAAAGTGAGCGGCCATCTTGCTCTGTTTCTGCTGTAAAATGCAAGACGAGCTGGACTTTTGGCCACAGTTTGAGCTGCTCTCCGCCATGGTCTTAGATTTTGTGGCTTGCTTTTTCTCCGCAAGAGAAGCTACTCTACCTGCTCTGATCTCTTGATTTCTGCGACTTGTCAGAATACGCCCTACAAGACTAATGAGTGCCTTGGCCGTGTTCTGGCTGAGTCCTTCAATTTCTGGAACTGGGGTCAGAGACTCATGACTCAAAAACTCGCTGTCATCTTTTTTACACTTGTGGTCCACTGAAACATCTGACATCTTCGTGTTTGTATGGAGCATCGTATTTTCATGTAATTCTGTGTCAGTTGGAAAGGTAGTCGTGGGAGATTGTGCTTTACAAAACAGTCAAATCGCGGGCCCTTTCTTTCAGATCCTGCAGCTCGAACTCTCCGGGTTGTGTAAACTTGTGAGCATAAACCTCTATATGATTTGGTGGTAAGTTGAGCGCCTCCATCAAGGGAGGAGAGTGTTTCTTTAGAACCAACTCCAGCAGCTCCATCAGCTCATGGTCCTGTGCGTCACACGCCAGCTTGTAAACGTCTCCTGTGAGTTAGTCAACTGCAGACACTGACGCAGTTCGCTGAAGTATTCTTCCAGATTTTGTTCATTAATATCTTTGACATACTCTCGTTGTGACGCATTGGTGTCATTGACATACTCTCGTTGTGACGCATCATGCACCTGCTCATTATTGGAGCTGGAAGATTTGCTGTCTGACTCCTCGCAGTTCTTGTTCTGTTTGCTGTAGGAATCTTGCACGAGGTTTGAATACGATCGCCGTTTGTTGGTGGAAGACAGCAGCTGTGGGTGAGGAACGTTGTTACAGTCTTCTCTGTGAGAGCATCTGCTGCACTGAATGTTACGAACTGTTGACTCATTCAGTTCATTCTGCAGTTCAGAATAATCTTTCGTGCTAGTACAATCCGTATAATGTTGAAAGGATTTTATTGAAATATTTTCTGACAGTGGACTAGTCTGCAAACTTCTTAGCATTGACAACCAGCCTGAGTTTTCCACTTTCGTCACGTGTAATCGAGTGATAATTATATATTTCTTCCTCTTCAATAAGCTCGGAAACTGATAAATCACATTTTTCTCTCACATCTCCTTGGAGTACTAACGATTTGCCTGGGGAACGCTCCTTGTCACAGTTTGTGTAATCTTTCAAATTTAGTTTGATTGCGTTCACAATTTCTGAACTTCCAGAAATTTCGTTTCTAAAATCTGAAACTCGAGGTTCGACACTTGAAAGGCGTGAATTGAACAGCAGTGCTGGGGTGAGTGCATTCGGCGGTGTGGCCAGCTTCAGTAAGGGCCTCTGTGGACCGTCCTTAGTGTTGACGCCTTGTGCCTGCTGGGGTTTGTTATCGCTTTGAAAACTTTGGCCGATTTCCTGCAGGAGAATATCGTCGATGCGCCTTTCATTAGCGGACAAGTTAGACAGGATGCCGCAGTGCGACGACGCGTCGGCTGTCCCGCACGTATCGGCCATTCTGCTGGACTGTATGGTGCTTAGATTCCCCACAAATGTGAAAGTACTCGACATCTCATCACACTGACGCCGTATATGCAGTCCCTCGAATCGTTGATCCATTTCTTTATAGGCCGCCTCTGATCGAGGACATGGCGAGCGTATTCTTGGGAAGATGTCATCACATTCGGAGCTAAAACAGGGCGACGGGCTGTAGAATATGGAATTTCCAGGCGAACATGAAGTGTCCATGCTTGTCACTGGTTGAGGGGAACAGGCAGTTTTGTAGGATCCGAAAGAGATGGGAGATGAGTCAGCACATATTCTTTTAAAACTTCTAGGACTCGTGGACAACAGCAAATGTTTCCGATTCAAAGGACGAACTCGTTGTGCCGGAAGGTTTCCGCCATGGTCATCTTTGCCCAGCATAGAATCATTATGGAGGTGTTTCCCCTTGTGTGCTAGCGGAGTGCTCAAAGTGGCTGAGTATAAGCTGCTGTCAGGGACATGACCTTATTTTCGCGCTGGTCATTGCAAATGCCTGAATCTGTAAACAAGGAAGTGGCTTCTAGACGTTGTATATTGACCGTCTTCAGTTCGTTTGTGATTGTTGATATCCGCTCTTCCGCTTCTACAGGAGAATGGCGTTCATAGATCCCATCCATTGTTTTGGTACACATTTTGTCACAAAGAGTAGCATTCTCCATCTTGGTTTGGAAATCTCTCAGCTCCTTCTTTGCCGCACCATCGTTGACTTTAACACCATCTGCACCATTGCTAACACAATCTATGGCTTGCATGTACTCGGACTTGGCCGAGTGATCCTCTGTGTTTGTCCTGTACGTTTTGCTGTTGCTGTTGAAGCTCAGGCGTGGCACGTTGTCCTTGAGATCATCGTCGTTGCGTAGCCTGAAGGGACCCAGTTTCCTACACTCGCTGTCTTCAATAATCTTGCCACACATGTTTTCTCCGTCTGCAAAACAGAAACGATCTGTCCCTGAATTAGTGAGTACGCTGGAATCTGAAGACTGGCACCACTGCACTGTGTCTGAACACGAATCTCTACATGTGCTACAGCTGAGGTAGCTATCCGTACTGCAGACACTGTTCTGCTCCGATTCAGTAGCGCCGCCATCATGGGCTGCGCGAAGAAAGCTGAGAGATTCGATACTAGGTGTGGCATCGGTGTCGTAGTTATGGTTTGAGTTTGGACGGTGTATCCGTGTCGATGATCGTCGTTGCTGGCGTCCCTCACGGTCATCTCTTTACAAATCTTCACACATGAAACAATCGTAGTCTCGTAGGACACTTCTTTGGCAACCTCATAAGACTTGTTGCGTTTGGTGACAAGGAACTCTGTCATTCGCTCTGGCATCTTCCAGATCATAGTACAACCGTTGGAGGTGGAACTAATGATGTATCTAAGGCATGAGGTAAACGAGATAGCTGTGGCATCAGTCTGAGCTGACAATGCGGCTACAGGCTGTCCTGTCTGCAGGTGGTAAATTACAATCTGTCCAGAGTTTTGGGCCGTGGCAATGAAAGTGCCTGTGGGATCAATACACATCGGTCTGGGCACAGACGTAATGTTGTTACCCTTGGCAAACTCTTCAGTGTTTTTGATAACTTTGGATTGAAAATGGGATCAGCCTTAAATAGTTTAATGTTTCCATTCCTGTCGCCGGTGATGATGTAGTCGCCTGTTACATTCAGCGCCTTATTACACCTGGATTCAACGATCTGTCCTGTGACCGTGAACTTCAGAGAGTTGCCAGGAGTCGCTCTCCGAACGAGAATCAAATTATCGGCAGCTGCAGACACCAGTGTCAGGAGCCCGTCGTGTGAGACCAGGCTGATCGCTGTCACTGCTGCCGAGTGATCGCACAGAACCTGCACTAGACTGAAGTCGTCTTTGGCGTTGAGAATAAAAATGATTCGATCCCTCCCACCGGTGCAGACTAACTGGTAGTCGTTGTCGTAGAGAAGCTCGATACACATGACCTGGGCGCTATGAGCCTCGATGACGCGTCTCAGAATTCGGAAGAAGCGTCATAAACTTTTATTTCGCCAGCTTCGTTGCCGCAGATAACATCCCGGCCGTCAGGACTAAATCGGACGGTTGTGACGTGTTGATTCTTGCCGCTGTTCCCTTTGATGAGGTGCATCAAGTCGTGATGACAGCGCATGCCATTTCTTGCAGCCAGCGTCTCCGAGTCGAACAACCTAGTATATTGTTGAACTCCACGCAACCCATTAATGATCGAAACATGTTTTCTCTGCACACATTTTCGGTGACGCGACTGTCGAATTCTGACTTGTGTCTCTTATTATTCTCTGGCGGAAGGAGAACGGAGCATTCAATGGTGTCTGTGAAGTTGTTGATTTGCCACGAGTAGATGCTGCAGTTGGCGTAGATGCAAGTGACAATAAAGTCCTTCTCGTTAACTGCCACAGCCGTGGTCTCTAGATACAGCTTGGCTGCGGCTTGGGGAAATGCGTGTGATCCCAAGAGCTGACTCAAGGACACTGCCGCGGCAACACTGAGGCTGTCAGGGCTGCAGATTTTGACCACGCCCTCACAACACCCGATGAAGATGTGGTTTAGCGCAAAGCGGACGCAGTATGCGTGGGTATCCACCTTGCAGGCCTTGTCAATTAGAATGTCACCCAGCCTGATCTCACAGAGATACCCGCACGTTGTTACCGTAAACACGCTCTTGTCGTACTTGCCTTTACCGCTGGTAATGTCCACGAAAGTGTATTCGCTCTGCCGGCCGAGCAGCACGGCCTTCTTGTCCTCAAAGACATTTGTCTCGTAGCAATTGGAGTTGATCTTGTCCAGGTTGAAGAGAGTGATCTTTCTGTGCCCACACAAGATGACGCTGGAACCAGTTTTAGGAATCGTCATGGACATTGGAATTGTCTGCCATTTGGTCAGAGCAAGTCTTTGACACCTCACGTAGTCCCAAACGCCGATGTTCAGATCCTGCATACCTATAACGACTACATAAGTCAGTTTTGGGTGAAAAGAAATCGCTTTGACGCCAACTGAATGGTCGATCACAAATTGAGTGTGCTCCCTGTGATCTTTCAGCGGCCACACGGAAACTAACGGCTTGACCCCAGCCTCGCCTATAGCAACTAATCGGCCATCCTCTGAGAAGCTGACGCAAGAAATACTTTTACCAGTAGGACCCTTAATAAACTTCTGGTCATTCGTCTTTGGGTCTAACATCACCAACATGCACGATGCAGGAAATGCAACATACCCAGTGACTGGATTACAATCTAGAGCATTTTTCGAAATGTTTGTCAATCCCATCACCTTTGTTAAGACAAACTCATCTGGGCCAGCTGCTGACCTGTTACTTCTCCATTCATGCTGGAAGGTGTCTTCTTCAGGTACACAGGCAATGTCCTTACAGGCCATTGCACCGCATGCACAGTAGGTCAATACAGCACAGCAATACTACGATTGTTCTAACTAGTGGCAGTCAAGCATGGACATTTCTTGTTCTGCCATCAAGCTGTCCAGATGGCCAAAGCAATGAAATGTTCTGGTAGTTACCTACCGCCATTGTTTGCGTACACGGAGCAAGAAACGAAAACCCAATAACAAAATATAGCGAAATGGCTTACATTATATAGCAGCGACAGCAATAATGTTTACATTTTAACTCAGCTGTAATTGAACCCTGCGATGTTTCAACCCTGCGATTTTCAACGTTGTGATGTTTCAACGTTGTGATGACTGAACATTAGTTTTTGTTTTCATTCGCTAGGACGGTCTACGTCGTGACGTCATCCACACACTTCCTGTGCCAACCTTCATGAACGCACGAGTTGGCACTGCACGCGACTAAGGTTTTCTGACAAATTCCAAACCCGTTTTGCTTCCTTGGCTTCCGAAGGTCGATACAGTCCATACTTCAGATGTCACAATCAATAAATGTCATCAACCATGGCTTTCATGTTCTTCTGTAGCTCGTCTGTAAGGGTCCATGTTTCATAAACGTGTAGAAAAATTGACAGAGTTATTAAGTTATTGAGTTATTTGCGGGTTATCATCACTGCACTCCGAACATGTCCATAGGTGCTCAGATCCCCTGCTCAGTCATTGAGTTATTTGCGGATCATTAGCACTGCACTCCGAACATGTCCATAGTTGCTCAGATCCCCTCCTCAGCAAGTCCTGCAGTGTCCAGCGACTGACGACTCCAGTTCTATGTTGGTTGACAAATCTCCTTATACGCCTACTAGTTTTCTCGTTTCTGGCTGTGCCCATCTTAACTCCCATCTCTTTCATCAGAAGGACTGGCGTGGATCTGTGTTGTCGAAGTCCTGTGCCCTTCCCACATCCCGGAGGGCATTGTTGACGTCCGTCCGATTCATGGTTGCCCGTCCTCAAAGACAGCACAGCTAGCTAACCTATCCGCTCTTTTATTTCCCGAACTCCCGCATGTTCAGGGACGTAGACAAATGTAACCCTATCTATTTTTGACTTCTGCAATGATTCTACCTATTGAGTTATTTAGTTATTTGCGGGCCATCATCACTGCACTCCGAACATGCCCATAGGTGCTCAGATCCCCTCCTCAGTAAGTCCTGCAATATTCACCGACTGTCAACTCCAGTTCTGTGTTGGTTGATAAGTCTTCTTACACGCCCACTAAGTTTCTCATTTCTGACTGTGCCCATCTAACTCCCATTTCCATCATCCGATGATTGACGTGGATCCGTGTTTGTTGAAGTCCTGTGCTCTTCCCACATCTCGGAGGGCATTGATGATGTCCGCCCGATCCATTGGTTGACCGTTCTCAACGACAGCACAGCTAGCCAACCTGTCCGCTCTTCATTTCCCCGTACTTCCGCATGTCCAGGGACATAGACAAAGGTGACCTTTTGTATTTTGGACTTCTTTCTTTCTTTGACTCTAACCATTGCCTGCGTACAGAGCCTGCCTCCAGTTTTCTTATCATGCTCATCGAATCACTCAGTATACACGCATAGGTGTAGTCTTGTGACTCTAACCAGATGAATGCTCTGGTCACTGCCATCATCTCCATCGTCATGCTACTTGTGGTCATAACGTTTGCACCACTGTCTTCTTTGACTATTCTACTGCCGAGCGTGCTGTACATGCCCAAAACATCCTTTGGTGTCGTATTACGGATCCGTCTATACAGATGACTGCAAAATTTGATATAACCAGGTTACTCATCAGCCTAATTTTAGAGACAACGGTGATCTTCTTGTCTCTCCAGATCGGCTTTAGCATTGCAAGAGACGTAGTTTGTGATCTTCTAGCCGATGCTTCAGGTGTCGAGCCTTCATCGCCGATAATTGGAAGTATTGAAATATATCAACTGTTTCTATTTTTTATCTATTTCCCCAACAATGCCTCCAGGGTTATTCTGTCTATCCATCTATTGTCCTTTTGAGCAGAAGTCGGCACATAGGGCAGAAACTCTAGACTCTTGTGTGGGATGATCTCTCAACTGTCAGACCTTGCACAGGACCTGCATTGTGTCTTGCCACACGGGATCTCTCAACTGTCAGACCTTGCACAGGACCTGCATTGTGTCTTGCCACATGGGATCTCTCAACTGTCAGACCTTGCACAGGACCTGCATTGTGTCTTGCCACATGGGATCTTTCAACTGTCAGACCTTGCACAGGACCTGCATTGTGTCTTGCCACATGGGATCTTTCAACTGTCAGACCTTGCACAGGACCTGCATTGTGTCTCGCCACACGGGATCTCTCAACTGTCAGACCTTGCACAGGACCTGCATTGTGTCTTGCCACACGGGATCTCTCAACTGTCAGACCTTGCACAGGACCTGCATTGTGTCTCGCCACACGGGATCTCTCAACTGTCAGACCTTGCACAGGACCTGCATTGTGTCTCGCCATACGGGATCTCTCAACTGTCAGACCTTGCACAGGACCTGCATTGTGTCTCGCCACCACACAGGTCTATTCTGGGCGAGTTGCTTAATCTCGGCGAGGGAACTGATACCTGCTGTTGTTGCCTCTCGCTTTAATGTTCTTTCTAGTGTTTCTCTAAGTCGGCCTCTTTTTCTTTTACCCTCTGATTCTAATTTGAGGGTCTGCTTTAAGATTCTTTTTTTTTTGTTCCTTCTCATCACATAACCACCCTCTTCTCTTAATTATAGTTGATATTTTTTTGTTTCATCATTTCTCTTTTATTTCTGCCCTCGTCTTGAACTCATGGTACACGAAGTATTGTCCTGATACATTTGTCTTCAAACACATCCAGTTTATTTCCTGTTTCTTTACTTGTTTTCCAGCTCTCCCTCCACAAGTAAGGGGAGATAATAGATTTGATTTGAACATTCTGAGTTTTGGTTTTCTACTTAGTCATTGTTAATGTTCATATTTTATCACGTTTTTGAAAGTCATTGCTACCTTTGCTAATTTGATTCTAATTTATTTCTGTATGTCTCTTTCTTGCTCTATGCAATTTCCAAGATATACAAAGTGATCTACTTCTTCCACTACTTTTCCTCTAAGATTTATTTGTTGTTCTTCTGGATGGATTTTATTTTTCATTACTTTTGTCTTTCCTTGGTGGTCTCAAGCCATATTTTTCTAGCCGTTGATGACATGCATGTGTTTTTTTGCATCATGTTCACGTTGCTATTGATAAGAACTGTATCTTCCACAAAATCTGGAACTGAGATCCAAGTGTTATCCAATGCCTTTGTCTCCTGCACAGCACTTCTGCATAATGAAGTCGATGGCAATTCCAAGTGACAAGGAGATAAAACACCTCTAGGATTATTGGTCATCATTTTGTCCAGCATTGACCTCAAAGGGGAGATAAAACACCTCTAGGATTATTGGTCATCATTTTGTCCAGCATTGACCTCAAAGGGGAGATAAAACACCTCTAGGATTATTGGTCATCATTTTTCCAGCTTTGACCTCAAAGGGGAGATAAAACACCTCTAGGATTATTGGTCATCATTTTTTCCAGCATTGACCTCAAAGGGGAGATAAAACACCTCTAGGATTATTGGTCATCATTTTTTCCAGCTTTGACCTCAAAGGGGAGATAAAACACCTCTAGGATTATTGGTCATCATTTTTTCCAGCATTGACCTCAAAGGGGAGATAAAACACCTCTAGGATTATTGGTCATCATTTTTTCCAGCATTGACCTCAAAGGGGAGATAAAACACCTCTAGGATTATTGGTCATCATTTTGTCCAGCATTGACCTCAATGCCATATGTAGTAGATGTTTGATGTAATCGTTGGACCAGGTCTGTGCATTCTGTTCTATTTCAGCTAAATCGTCCATGTCATCACAAAACCACGGGTTACTGATAGTTCTGACACAATTGCTGACTAGTTTTTGTTGTCTGTGGGTCTTCTCAAGAACCTACCATAATTCTTTCCAAGAAGATGTTAAATAAGGTAGGTGAGAGCAAGCGGCCTTATCGAACTCCAACCATTTATTCGGAACCGAGCAGACGGGCTTCACAGCAGCAAAGCAGAGAAAGTTGTCAGCGATTCATAGCTGATGGTTTACAACAGAATCGGTGAGCCAGAACTATACAGACCCTACACCGCCGCTCATCCTAGATGCAATGAGTTTATCCTTATTCGTTGTCCGTTTGTGTTGGTCTCGTTTTCCGAAGAAAGCCAAAACGTTAGCATTTTGTTTTGTTACTTTTTTTTTAAAATCTGTTACAATACATTGCAGGAGTGTTACATCCCAGCATTTACTCCTTGTTTCCAGCTTTACCGCAGCACTGTGATTATTTGCCTGTTCCCTACTCCAGCTCTTTGCGGTGCCCCTAATAACAGTTTAACCAGTCTAGTCTAGCAGATACCAGTTCACTATAGCATACCTGGAAAAGAGAAAGCAGATGAAGTCGCTAAAGCCGTTTGGAACTTTAACAGTCCAACCAATCAAATGGCGCAGAGAAGTCAAAACAAACATGAAACAAGCGAGAAAAAACATAATGGAAAGTATTGTATGGAAAATATAAGCCAGAAAATGTACGACAGAAAATATACGACAGAAAATATACGACAGCTTGAACACACTCAGTAGATATGAACGGACCAAAATATTCACTCAGAAAAGGTCGCTGTGACCTCAAAGCACACCTACACAAGACAAGACTCAGTGACTTTGTAACATGTGTCTCTGGAGCACCTACACAAACTCCAGAGAACATCCGACAGGTCTGCAGCACTCTCAAAACCCTAAGAACACAAATATGGTTCACAGAAACAACTCTACATGACTGCAGCACTCTCAACACCCTAAGAACACAAATATGGTTCACAGAAACAACTCTACATGACTGCAGCACTCCCAATACCCTAGGAACACAAATATGGTTCACAGAAAACAACTCTACATGACTGCATCACTCTCAACACCCTAAGAACACAAATATGGTTCACATAAACAACTCTACATGACTGCATCACTCTCAACACCCTAAGAACACAAATATGGTTCACAGAAACAACTCTACATGACTGTAGCACTCTTAAAACACTAAGAACACAAATATGGTTCACAGAAACAACTCTACATGACTGCAGCACTCTTAAAATACTAAGAACACAAATATGGTTCACAGAAACAACTCTACATGACTGCAGCACTCTTAAAATACTAAGAACACAAATATGGTTCACAGAAACAACTCTACATGACTGCAGCACTCTTAAAACACTAAGAACACAAATAGGATTCAGAGAAACAACTCTACATGACTGCAGCACTCTTAAAACACTAAGAACACAAATATGATTCAGAGAAACAACTCTACATGACTGCAGCACTCTTAAAACACTAAGAACACAATTATGGTTCACAGAAACAACTCTACATGACTGCAGAACTCTTAAATACTAAGAACACAAATATGGTTCACATAAACAACTCTACATGACTGCAGCACTCTTAAAACACTAAGAACACAAAAATGGTTCACAGAAACAACTCTACATGACTGCATCACTCTTAAAACACTAAGAACACAAATATGGTTGACAGAAACAACTCTACATGACTGCAGCACTATCAACACCCTAAGAACACAAATATGGTTCACAGAAACAACTCTACATGACTGCAGCACTCTTAAAACACTAAGAACACAAATATGGTTCACATAAACAACTCTACATGGCTGCAGGACTCTTAAAACACTAAGAACCCAAATATGGTTCACAGAAACAACTCTACATGGCTGCAGCACTCTTAAAACACTAAGAACACAAATATGGTTCACATAAACAACTCTACATGGCTGCAGGACTCTTAAAACACTAAGAACCCAAATATGGTTCACACAACAACTCTACATGACTGCAGCACTCTCAACACCCTAAGAACACAAATATGGTTCACTGAAACAACTCTACATGACTGCAGCACTCTTAAAACACTAAGAACACAAATATGGTTCACAGAAACAACTCTACATGACTGCAGCACTCTTAAAACACTAAGAACACAAATATGGTTCACAGAAACAAATCTACATGACTGCAGCACTCTTAAAACACTAAGAACACAAATATGGTTCACATAAACAACTCTACATGACTGCAGCACTCTCAACACCCTAAGAACACAAATATGGTTCACATAAACAACTCTACATGACTGCAGCACTCTCAACACCCTAAGAACACAAATATGGTTCACAGAAACAACTCTACATGACTGCAGCACTCTCAACACCCTAAGAACACAAATATGGTTCACATAAACAACTCTACATGACTGCAGCACTCTCAACACCCTAAGAACACAAATATGGTTCACAGAAACAACTCTACATGACTGCAGCACTCTCAACACCCTAAGAACACTGTACTCAGAAATGGTGTTCTGATTCGAAAATATTGAGCCAAAAGACGCACAAATCACAGTTCTACTGCAAACTACAACACAGCTCATTTTACGCCCACTTAACGTCATGTCAATGGCGTATGACGAAGAGGGGTTACTATTCCTTTAGTTACCGGGTAAACGGAAACGATGAACAACAGTCATCACCACCACCACCATCATCACCACCACCACCACCTACAAAGTTGATGCACCAGCTCGGGTGTCCTAATGATGATGATGAGTGTATCAACAGTTGAGAGCGTTGAATAATGCTGGCACCGCAGGGCTGTACCTGGATGCTGTGTTGTAATAGTTGTGGTTGTAGCGCCTGCCATGTGGTTCATGCAATGCGTTTAGTTCTCTGAAATGTTGCTGGAAGATAAGATTCATGGAGGGCTTATACGCTTGGTAATTGATCAATGTTTATTTGTTTTGTTTCTTTGTTTCTTTGCTTGCTTGTTTCTTTGTTTGTTTCTTTGTTTGCTTGTTTGTTTGTTTGTTTGTTTCTTTGTTTCTTTGTTTCTTTGCTTGTTTGTTTCTTTGTTTCTTTGATTCTTTGTTTGTTTGCTTGCTTGTTTGTTTGTTTGTTTGTTTGCTTGCTTGTTTGTTTGCTTGTTTGTTTGTTTGTTTGCTTGTTTGCTTGCTTGCTTGTTTGTTTGCTTGTTTGTTTGTTTGTTTGTTTGCTTGCTTGTTTATTTACTTGCTTGTTTGTTTGTTTGTTTGCTTGCTTGTTTGCTTGCTTGTTGTTTGCTTGTTTGTTTGTTTGTTTGCTTGCTTGCTTGTTTGTTTGCTTGCTTGTTTGTTTGTTTGTTTGTTTGCTTGCTTGCTTGCTTGTTTGTTTGCTTGCTTGTTTGTTTGTTTGTTTGTTTGTTTGCTTGCTTGCTTGCTTGTTTGTTTGTTTGCTTGCTTGTTTGTTTGCTTGCTTGTTTGTTTGTTTGTTTGTTTGCTTGCTTGCTTGCTTGTTTACTTGCTTGTTTGTTTGTTTGTTTGTTTGCTTGCTTGCTTGTTTGTTGTTTGTTTGCTTGCTTGCTTGTTTGCTTGCTTGCTTGTTTGTTTGCTTGCTTGTTTGTTTGTTTGTTTGTTTGTTTGCTTGCTTGTTTGTTTGCTTGCTTGCTTGTTTGTTTCTTTGTTTGCTGCTTGCTTGTTTGTTTGTTTGTTTGCTTGCTTGCTTGCTTGTTTACTTGCTTGTTTGTTTGTTTGTTTGCTTGCTTGCTTGTTTGTTTGTTTGCTTGCTTGTTTGTTTCTTTGTTTGCTTGCTTGTTAGTCTGTTTCTTTCTTTGATTCTTTGTTTGTTTGTTTGTTTATTTGTTTCTTTGTTTGCGTGCTTGCTTGTTTCTTTCTTTCTTTGATTCTTTGTTTGCTTGTTTGTTTATTTGTTTCTTTGTTTCTTTACTTGCTTGCTTGTTTCTTTCTTTCTTTGATTGTTTGTTTATTTGTTTCTTTGTTTCTTTCTTTGAAAGTTTGTTTGTTTATTTGATTCTTTGTATGTTTGCTCGCTAGCTTGTTTGTTTGTTTGTTTCTTTCTTTCTTTACGTTCCCCAGCCTTATATCTGTAGTGAAGTCTCGAGGGATTGAATTTTGTGTGAATATCACTTTCCCTTCTTTTCACGAAGACCACCATGTGCTCAGGTGTTCCTTACCATACAGGCAGATATTCTCAGACCCCAATGTTGCTCTCATGTTTTTATCGTCGAGAATTACCGTTTTGTGTAGAAAGTTCCGATTAATTTTGCCCTGGCAGCGCCATATTTTGTTCCACTCTTTGTGATTTCCAACTGCCAAGAGTTCTTTAACGTGCGCGTATTGAACACGGGGCCTCCTGATTTCGCCTTTTTCCGAAAGGGCTAATCATTGATCTGACTACCCAGTGACCAAGGGAGGGTATTGAGTAATTGAGTTATTTAATTAGATATTACCCGGTCGTGGTTAATGCTGAAGTCAACGGTCTCATCTGCGATAACACCGATGAGAAAGATGCAGTCATCTATACAGATGGATCTGTAAGACGACACCAAAGAAGTGCATGGGCATTTACAGCACGCTCGGCAGGCAGAATAGTCAAGGAAGACAGTGGTGCATACGTCATGACCACGAGTAGCATGACAATGGAGGTGATGGCAGTGACCAAGGCATTCAAATGGTTAGAGTCACAAGACTACACCCACGCATGTATACTGAGTGATTCGATGAGCATGATAAAAAAAAGTGGAGGCGGGCTCTGTACGCATGCAATGGGTAGAGTCGTTGCAGAAATCCAAAATACGTAAGGTCACCTTTGTCTATGTCCCTGGACATGCGGGAGTGCGGGGAAATGAAAGAGCGGACAGGTTGGCTAGCTGCGCTGTCGTTGAGGACGGGCAACCAATGGATCAGGCGGACATCATCAATGCCCTCCGAGAGGAAGGGCACAGGACTTCGACAAACACAGATCCACATCACTTCTTCGGATGATGGAAATGGGAGTTAAAATGGGCACAGCCAGAAATGAGACACTTAGTGGCCGTGTAAGAAGACTTATCAACCAACATAGAACTGGAGTCGTCAGTCGCTGGACACTGAGGGAATTGCTGAGGAGGGGATCTGAGCACCTATGGACATGTTCGGAATGCAATGATGTTGACCCGCAAATAACTCAATAACTTAATTAGTTATTACCAAGTTATTTACCAAGGGAGGGTATTGAGTTATTGAGTTATTTAATTAGTTATTACCAAGTTATTTACCAAGGGAGGGTATTGAGTTATTGAGTTATTTAATTAGTTATTACCAAGTTATTTACCAAGGGAGGGTATTGAGTTATTGAGTTATTTAATTAGTTATTACCAAGTTATTTACCAAGGGAGGGTATTGAGTTATTGAGTTATTTAATTAGTTATTACCAAGTTATTTACCAAGGGAGGGTATTGAGTTATTGAGTTATTTAATTAGTTATTACCAAGTTATTTACCAAGGGAGGGTATTGAGTTATTGAGTTATTTAATTAGTTATTACCAAGTTATTTACCAAGGGAGGGTATTGAGTTATTGAGTTATTTAATTAGTTATTACCACGTTATTTACCAAGGGACGGTATTGAGTTATTGAGTTATTTAATTAGTTATTACCACGTTATTTACCAAGGGACGGTATTGAGTTATTGAGTTATTTAATTAGTTATTACCAAGGGAGGGTATTGAGTTATTGAGTTATTTAATTAGTTATTACCAAGGGAGGGTAAAGCCATGGAATCGATTGTATTTATTTATGTTTTTCTTATTTTCCACTGTGGGAAGAATCGAACTCGGGACATTTTTGTCTAACGTCGTACCTTCAGACCACCTAGTCCCACCGATTACAAATTAAACGTCCAGATTTGGCAGAAACTGGCACATTCATTGCTTGCTTGCGTTCTACGATGATAAAAGGAATACACCTCTCCGTCATCCGCCCATAAATGTACGTTAAGTGGGCGTGTCTGATTTTTTGTGGTTTGCGGTATAATTGTGATATTTCCGCCTTTCGGCCCAACACATCCGAATTCAGCACAATATGTTTGAGTACCGGGTTGTCGTCCCTCCTCGATCCCTACTCTCTTGGCTAGACTAGACAGGTTAATCTATTACTAGAGGCTCACGGAAAGGTGGTGAAGGATCTCGATGGTTCAGGTTCACCGATTCTGGCACAAGCCATCAGCTATGGGTCGTTGACAACTTGCAGTTCTGCTGCTGTGAGGCAAGCCTCCGCCCATTCATTCGTCGGGGTCTCGGCTAGTTTGAAGTTTCTGTTTATGTGTGTTAAAACAAGTATGATTTCATGTCATTGTGTGAGACAGCGGTACTTCTAGTTGACATAACGGTCTGGTACTTCTAGTTGAGATAAAGGCCTGGTACTTCTAGTTAAGACAACAACCTGGTACTTCCAATTGAGATAACGGCCTTCTACTTCTTGTTGAGATAACGGCCTGGTACTTAGTTGAGATCACGGCCTTCTACTTCAAGTTGAGATAACGGCCTTCTACTTCAAGTTGAGATAACGGCCTTCTACTTCTTGTTGAGATAACGGCCTTCTACTTCAAGTTGAGATAACGGCCTTCTACTTCTTGTTGAGATAACGGCCTTCTACTTCAAGTTGAGATAACGGCCTTCTACTTCTTGTTGAGATAACGGCCTTCTACTTCAAGTTGAGATAACGGCCTTCTACTTCTTGTTGAGATAACGGCCTTCTACTTCTTGTTGAGATAACGGCCTTCTACTTCAAGTTGAGATAACGGCCTTCTACTTCTTGTTGAGATAACGGCCTTCTACTTAAAGTTGAGATAACGGCCTTCTATTTCTTGTTGAGGTAACGGCCTTCTACTTCAAGTTGAGATAACGGCCTTCTACTTCTTGTTGAGATAACGGCCTTCTACTTCAAGTTGAGATAACGGCCTTCTACTTCTTGTTGAGATAACGGCCTTCTACTTCAAGTTGAGATAACGGCCTTCTACTTCTTGTTGAGATAACGGCCTTCTACTTCAAGTTGAGATAACGGCCTTCTACTTCTTGTTGAGATAACGGCCTTCTACTTCTTGTTGAGATATCGGCCTTCTACTTCAAGTTGAGATAACGGCCTGGTACTTCAAGTTGAGATAACGACCTTCTACTTAAAGTTGAGATAACGGCCTTCTACTTCTTGTTGAGATAACGGCCTTCTACTTCTTGTTGAGATAACGGCCTTCTACTTCAAGTTGAGATAACGGCCTTCTACTTCAAGTTGAGATAACGGCCTTCTACTTCTTGTTGAGATAACGGCCTTCTACTTCAAGTTGAGATAACGGCCTTCTACTTCAAGTTGAGATAACGGCCTGGTACTTAAAGTTGAGATAACGACCTTCTACTTCTAGTTGAGATAACGGCCTTCTACTTCTAGTTGACATAACGGCCTTCTACTTCTAGTTGAGATAACGGCCTTCTACTTCTAGTAGAGATAACGGCCTTCTACTTCTAGTTGAGATAACGGCCTGATACTTCTAGTTGAGATAACGGTCTGGTACTTCTAGTTGAGATAACGGCCTTCTACTTCTATTTGAGATAACGGCCTGATACTTGTAGTTGAGATAACGGCCTGATACTTCTAGCTGAGATAACGGCCTGATACTTCTAGTTGAGATAACGGCCTTCTACTTCTAGTTGAGATAACGGCCTTCTACTTCGTGTTGAGATAACGGCCTTCTACTTTTAGTTGAGATAACGGCCTTCTACTTCTAGTTGAGATAACGGCCTTCTACTTCTTGTTGAGATAACGGCCTTCTACTTCTAGTTGAGATAACGGCTTGATACTTCTAGTTGAGATAACGGCCTGATACTTCTAGATGAGATAACGGCCTGATACTTCTAGTTGAGATAACGGCCTGATACTTCTAGTTGAGATAACGGCCTGATACTTCGAGTTGAGATAACGGGCTTCTACTTCTAGTTGAGATAACGGCCTGATACTTCTAGTTGAGATAACGGCCTTCTACTTCTAGTTGAGATAACGGCGTTCTACTTCTAGTTGAGATAACGGCCTTCTACTTCTAGTTGAGATAACGGCCTGATACTTCTAGTTGAGATAACGGCCTGATACTTCGAGTTGAGATAACGGGCTTCTACTTCTAGTTGAGATAACGGCCTTCTACTTCTAGTTGACATAACGGCCTTCTACTTCTAGTTGAGATAACGGCCTTCTACTTCTAGTTGAGATAACGGCCTGATACTTCTAGTTGAGATAACGGCCTGGTACTTCAAGTTGAGATAACGGCCTTCTACTTCTAGTTGAGAAAACGGCCTGGTTCTTCAAGTTGAGATAACGGCCTTCTACTTCTAGTTGAGATAACGGCCTTCTACTTCTAGTTGAGATAACGGCCTTCTAATTCTAGTTGAGATAACGACCTTCTACTTCTAGTTGAGATAACGGCCTTCTACTTCTAGTTGAGATAACGGCCTTCTACTTCTAATTGAGATAACGGCCTGGTACTTCAAGTTGAGATAACGGCCTGCTACTTCTAGTTGAGACAACGACCTTCTACTTCAAGTTGAGATAACGACCTTATACTTCTAGTTGAGTTAACGGCCTTCTACTTCTAGTTGAAATAACGGCCTGCTACTTCAAGTTGAGATAACGGCCTGGTACTTCAAGTTGAGATAACGGCCTGCTACTTCTAGTTGAGATAACGGCCTGCTACTTCTAGTGAGATAACGGCCTTCTACTTCTAGTTGAGATAACGGCCTGCTACTTCAAGTTGAGATAACGGCCTGATACTTCTAGTTGAGATAACGGCCTGCTACTTCTAGTTGAGATAACGGCCTGATACTTCTAGTTGAGATAACGGCCTGCTACTTCAAGTTGAGATAACGGTCTGCTACTTCAAGTTGAGATAACGGCCTTCTACTTCTAGTTGAGATAACGGCCTGCTACTTCAAGTTGAGATAACGGCCTGCTACTTCTAGTTGAGATAACGGCCTGCTACTTCAAGTTGAGATAACGGCCTGATACTTCTAGTTGAGATAACGGCCTGCTACTTCTAGTTGAGATAACGGCCTGCTACTTCAAGTTGAGATAACGGCCTGCTACTTCTTGTTGAGATAACGGCCTGCTACTTCTAGTTGAGATAACGGCCTGATACTTCAAGTTGAGATAACGGTCTGCTACTTCAAGTTGAGATAACGGTCTGCTACTTCAAGTTGAGATAACGGCCTGCTACTTCTAGTTGAGATAACGGCCTGCTACTTCAAGTTGAGATAACGGCCTGCTACTTCTAGTTGAGATAACGGCCTGCTACTTCAAGTTGAGATAACGGCCTGATACTTCTAGTTGAGATAACGGCCTGCTACTTCTAGTTGAGATAACGGCCTGCTACTTCAAGTTGAGATAACGGCCTGCTACTTCTAGTTGAGATAACGGCCTGCTACTTCAAGTTGAGATAACGGCCTGCTACTTCTTGTTGAGATAACGGCCTGCTACTTCTTGTTGAGATAACGGCCTGCTACTTCTTGTTGAGATAACGGCCTGCTACTTCTTGTTGAGATAACGGCCTGCTACTTCAAGTTGAGATAACGGCCTTCTACTTCAAGTTGAGATAACGGCCTTCTACTTCAAGTTGAGATAACGGTCTGATATTCCAAGTTGAGATAACGGCCTTCTACTTCTAGTTGAGATAACGCCTTCTACTTCAAGTTGAGATAACGGCCTTCTACTTCAAGTTGAGATAACGGTCTGATATTCCAAGTTGACATAACGGCTTTCTACTTCAAGTTGAGATAACGGTCTGATATCCCAAGTTGAGATAACGGTCTGATATTCCAAGTTGAGATAACGGTCTGATATTCCAAGTTGAGATAACGGTCTGATATTCCAAATTGAGATAACGGTCTGATATTCCAAGTTGAGATAACGGTCTGATATTCCAAGTTGAGATTACTTATGTGCATTCTCTATGCTTGGGGATTTAATCCGCGCCACAGAATCCAGTTACTGTCTTACATGTTTGATAACAGTGGAGACATCAGATAACAACCCATGTAGAATAGATGAAGGGTCAAATAATAGGGGAGTCATATCCTGTATTTAGAGCCGGGATGAGAGTTTGGGTATGTGATCACAAAGCCATATCATGTATTTAGAGCCGGGATGAGAGTTTGGGTATGTGATCACAAAGCCATATCATGTATTTAGAGCCGGGATGAGAGTTTGGGTATGTGATCACAAAGCCATATCCTGAATTTAGAGCCGGGAATAGAGTTTGGGTATGTGATTACATAGCCATATCCTGTATTTAGAGCCGGGATGAGAGTTTGGGTATGTGATTACATAGCCATATCCTGTATTTAGAGCCGGGATGAGAGTTTGGATATGTGATCACAAAGCCACATCCTGAATTTAGAGCCGGGATGAGAGTTTGGGTATGTGATTACAAAGCCATATCATGTATTTAGAGCCGGGATGAGAGTTTGGGTATGTGATTACATAGCCATATCCTGTATTTAGAGCCGGGATGAGAGTTTGGGTATGTGATCACAAAGCCATATCCTGAATTTAGAGCCGGGATGAGAGTTTGGGTATGTGATTACAAAGACATATCCTGAATTTAGAGCCGGGATGAGAGTTTGTGTATGTGATCACAAAGCCATATCCTGAATTTAGAGCCGGGATGAGAGTTTGTGTATGTGATCACAAAGCCATATCCTGAATTTAGAGCCGGGATGAGAGTTTGTGTATGTGATCACAAAGCCATATCCTGTATTTAGAGCCGGGATGAGAGTTTGGGTATGTGATCACATAGCCATATCCTGTATTTAGAGCCGGGATGAGAGTTAGGGTATGTGATCACAAAGCCATATCCTGTATTTAGAGCCTGGATGAGAGTTTGTGTATGTGATCACAAAGCCATATCCTGTATTTAGAGCCAGGATGAGAGTTTGGCTATGTGATCACATAGCCATATCCTGTATTTAGAGCTGGGATGAGAGTTTGGGTATGTGATCACAAAGCCATATCCTGTATTTAGAGCCGGGATCAGAGTTTGGGTATGTGATCACATAGCCATATCCTGTATTTAGAGCCGGCATGAGAGTTTGTGTATGTGATCACAAAGCCATATCCTGAATTTAGAGCCGGTATGAGAGTTTGAGTATGTGATCACATAGCCATATCCTGTATTTAGAGCCGGGATGAGAGTTAGGGTATGTGATCACATAGCCATATCCTGTATTTAGAGCCTGGATGAGAGTTTGTGTATGTGATCACAAAGCCATATCCTGTATTTAGAGCGGGATGAGAGTTTGGGTATGTGATTACATAGCCATATCCTGTATTTAGAGCCGGGATGAGAGTTTGGGTATGTGATCACATAGCCATATCCTGTATTTAGAGCCGGGATGAGAGTTTGGGTATGTGATCACAAAGCCATATCCTGTATTTAGAGCCGGTATGAAAGTTTGGGTATGTGATCACATAGCCATATCCTGTATTTAGAGCCGGGATGAGAGTTAGGGTATGTGATCACATAGCCATATCCTGTATTTAGAGCCTGGATGAGAGTTTGTGTATGTGATCACAAAGCCATATCCTGTATTTAGAGCCGGGATGAGAGTTTGGGTATGTGATCACATAGCCATATCCTGTATTTAGAGCCGGGATGAGAGTTTGGGTATGTGATCACATAGCCATATCCTGTATTTATTGCCGGGATGAGAGTTTGGGTATGTGATCACAAAGCCATATCCTGTATTTAGAGCCGGGATCAGAGTTTGGGTATGTGATCACATAGCCATATCCTGTATTTAGAGCCGGGATGAGAGTTTGGGTATGTGATCACATAGCCATATTCTGTATTTTAGGTGGCTGAGGATCTATTATTGTTGACATAGATAACATCTTTTGGATAAAGGTTTTAGGTAGAAATGACAGAGTTCTTCTTGCTGACGTCTCTGGGAGCTATGTCCTGTCTTTTTTCCTTTCCTGTCGCCAGTTTTCTACAATTTTTGTGTTTTCCTCTTCTATATTGATCCTTAAGATCATCACTTTAACCGACAACATCAACGATAAATATAGACAAGAGTAAAACCTCATGTCCATAGATGGTATTCTGTATTCACAGAGAGGACAAACTATGGTTTTATGACTCCAACATAAAGTTGTTCACTGAACACAGTCAAGCAAATCTATGGGGGACTGGTTAGTCTCGAGGCAAGATGCCAGAGAGGTTGTGAGTTCAAATCCCGGCTGCACTAGTTAGGATTTTTATTTATGATTTCTCTCTGCGGCATCGACCCCTGGTCTCAGCAGCGAGGAATGGATTGAAACGACAATTACTCATGGACGGAAAAATATGAGTACCTCCGAAGACGGAGTTATCTGCCTGTGCGGCGAGGGACCTCTGTGTCCCACACGACTGCCAGGGAAAAACGGATTAACACGCAAAATTCAGTTCCTAGTCTCTAAGGACTTGGTCAGTAGTCAGATGTGAAGCTAGCGAACGTAACAAAAAAGCAAGTCTAAAGATTTAAAACTTGAAATAGGTCAATTGCTTAGACACGCAGATCAGAGATCTGAACAGGGTCAAAGGTTTACTTGAATGACGCTAATCCTTGATCCTCTATGGAGAATCATTTTCTTTTGGGGGCTAGATGATCTAGGGGTGAGACTACGGCCCCTGGACAAGAAGGTCCCAGGTTCGATTCTCTGACCCCCTCCTTCCCCCTCTCCCCATTCCTTTCCAAACCTAAACAGGCGGTCGAAAATTAAAAAAATAAATATAATTGAATCCATGGCTTTACCCTCCCTAGTCTCTGGGTAGTGAGACCTAATGTCTAGTCCTCTCTGGGTAGTGAGATCTAATGTCTAGTCCTCTATGGTATGTGAGATCTAATGTCTAGTCCTCTATGGGATGTGAGATCTAATGTCTAGTCCTCTATGGGATGTGAGATCTAATGTCTAGTCCTCTATGGGATGTGAGATCTAATGTCTAGTCCTCTCTGGGTAGTGAGATCTAATGTCTAGTCCTCTATGGGATGTGAGATCTAATGTCTAGTCCTCTATGGATGTGAGATCTAATGTCTAGTCCTCTATGGGATGTGAGATCTAATGTCTAGTCCTCTATGGGATGTGAGATCTAATGTCTAGTCCTCTATGGGATGTGAGATCTAATGTCTAGTCCTCTATGGGATGTGAGATCTAATGTCTAGTCCTCTATGGGATGTGAGATCTAATGTCTAGTCCTCTATGGGATGTGAGATATAATGTCTAGTCCTCTATGGGATGTGAGATCTAATGTCTAGTCCTCTATGGAATGTGAGATCTAATGTCTAGTCCTCTATGGGATGTGAGATCTAATGTCTAGTCCTCTTGGAAAACAGACGATCGCGTGCACACCCTGCGCACGTTAAAGAACCATTGGCAGATGGAAATAGAAAAGAAATGGGCTAAAGTAGCAAGGTAACATGGTAAGAGAAACTTAAAAACGGCAAAACTCTTCTGAAGTTGGAAAATATCTGCCTGTATGGCGGGGGACACCTGAGGGCTGCCAGTTTGAACAATTGGAAAAAGTGATACTCAGGCAAAATTGTGTTCGTCTGGACTTTGCTAGAGATATAAAGCTGACGAAAGCACACACACACACACACACACACACGCACGCACGCACGCACGCGCACACACACACACACAGGCACACTTTTTTGCATCCAGACAGTGCCTATTATAAGTCTCATCTTTACATACCCCACATAAAGATCTCAGCACAGAGAACGATGACAGCAGTAACGGAGAGAGTAGAGTCTAACTTCAGTAAGTTCTTTATTCCCATGTCAAAGTTGATGAATGTGTTATTTCTTCATTGAAACGAATTCTTGCTTTCAAAACTGGCAACCGAGCAAAAATGAATCGTCCAGCAGAAATCGCTTGCGTAGGATTAGCTTCTAACAGTTTGATTTGATCCTTAACGTAGAAAAAAAACCTTGGAATACCGCCAGCGGTTGGAGAGAGTTGTTTTCACTCGATCTGGAGAGTCCACGAGTTAGAGACACGGCGCGGCCAGGTCCCTCGTTCGTGGCTCGCTCTCTCACTAATCATTTGAAAGTTGACAGTTTCTTGAATCAAAACAATCTCTACCAACTATGATTAGCAGAACCGCCCCAGCGTTGGAATTTACCCCGTGGTTGCAGTAAATTACTTCTGATGTTGTGTTGCTATTACTGCTGTTGTGTATGAATTACTGCTGATATTGTGTTGGAATTACTGCTGGTGTTGTGTTGGATTATAATTGCCGTGAATTTGTAATTAAGTATCTATGTGCTGGAATAATTCAATTATCACCGCGGTAAGTAATTAAGTCCTTTGTGTTTTAATTCACTGAAGCTTAATAATTGTCCAGACCTTGCGAGTGGAGTGACTGCCATCAGCTGTCTCATTTTTATTTACAATTATTTCTCTATAATTATATTTGTATATCTCTACACTTCACCTATCCTCCAACATGTAACACATCTCACTTTCATCTCATCATCCCATCTCTTATCTCTCTGTCCACTTCTCCTCCTATACATAATCATCCTAGATGTAGCGATAGTTATCTGTACCTCATCGTTTGTTGTCGTCCTCGTTTTCTGACAAAGGCCGCATGTTGGCCGAAACGTCAGTATTTTGTTGTTCCTTTTTTGCAAAGCTGTCATCATACCTTGTATGAGTGTACGCTGCACCCCACTACTAGCTCAAGCTATTAGCTGTCATCATACCTAGTATGAGTGTACGTTACACCCCACTACTAGCTCAAGCTATCAGCTGTCATCATACCTTGTATGAGTGTACGCTACACCCCACTACTAGCTCAAGCTACCAGCTGTCATCATACCTTGTATGAGTGTACGTTACACCCCACTACTAGCTCAAGCTACCAGCTGTCATCATACCTTCTATGAGTGTACGTTACACCCCACTACTAGCTCAAGCTACCAGCTGTCATCATGCCTTCTATGAGTGTACGTTACACCCCACTACAAGCTCAAGCTACCAGCTGTCATCATACCTAGTATTAGTGTACGTTACACCCCACTACTAGCTCAAGCTACCAGCTGTCATCATACCTTCTATGAGTGTACGTTACACCCCACTACTAGCTCAAGCTACCAGCTGTCCTCATACCTTGTATGAGTGTACGTTACACCCCACTACTAGCTCAAGCTACCAGCTGTCCTCATACCTTGTATGAGTGTACGCTACACCCCACTACTAGCTCAAGCTACCAGCTGTCATCATACCTTCTATGAGTGTACGTTACACCCCACTACAAGCTCAAGCTACCAGCTGTCATCATACCTAGTATGAGTGTACGTTACACCCCACTACTAGCTCAAGCTACCAGCTGTCATCATACCTTCTATGAGTGTACGTTACACCCCACTACTAGCTCAAGCTACCAGCTGTCCTCATACCTTGTATGAGTGTAAGCTACACCCCACTACTAGCTCAAGCTACCAGCTGTCCTCATACCTTGCATGAGTGTAAGCTACACCCCACTACTAGCTCAAGCTACCAGCTGTCATCATGCCTTCTATGAGTGTACGCTACACCCCACTACTAGCTCAAGCTACCAGCTTTACAGCATCTCTACCATTATTTGCCTGTCCCCTCTCCCCTCATAACACTCTTGATATGGAGGCATCTGTTCAGTAGTATGTGCATTGACTTGGCGATAAAGTAAATGTGTGTTCAAATCCTGCTTGACGCACGCCGGTCTAGCGGTTAAAAAAAATAGGTACATTGCTCACTAATTTTGAAAAAGCAATAACTAGGAGTAAAATCACTGGTGTCACTTCCGGTAGAAATATGTCGGTGTGTGTGTGTGTGTGTGTCATTATTCTCTTTGTGGGGAAAGTAAATGCAAGAGACACCATCAGGCACGTGTTACAGGGTTGAAGATATAATTATTCATTTTAATAACAAGTTTGCACAAACATATTATCTGTCTCTCTGTCTCTCTGTCTCTCTGTGTCTCTCTCTGTCTCTCTCTCTGTCTCTCTCTGTCTCTCTCTGTCTCTCTCTCTGTGTCTCTCTCTCTGTGTCTCTCTCTGTCTCTCTCTGTCTCTCTCTCTCTCTCTCTCTCTCTGTCTCTCTCTCTCTCTCTCTCTCTCTCTCTCATTAAATGCTGCCTAGAACGTATATATGAATTAAAACAAAACTTTACTTTCTCCGATTGTCGATACAAACTCGATCGATGAGTTCAGTCATGATAAACAAGAAAAACAAAACTACCTTTATGGCATTCTCCCATGGGGTTTGCCGGAGAGAAATTGTAGGACCGGAGAATAAAGGCCGCTTGTCCAGCGCAGTCGCCACGAGGTGTTCGGGCCAGATATGTTATTTCACTCCCGATTTAAAAAAAAAACAACAACTTGAGATTCAAACGGGATTCAAACCCACGTTTTTCTGGTTAGGAGTGCAACAAGATTGGACCACCCGCTCTCCACATCCGTGATTATGTTTATTATATCCCAAGACCCAAGTATGAAAGTCGCGGTGAGAGAAGAATCAACAAAAGGAAACTTATGATCACCGCTGACTACAATAAATGTTCCCCTTGTACGTTATCACATTGGGATTTTTGTTTGTTTGTTTCTTGCTTGTTTGTTGCTTGTTTATTATTCGTGTGTTGTTTGTTGGTTGTTTGTTTATTTGTTATTTGTTTGTTTGTTTGTTATTTGTTTGCTATGTGTTTGTTGTTTGTTTGTTGCTTGTTTGTTTGTTGCTTGTTTCTTTGTTTATTTGTTGTTTGTTTATTTCTGTTTGTTTGTTTGTTTATTTGTGTGTTGTTTGTTTGTTTCTTGTTTGTTTGCTTGTTGTTTGTATATTATTTGTTTGTTGTTTGTTTGTTGTTTGTTTACTTCTTGTTTATTTATCATTTATTATTTGTTTGTTGTTTGTTTGCTTGTTATATCATGAAAAGCCCAAGGGACTGAACTTTCTATGAATGTCACTTTTTTTCTATTTTTCACACCAGCGGCTGTGTGTGCAGGTTTCCCCCGCCATTGAGGCACATATTCTCCGACTTTAGGTTTAATCCTCTAATTTATTTTAGGTTAAATCTGTAGATTTTAAAATAGATATTGAAATAAAGAGATGAAGAACAGAAGGGAAGATGAAAGAGAGAATAAGCCAAAAATAATGATGTTATTTAGGGCGTGTGTGTTTGTCTAAAATGATAGCCGTCAAGTACAAATGATTAAGAAAATACATTGACAGAACTATGCGGAGCGACAGCCAAGCGGACGACTGGATAACAAATGTGGAGAAAGTATTTGACAAGTTTTCTCACAGCTTAACACTGTTGTGAATACCAACGTTGGGGCAGAATATAATTTACAGAGAACAAGAACACAACAGAGAAACTAAGAAAAACTCCAAAAATAAATAATGTCTAAAAACAATAAATAATTATAGATATGTTTGCAATTTAGAAAGAAAAAAAAACAAATATAAATATATCTAATTGTTAAGGGTTTACTGGCCTCAATTAAATACAAAGAATTAGAAGAAATCACAGCCAACTATAGATTAGAGGATGTCTAGCGGGCACAAAATAAAACCGGAAACTCTCCCACTAGCGTGACGTGTCCGCTGTAGGAGCTTTAGCTGACGTCTCTCTACCCACAACCGTCCCTGCTCGCAAAGCTGAAAAAGTCGTCACGCTGGTCTCAGCCGGCAGCAATAAGTAAATCTATATTTGACTGTGTGTGTGTGGGGGGAGGGGGGCGCGGGGGTGGGACTGGTTGGTATCGAGGCAAGACGCCGGACTTGAGACAGAGAGGTTGTGGTTTCAAATCCCGGCTACTTGGGATTTTAATTATGATTTCTCTCTGTGGCAACCACCCCTGGTGACAGCAGACGGAGTTGTCTGCCTGTGCGGCGAGGGACCCTGTGCACACGACTGCCAGGGAAAAATGGATTAACACGCAAAATTCAGTTCCTAGTCTCTAGGGACTTCGTCAGAGGTCAAGGCTGGCGAACGGAAAAAATGATAAATATTTGGCTGTGGAAGAATCAGTATTAGGAGATGACGTCAGGGTAGACAGGACTGGGATCAACGTTTGGTGTGGCTACGCACGGTGACATTGATACTTCGATTCTCTGTGACGACATGGACGTCGTGGGACACCCTTTGTCACAACTGAGTAAGGCGGTCGAACAATTTGGTCCACACTGTCCATAAACCTACATTACACTGTCCATAAACCTACATTTCACTATCCATAAACCTACATTTCACTGTCCATAAACCTACATTTCACTATCCATAAACCTACATTTCACTGTCCATAAACCTACATTTCACTGTCCACAAACCTACATTACAATGTCCATAAACCTACATTTCACTGTCCACAAACCTACATTACAATGTCCATAAACCTACATTACACTGTCCATAAACCTACATTACAATGTCCACAAACCTACATTTCACTGTCCATAAACCTACATTACAATGTCCATAAACCTACATTTCACTGTCCATAAACCTACATTACACTGTCCACAAACCTACATTACACTGTCCACAAACCTACATTACAATGTCCACAAACCTACATTACACTGTCCATAAACCTACATTACAATGTCCACAAACCTACATTACACTGTCCATAAACCTACATTACAATGTCCACAAACCTACATTACAATGTCCACAAACCTACATTTCACTGTCCATAAACCTACATTACACTGTCCATAAACCTACATTACACTGTCCATAAACCTACATTACAATGTCCACAAACCTACATTACAATGTCCACAAACCTACATTACAATGTCCACAAACCTACATTTCACTGTCCATAAACCTACATTACAATGTCCATAAACCTACATTACACTGTCCATAAACCTACATTACACTGTCCATAAACCTACATTTCACTGTCCATAAACCTACATTACAATGTCCACAAACCTACATTACAATGTCCATAAACCTACATTACAATGTCCATAAACCTACATTACACTGTCCATAAACCTACATTACAATGTCCACAAACCTACATTACACTGTCCATAAACCTACATTACAATGTCCACAAACCTACATTTCACTGTCCATAAACCTACGATTCATTAACAAGTAAAGAAATGAGAATGGCTAAAGCAGCAATGTCTTTCAGAAGCCTTGAAATCCTTGTGGAAATCAAAACTCTTCAGCACGAAAACAAACTTAGACTGTTCAAATCAACCCTTATGTATGCATGCGAGAGCTGGAAAACAACAAGAGACATAGAAACAAAGTTGAACGCATTTGAAAATAAATGTCTAAGGAAAATACTTGGTGTAGCGTCGAACGAATTCAAAACAAACAAGGAAATTAGAGAAATCAACAAAACACGATGGATACATGTTGGACATGTGATGAGAAGAGATAATAACCGAATAGCAAAGCATGTCCTGAATTGGAAACAACAGGTAGGAGGAAAGGGGGCCGACCCAGAGAAATAACTCAGAGCAACATTGATCAGAGAGGAAAAGGCAGCAGGAATCGGCTCCATCAATGAGATCGAGATGCTTGCACAGAACAGAGACAAATGGCGAGATTTGATTAAAGATCTTTGCGGGGATTGAGACTGCTAGAAAGAAAATTTGAAATAGGAAAAGAGTATCTGAATCTATGCCCTATGGGCCGCCTACCACGGCTCAAAAAGTCGAGAAAATAGATCCACAAACTTGGTCTGAACTTTGCTTACTTTAACAGTCATGTCCCAGGTGGGCTGCCTCCCTTAGAGTGTCAAGATAACATAGATCCACAAACTTGGTCTGAACTTTGCTTACTTTAACAGTCATGTCCCAGGTGGGCTGCCTCCCTTAGAGTGTCAAGATAACATAGATCCACAAACTTGGTCTGAACTTTGCTTACTTTAACAGTCGTGTCCCAGGTGGGCTGCCTCCCTTAGAGTGTCAAGATAATATAGATCCACAAACTTGATCTGAACTTTGCTTACTTTAACAGTCGTGTCCCAGGTGGGCTGCCTCCCTTAGAGTGTCATGATAACATAGATCCACAAACTTGATCTGAACTTTGCTTACTTTAACAGCCATGTCCCAGGTGGGCTGCCTCCCTTAGAGTGTCAAGATAACATAGATCCACAAACTTGGTCTGAACTTTGCTTACTTTAACGGTCGTGTCCCAGGTGGGCTGCCTCCCTTAGAGTGCCAAGATAACATAGATCCACAAACTTGATCTGAACGTTGCTTACTTCTTTAACAGTCATGTCCCAGGCGGGCTGCCTCCCTTAGAGTGTCATGATAACATAGATCCACAAACTTGGTCTGAACTTTGCTTACTTTAACAGCCATGTCCCAGGTGGGCTGCCTCCCTTAGAGTGCCAAGATAACATAGATCCACAAACTTGGTCTGAACTTTGCTTACTTTAACGGTCGTGTCCCAGGTGGGCTGCCTCCTTAGAGTGCCAAGATAACATAGATCCACAAACTTGGTCTGAACTTTGCTTACTTCTTTAACAGTCATGTCCCAGGTGGGCTGCCTCCTTAAGAGTGTCAAGAAGCTAAAGGACCGAAACACTTGCTCGATGGGTCTTCTGACGATCAGATTGCCTCCTGCCACGAAGCTCTGTACAAAGAGTTTCCTCTTGTGATTTCTTTCACAGAACAGGGCGATGAGTATTTCTTGTGTCTGTTGAATCATATCTATGGACTCAGGGGGTCACTTGAGATAGCTAGAGGCGACCAGTTACTCTTTTAGGTAATTGCTGATTCAGAATCAGTGAACTAAAGTTGACCAAGATTCACCTCCCAGTGGTAGACTTGGAAACAGACCAACCGGTGAGGATAAAATAAGGAAAGTAAGCCCGTGCCCAAAATTCCATGTTAAAATAGGATGTGCTGGGTAGAAAGGTGTAAAAATCGCAGCTTGCTATAGGTAAACCAATGCATCTACGCCTACTGAGCGTCTTTTTAAGGACGTACGATAAAGTAAAATAGTCGGACGATCGGAAAAGAAGAAACGACAATGAAGAAGCAAGAATTAAGAAGAATGGATTTGTTACATAAAGAATTGTAAAATTATTAATAAGTTTTGATGTTAACATTTTCTGCTTCTTCCGCGGACTCTGAGTGTTAACGGAACCACAAGAGGCAAATGCCGTGGTAAATGTCAACATGAACGCCAATCAAACGTTCTCTGAGAGCTGTCTTGTGTGTCTTAGATGTAGCACGTGTTTTGTGTAATAAATGAGATCCCTGTCATTCTTAGAGTCAGTCCTTAATAAAGTGAGATAGCTAAGAATGATTTCTTTGTGTTTACGATACCGCTGGATAATACCGCTAGATAACATCGCTGGATATTCATCCTTGCTTGAATAACAGCGGGTGGTTTCTTGCTTAGTGCAAAAGTCACATTTGATCTTGATGTCAGATTTAATCAACATTTGATCAAGTCGTTACCTCCCGTGACAGACTTGTTAAAACATTGATATGTCCCCAGCCGTATCCCACAATTAGCCAAGCAGGCAACATGAACCAATTGCCCTGAGCCATGTTAGATTTCCCTGCTATTTCCTAAAGCTGCCTCGTGTGCCCGGATACCTAAAATCGGAATTCTTATCAGCGTTTATTTTTAATCTCAGCTCCTGTGAAGGTGGTGATAAACTTGAGGGTCTGTCGTCACGGCAAAAACGTATTCTCCTCCAGATGTGGTCGTCGGTAGGAGTGCTCTAGATACGAGTTTAAGACAAAACTGGTATTCTCCTCAAAGTGGATTGGACAAACCTGATTGATTTAATCATATTTTGTTTGTTTGTCCTGTACAGGTCAGATGTTGTATGTCAGTGTGAAGTCCAGAAAAGTACTTCAAGATTAATTCTTATATGAAAAGGTGATCTGTAAAGAAATGCAAACATCTCTGAACCAACGGAGATTAACCTTACGGGAACATTGACATAGACTGCAACATACATTAACGGATATGTTGCCATAAAAGCCTCCAATCAAAATAAATCTTAGATAAATTATCACGTGATGAATTGCAACCAATCAAAGGCAAGATCAATATCAAATGGATGTGTACCTTAGAAGGACATATTGTTCCCGAGCTGTCTCATTGGACGAGAGCCAGGACTGTTACCCATTCTGGGATTACAGGTGAGTTTTATTTTCGTCATCTCCTTTCTGTTGCGTTAGCTCCACGCCTACTCTATCTGTAAGTAGTTCCTTATCACTGTCTACAAGTAGTTCCTTATCACTGTCTACAAGTAGTTCCTTATCACAGTCTACAAGTAGTTCCTTATCACTGTCTACAAGTAGTTCCTTATCACTGTCTACAAGTAGTTCCTTATCACTGTCTACAAGTAGTTCCTTATCACTGTTTATAAGTAGTTCCTTATCACTGTCTACAAGCAGTTCCTTATCACTGTCTACAAGTAGTTCCTTATCACTGTTTATAAGTAGTTCCTTATCACTGTCTACAAGTAGTTCCTTATCACTGTCTACAAGTAGTTCCTTATCACAGTCTACGAGTAGTTCCTTATCACAGTCTACAAGTAGTTCCTTATCACTGTCTACAAGTAGTTCCTTATCACAGTCTACAAGTAGTTCCTTATCACCGTCTACAAGTAGTTCCTTATCACTGTCTACAAGTAGTTCCTTATCACTGTCTACAAGTAGTTCCTTATCACAGTCTACAAGTAGTTCCTTATCACTGTCTACAAGTAGTTCCTTATCACTGTCTACGAGTAGTTCCTTGTCACTGTCTACGAGTAGTTCCTTATCACTGTTTGTAAGTAGTTCCTTGCAAATATTTGTGATTTCTAAACTTATTCATAAATGACCTTTGACCGTTTCATAATTTTGATCTCAGCTACGTCAGTGATGTTAACACATCTTTGTTTCCCTTCCACTTTGATATTGCACTTTTATATCGAACTGATAACTTAGATATTGCACTTTTATATCGAACTGATAACTTAGATATTGCACTTTTATATCGAACTGATAACTTAGATATTGCACTTTTATATCGAACTGATAACTTAGATATTGCACTTTTATATCGAACTGATAACTTAGATATTGCACTTTTATATCGAACTGATAACTTAGATATTGCACTTTTATATCGAACTGATAACTTAGATATTGCACTTTTATATCGAACTGATAACTTAGATATTGCACTTTTATATCGAACTGATAACTTAGATATTGCACTTTTATATCGAACTGATAACTTAGATATTGCACTTTTATATCGAAACGATAACATAGACTGGGCACATAATTTCGACTTGAGCACTCCCTTTTCCTCGACGCTGTAAGAAATTAGAGCAATGAAAAGTACAATAAATCAAGCCCAACGAATGAATCCACAAATCGATAACCTCACAAGTTACACTCCTGTATAGCAGTCTCGTACTGGCCTCATGAACCATCGTGGAACTAGCGCTGGCTAACGACATGGCGCTGGACACTGGTCGACTATCAGCGTCTCCAGTACAAGGAGACAATCATCAATGAATATTATTTTCAAGGGAAACTTCCTTGGCGATGGATCAACGGAATCATTTCGGTGGAAGCTGCAATAAATTTGCAAATTATTAACTAATAACTACAAGGGAAAACAAAAACCCATCATCTTCAGATCATTTATTGTTCTTTGTTTTGTTTATTCTGCTGCTGATTATGTGTGACTTTTTGTTTCCGAATGCTGTAAACATAGCTCTTCCATTGAAATGATCTCCATCCAGGACAACTCGGATCGTTACTCCCATCCCTACCCAAACAACTGTCCACCAGTTTTAATTCAACACTGACTATTTCAGTCCACCATTGTTCTCTGAGCACCTATTTCTTGATTATAAAGTGTTATTGATACATTCTGGTAGTAATTGTTGTGAGTAATAATTATCAATTATTTATCAGTAATGAACTGTTTGGTCAGACGCTCAGTGGAAAAAAGTGTAACACTACCAAGTTATCTGTTATCAGTTCACGTATCATTAAGACAATGTCTCACAACAAAAGTATCAGTTTCCGTAGTGTAGTGGTTATCACATCCGCCTAACACGCGGAAGGTCCTGGGTTCAAGCCCCAGCGGAAACAATATTTTTTTATTTGAATCTTATTTAGCATACACACCCACACAAATAGCAGACGGTAGGCAACGGAAAGCTGACTTTGTAAACTCTTTTTATAGTCAAATGTTGCCACAACTTTGGAAAATCAAAGGACGTTACAGTTACATGTGGTTTCAACAACAGCGTCTGTTAGGGAGCATCATGGACGATACCCGGAGCATCATGGATGATGCCCGGAGCATCATGGATGATACCCGGAGTATCATGGACGATACCCGGAGCATCATGGATGATGCCCGGAGCATCATGGATGATACCCGGAGTATCATGGACGATACCCGGAGCATCATGAATGATGCCCGGAGTATCATGGACGATACCCGGAGCATCATGAACGATGCCCGGAGCATCATGAATAATGCCCGGAGTATCATGAATGATGCCGGAGTATCTTGGATGATACCTGGAGCATCATGGATGATACCCGACCTACAGCAAGCTAAGTAAACTAAGACACACTGAGACTAGGAACTTGCAATTGTTGGACACGAATGTCAAATAGGAATTTGGATATTATCAGAAGTGAAATGAAAAGATGGGTGTGTTGGGACTGTATTCAGATGAGATATGTTCTCCAGTCAGTACAAAAAAATATATTCATCTTCTTCTTTCCTTCCTCATTTGCCTTTTAATGTGGAGGGATGATATATTTTGCTCTTCTATTGACCTCTCTTATTATGGTCGAGATTTTTGTTTATGGAAAGACCGATAATCTACATTGATATCGTCAAACATGGGAATCTCCCTAACACGAAATTATCGCTCTCTTCACACCATGTGTTCACTGCAACAGACACCTCGAGTCTCGCATTGGATTAACCATCATCGAACTAGCACTGCCTGTGAATTTTGATATGTGTGCCTTCACTACAACAACATCAACCGTTCACTATCTAGCACTGCCTGTGAATGTTGATGTATGTGCCTTCACTACTACATCAACCGTTCACTAACTAGCACTGCCTGTGAATGTTGATATATGTGACTTAACACCAACCGTTCACTAACTAGCACTGCCTGAGAATGTTGATATGTGTGCCTTCACTACAACAACACCAACCGTTCACTATCTAGCACTGCCTGTGAATTTTGATATGTGTGCCTTCACTACAACAACACCAACCGTTCACTAACTAGCACTGCCTGTGAATTTTGATATGTGTGCCTTCACTACAACAACATCAACCGTTCACTAACTAGCACTGCCTGTGAATGTTGATATATGTGACTTCACTACAACAACACCAACCGTTCACTAACTAGCACTGCCTGTGAATTTTGATATGTGTGCCTTCACTACAACAACATCAACCGTTCACTAACTAGCACTGCCTGTGAATGTTGATATATGTGACTTCACTGCAACAAAACCAACCGTTCACTAACTAGCACTGCCTGAGAATGTTGATATGTGTGCCTTCACTACAACAACACCAACCGTTCACTATCTAGCACTGCCTGTGAATGTTGATATATGTGCCTTCACTACAACAACACCAACCGTTCACTAACTAGCACTGCATGCGAATGTTGATATATGTGACTTCACTACAACAACATCAACCGTTCACTAACTAGCACTGCCTGTGAATGTTGATACAGTATATGTGCCTTCACTACAACAACACCAACCGTTCACTATCTAGCACTGCCTGTGAATGTTGATATATGTGCCTTCACTACAACAACACCAACCGTTCACTAACTAGCACTGCCTGTGAATATTGATATATGTGACTTCACTACAACAACATCAACCGTTCACTAACTAGCACTGCCTGTGAATGTTGATATATGTGCCTTCACTACAACAACACCAACCGTTCACTATCTAGCACTGCCTGTGAATGTTGATATATGTGCCTTCACTACAACAACATCGACTGTTCACTATCTAGCACTGCCTGTGAATGTTGATATATGTGCCTTCACTACAACAACACCAACCGTTCACTATCTAGCACTGCCTGTGAATGTTGATATATGTGCCTTCACTACAACTACATTGACTGTTCACTATCTAGCACTGCCTGTGAATGTTGATATATGTGCCTTCACTACAACAACACCAACCGTTCACTATCTAGCACTGCCTGTGAATGTTGATATGTGTGCCTTCACTACAACAACATTGACTGTTCACTATCTAGCACTGCCTGTGAATGTTGATATATGTGCCTTCACTACAACATCAACCGTTCACTATCTAGCACTGCCTGTGAATGTTGATATATGTGCCTTCACTACAACAACATTGACTGTTCACTATCTAGCACTGCCTGTGAATGTTGATATGTGTGCCTTTACTACAACAACATCGACTGTTCACTATCTAGCACTGCCTGTGAATGTTGATATGTGTGCCTTCACTACAACATCAACCGTTCACTAACTAGCAATGCCTGTGGATGTTGATATGTGTGCCTTCACTACAACATCAACCGTTCACTAACTAGCACTGCCTGTGAATGTTGATATATGTGCCTTCACTACAACACCAACCGTTCACTAACTAGCACTGCCTGTGAATGTTGATATGTGTGCCTTCACTACAACACCAACCGTTCACTAACTAGCACCGCCTGTGAATGTTGATATGTGTGCCTTCACTACAACAGCAACCGTTCACTAACTAGCACTGCCTGTGGATGTTGATATATGTGCCTTCACTACAACAACATCGACTGTTCACTATCTAGCACTGCCTGTGGATGTTGATATGTGTGCCTTCACTACAACAACACCAACCGTTCACTAACTAGCACTGCCTGTGAATGTTGATATGTGTGCCTTCACTACAACATCAACCGTTCACTATCTAGCACTGCCTGTGGATGTTGATATATGTGCCTTCACTACAACATCAACCGTTCACTAACTAGCACTGCCTGTGAATGTTGATATATGTGCCTTCACTACAACATCAACCGTTCACTATCTAGCACTGCCTGTGGATGTTGATATATGTGCCTTCACTACAACAACATCGACTGTTCACTATCTAGCACTGCCTGTGAATGTTGATATATGTGCCTTCACTACTACACCAACCGTTCACTAACTAGCACTGCCTGTCGATGTTGATATATGTGCCTTCACTACAACACAACCGTTCACTATCTAGCACTGCCTGTCGATGTTGATATATGTGCCTTCACTACTACACCAACCGTTCACTAACTAGCACTGCCTGTCGATGTTGATATATGTGCCTTCACTACTACACCAACCGTTCACTAACTAGCACTGCCTGTCGATGTTGATATATGTGCCTTCACTACTACACCAACCGTTCACTAACTAGCACTGCCTGTCAATGTTGATATATGTGCCTTCACTACTACACCAACAGTTCACTAACTAGCACTGCCTGTCGATGTTGATATATGTGCCTTCACTACAACAACATCGACTGTTCACTATCTAGCACTGCCTGTGAATGTTGATATATGTGCCTTCACTACTACATCAACAGTTCACTAACTAGCACTGCCTGTGAATGTTGATATATGTGCCTTCACTACAACAACATTGACTGTTCACTAACTAGCACTGCCTGTGAATGTTGATATATGTGCCTTCACTACAACAACATCGACTGTTCACTATCTAGCACTGCCTGTTGATGTTTATGTATGTGCCTTCACTACAACATCAACCGTTTCACTAACTAGCACTGCCTGAGAGCAGCGACCTCTTGGTGGACGATCGGTAACAACATCTCCAGTACAGCCCTAAACGTCCACATTCCATCTTCCCAGACCAGCTGTTGGCCAGTTTAATTAAACATGGACCAGACGTTCCCTTGCACATCTGGAGCACAGAGACTCTTTGAGAAGTCAGGCCATGCTAACATTAACCCCTCCTTGTTAGCAAGGGCCTGGATATTATGGGAACCACGTTGCCTAATTCCAAAGTTCACACACACACAAAAACAGCAATGATCTAAAAATATCTTCCAATGACAGATTGTGCAAGAAATGCTAAGATTACAGAATTGATGCCATAAACGGAGAAGTTGGTTTAAACTTAAGACGGACTTTGTTTTAGAATTCTGTAGACTATTACATGTAGTTGGTCTAGATAGAGCCTTGGTGATTTGTTGTTTCAGGTTTTGGCGAGAGTTTTTGTGGGGGTGTGTAGAGGCAGGTTAAGAAGTGGGTTGGAGGTGTATATAATAGGAGAGTGTAAAAGGGAAGTTGTTTTTGGGCATGTTTTAGTAGGAGTTTGTCCATAAATGAGGTTGGAGAAAGGAGCAAGTTTGGATTATCAACAAAGCCAAGGAAATCTCGTGTCAACGAAACACACGTAGAAAATATCAGCATTCTGAAAACCTAGAAGGAGGAAAGAACATAGAAAGAGGAAAGAACATAGAAAGAGGAAAGAACATAGAAAGAGGAAAGAACATAGAAAGAGGAAAGAACATAGAAAGAGGAAAGGACATAGAAAGAGGAAAGGACATAGAAAGAGGAAAGAACATAGAAAGAGGAAAGAACATAGAAAGAGTTCAATAGTATTGCTGTCTTCGACATATTCTGATAAATGAGGTAAAATGCAAGACAGAAATTTAAAAAAAAAAAGAATAGGAAAGGCAAAATGCAATTTTATCAACATGAAAAATATACTCAAATCAAAGCAAATAACATGAGAACTAAAACTAGGAATGTTAAAATGTATTATACTTACTCAACATTCGTATATGGTGCTGAAACATTGACATTAAATAAGAAAATAGAGCATAAAATAGACACCTTTGAAATGTATATTTCTAGAAAAATGGGGAGAATTGGGTGGAAGGAAAATAAGAGAAACAAGGAAGTTCTGAATCAGCTGAAAGTGGAATAAGAACTATTTAACATAATTGGAAAAAGATAACATCAATTGTGTGGACATGTGAAGAGACATGACACCATTCTATAAAGTCTTGGAATGGAAGATACAAGGTAGATGATGCAGAGGCAGACCAAGACTGAAGTGGACTGATAACAGCAACAGCCGTAAAGGTGGAGAGATGAACCTATGACAACATTCACCATCAAGAGGAGAGACAGAGTAAAATGGCGCTCAATGGTAGCCAACCTTCGATGTGGAGACGGCACCCAATGAATGAATGGCTCTCAATGGTAGAAAACCTTCGATGTGGAGACGGCACCCAATGAATGAATGGCGCTCAATAGTAGCCAACCTTCGGTGTGGAGACGGCACCCAATGAATGAATGGCGCTCAATAGTAGCCAACCTTCGGTGTGGAGACGGCACCCAATGAATGAATGGCTCTCCATGGTAGCCAACCTTCGATGTGGAGACGGCACCAAATGAATGAATAAAAAAAAAAAAAGTAATGTACCCTTGTCACGCCACTTATAGGGAATATGGTGTTACTGACCATAAATTTTACAGACCTTCGGCACATGATTTTTGGGGTAATGTTCTCGGTATTACGCCCAAGCAGCATTTGATGGAATACACCATAATCAACTTATAGACTGCCGAAAAGATATAAATCTGGATGACACAGACATTCGACTGATATGTAATTTGTACTGAGAGCAAACAGCAATAATAAAATATAACAAGCTGAACTCTACACCCATTGATATAAAAAGACAAGGATACATCCTATCACCAAGCTTGTTCAATTTATACACTGAGCAAATCTTTAAAAACATCACTGAGATGCCAGGCCTAAACATTAATGGGAAGATAATCAATAACCTAAGATATGCTGATGATACTGTACTACTAGCAGAAAATCCTAAAGATCTACAACAATTACTTAATGTAATAAACATGACAAGCAAAAAATATGGACTAGATATAAATATAAAAAAGACTAAAACTATGAGCATAAACAAAGAAAATTCTCAAGACCTACAATTAAATATCAAAGTGGAAGGAATACATCTAGAGACAGTTCAGAGCTACAACTACCTGGGACATACTATAACCAGTGATGGAAAATGTACAACTAAAATAAACAAAAGAATAGGTATGGCAAAAAGTAATTTCAATGCCATGAAAAATATACTAACATCAAAACAAATAACACCAGGGCTAAAACTAAGAATAGCAAAATGTTACATCTTCTCAATATTCCTATATGGTGCAGAAACATGGACATTAGACCAGAAAACAGAACAGAAAATTGAAGCCTTTGAAATGTGGATTTATAGAAGAATAGGTAGAACTGGATGGAAGGAAAAGAAAACAAACGAGGAAGTTTTAAGGAAGTTTTAAAACAACTAAAAATTAAAAGAGAACTACTAAACACAATTAGAGCAAGACAAATGCAATTTTGGGTCATGTTAAAAGACACAGCAGCCTACTAAAAGTAATCTTGGAAGGGAAAATACAAGGTAACAGAGGCAAACCAAGACTAACATGAACGAGTAACATCAAAAGATGGACAGGCCAGCCTATGACAACCTGCACCATCAACGCAATAGACAAAGCGGAATGGCGCTCCATGGTAGCCAACCTTCGATGTGGAGAAGGTACTCAATGATGATGATGATGATGTGATGATTATAAAATGAAGTTTATTCTCAGTTTATAGATGTGTGTGATAGAGCGTCTCCTGTTTGAACGACTAGATTCTATCCAATAAGATTATGTTAGTAGATTGAAGTGTTTGACAGAGTTGCGTTCATTACATGACAGATAGTAGATTGAAGTGTTTGACAGAGTTGCGTTCATTACATGACAGTTAGTAGATTGAAGTGTTTGACAGAGTTGCGTTCATTACATGACAGATAGTAGATTGAAGTGTTTGACAGAGTTGCGTTCATTACATGACAGATAGTAGATTGAAGTGTTTGACAGAGTTGCGTTCATTACATGACAGATAGTAGATTGAAGTGTTTAACAGAGTTGCGTTCATTACATGACAGTTAGTAGATTGAAGTGTTTGACAGAGTTGCGTTCATTACATGACAGTTAGTAGATTGAAGTGTTTGACAGAGTTGCGTTCATTACATGACAGATAGTAGATTGAAGTGTTTGACAGAGTTGCGTTCATTACATGACAGTTAGTAGATTGAAGTGTTTGACAGAGTTGCGTTCATTACATGACAGTTAGTAGATTGAAGTGTTTGACAGAGTTGCGTTCATTACATGACAGTTAGTAGATTGAAGTGTTTGACAGAGTTGCGTTCATTACATGACAGTTAGTAGATTGAAGTGTTTGACAGAGTTGCTTTCATTACATGACAGATAGTAGATTGAAGTGTTTGACAGAGTTGCGTTCATTACATGACAGATAGTAGATTGAAGTGTTTAACAGAGTTGCGTTCATTACATGACAAATAGTAGATTGAAGTGTTTAACAGAGTTGCGTTCATTACATGACAAATAGTAGATTGAAGTGTTTAACAGAGTTGCGTTCATTACATGACAGATAGTAGATTGAAGTGTTTGACAGAGTTGCGTTTCATTACATGACAGATAGTAGATTGAAGTGTTGACAGAGTTGCGTTCATTACATGACAGATAGTAGATTGAAGTGTTTAACAGAGTTGCGTTCATTACATGACAGATAGTAGATTGAAGTGTTTGACAGAGTTGCGTTCATTACATGACAGTTAGTAGATTGAAGTGTTTGACAGAGTTGCGTTTCATTACATGACAGATAGTAGATTGAAGTGTTTAACAGAGTTGCGTTCATTACATGACAGTTAGTAGACTGAAGTGTTTGACAGAGTTGCGTTCATTACATGACAGTTAGTAGATTGAAGTGTTTGACAGAGTTGCGTTCATTACATGACAGTTAGTAGATTGAAGTGTTTGACAGAGTTGCGTTCATTACATGACAGTTAGTAGATTGAGGTGTTTGACAGAGTTGCGTTCATTACATGACAGTTAGTAGATTGAAGTGTTTGACAGAGTTGCGTTCATTACATGACAGTTAGTAGATTGAAGTGTTTGACAGAGTTGCGTTCATTACATGACAGTTAGTAGATTGAAGTGTTTGACAGAGTTGCTTTCATTACATGACAGATAGTAGATTGAAGTGTTTGACAGAGTTGCGTTCATTACATGACAGATAGTAGATTGAAGTGTTTAACAGAGTGCGTTCATTACATGACAAATAGTAGATTGAAGTGTTTAACAGAGTTGCGTTCATTACATGACAAATAGTAGATTGAAGTGTTTAACAGAGTTGCGTTCATTACATGACAGATAGTAGATTGAAGTGTTTGACAGAGTTGCGTTCATTACATGACAGATAGTAGATTGAAGTGTTGACAGAGTTGCGTTCATTACATGACAGATAGTAGATTGAAGTGTTTAACAGAGTTGCGTTCATTACATGACAGATAGTAGATTGAAGTGTTTGACAGAGTTGCGTTCATTACATGACAGTTAGTAGATTGAAGTGTTTGACAGAGTTGCGTTCATTACATGACAGTTAGTAGACTGAAGTGTTTGACAGAGTTGCGTCATTACATGACAGTTAGTAGATTGAAGTGTTTGACAGAGTTGCGTTCATTACATGACAGTTAGTAGATTGAAGTGTTTGACAGAGTTGCGTTCATTACATGACAGTTAGTAGATTGAAGTGTTTGACAGAGTTGCGTTCATTACATGACAAAGTTGATGTGGCCGTTAAATGATAACATAAGAGGACGATGACAAGCCACCATGAACGAGGCGGACGATGACAAGCCACCATGAAGCACAATGAACGAGGATTCACTCAATGGACGTTTGGGAAAAAAATTGTTTCCGCTGGGTCTTGAACCCAAGACCATCCGCGTGTTAGGCGGATGTGATAACCTCTACACTACTGAAACTAATGATGTAAACTCTAGGCATTGGATTATAATTGAATGACAGTCCCAAGATTCTTTTATTAGTTTGACATTTCATTTTGCATTTCATCATTATCATGTGCCACACCGGTTGGCCTAAGCGATCACGTACTTTGACAAATCCCTGTCCATAATACATCAATTCTCTTGATTGTTTTCCGTTCCAAAACACAAAGTTATTTATAATTGTAAAGTAGTATCTTATCTTTGTGTTGTCCGCGTTCTCTCATTACTTATTTATATCTTGCCCATTGCAATTTTGGCAATTTAGTTTCAAATAAACACGTTTCTTTTTCAGCTGACATTACAGTAACAACACAACCATCAGAGATGTGTACGTTGGTTACAAATAGCATTATAGTAAAAACACAACCATTATTCAAAAATGGATATACTCATGAGGTAGTTTGTACAGAGACTTGTGGCAGGACGTAATCGCCTACACATATGACACATGATGTTGATGATTAAAAAATCGAATGTCAAAGGTCAAACTGATAAGATAATTTTAGTATTCAACTATAAGACAATGCCTAAAGGTAAAAGTGTCAAGTTTCCGTAGTGTAGCGGTTATCACATCCGCCTAACACGCGGAAGGTTCCTGGGTTCAAGCCCCAGCGGAAACACTTTTTTTTTTTCTCAAACGTCTCAATCATCAAAGCTCATTGTGCTTCATGGTGGCTTGTCATCATCCGCCTCGTCCATGGTGGCTTGTCATCGTCCGCCTCGTCTATGGTGGCTTGTCATCGTCCGCCTCGTCCATGGTGGCTTGTCATCGTCCGCCTCGTCCATGGTGGCTTGTCATCGTTCGCCTCGTCCATGGTTGCTTGTCATCGTCCGCCTCGTCCATGGTTGCTTGTCATCGTCCGCCTCGTCCATGGTGGCTTGTCATCATCCGCCTCTTATTTTCTCTTTTAATAAACGCTCTACCAAACACTTCATTTTTGTTTCCGTTCGCCAGCTTTTACCTCTGTCAAAGTCCCTAGAGACTCATCATGGAGTGCCGTCTCCACATCGAAGGTTGGCTACCATGGAGCGCCATTCCACTCTGTCTCTTGCATTGATGGTGCAGGTTGTCACAGGCTGATTTGTCCATCTTTTGATGTTACTCGTCCACGTTAGTCTTGGTCTGTCTCTGCCTCTTTTACCCTGTATTTTACATTGTATTTTACCTTCCAAGATTACTCTTAGTGGACTGTTGTGTCTTTTAACATGCCCCCAAAATCTCATTTGTCTTGTTCTAAATGTGTTTATTAGTTCTCTTTTAATATTTAGTTGTTTTAAGACTTCATCGTTTGTTTTTTTTTTTTTCTATCCATCCAATTCTACCTATTCTTCTATAAATTCACAATTCAAAGGCTTCAATTTTTCTGTATCGTTTTCTTGTCTAATGTCAATGTTTCTGAGAAGATGTAACATTTTGCTGTTCTTAGTTCTAGCCCTGGCGTTATTTGTTTTGATGTTAGTATACTTTTCATTACATTAAAATTACTTTTTGCCATTCCTATTCTTTTGTTTATTTCCGTTTCACATTTTCCATCACTGGTTATAGTATGTCCAAGGTAGTTGTAGCTCTGAATTGTCTACAGGTCTATTCCTTCAACTTTGATATTTATTTGTAGGTCTGAATTGTCTACAGGTCTATTCCTTCAACTTTGATATTTATTTGTAGGTCTGAATTGTCTACAGGTCTATTCCTTCAACTTTGATATTTATTTGTAGGTCTGAATTGTCTACAGGTCTATTCCTTCAACTTTGATATTTATTTGTAGGTCTGAATTGTCTACAGGTCTATTCCTTCAACTTTGATATTTATTTGTAGGTCTGAATTGTCTACAGGTCTATTCCTTCAACTTTGATATTTATTTGTAGGTCTGAATTGTCTACAGGTCTATTCCTTCAACTTTGATATTATTTGTAGGTCTGAATTGTCTACAGGTCTATTCCTTCAACTTTGATATTTATTTGTAGGTCTGAATTGTCTACAGGTCTATTCCTTCAACTTTGATATTTATTTGTAGGTCTGAATTGTCTACAGGTCTATTCCTTCAACTTTGATATTTATTTGTAGGTCTGAATTGTCTACAGGTCTATTCCTTCAACTTTGATATTTATTTGTAGGTCTGAATTGTCTACAGGTCTATTCCTTCAACTTTGATATTTATTTGTAGGTCTGAATTGTCTACAGGTCTATTCCTTCAACTTTGATATTTATTTGTAGGTCTGAATTGTCTACAGGTCTATTCCTTCAACTTTGATATTTATTTGTAGGTCTGAATTGTCTACAGGTCTATTCCTTCAACTTTGATATTTATTTGTAGGTCTGAATTGTCTACAGGTCTATTCCTTCAACTTTGATATTTATTTGTAGGTCTGAATTGTCTACAGGTCTATTCCTTCAACTTTGATATTTATTTGTAGGTCTGAATTGTCTACAGGTCTATTCCTTCAACTTTGATATTTATTTGTAGGTCTGAATTGTCTACAGGTCTATTCCTTCAACTTTGATATTTATTTGTAGGTCTGAATTGTCTACAGGTCTATTCCTTCAACTTTGATATTTATTTGTAGGTCTGAATTGTCTACAGGTCTATTCCTTCAACTTTGATATTTATTTGTAGGTCTGAATTGTCTACAGGTCTATTCCTTCAACTTTGATATTTATTTGTAGGTCTGAATTGTCTACAGGTCTATTCCTTCAACTTTGATATTTATTTGTAGGTCTGAATTGTCTACAGGTCTATTCCTTCAACTTTGATATTTATTTGTAGGTCTGAATTGTCTACAGGTCTATTCCTTCAACTTTGATATTTATTTGTAGGTCTGAATTGTCTACAGGTCTATTCCTTCAACTTTGATATTTATTTGTAGGTCTGAATTGTCTACAGGTCTATTCCTTCAACTTTGATATTTATTTGTAGGTCTGAATTGTCTACAGGTCTATTCCTTCAACTTTGATATTTATTTGTAGGTCTGAATTGTCTACAGGTCTATTCCTTCAACTTTGATATTTATTTGTAGGTCTGAATTGTCTACAGGTCTATTCCTTCAACTTTGATATTTATTTGTAGGTCTGAATTGTCTACAGGTCTATTCCTTCAACTTTGATATTTATTTGTAGGTCTGAATTGTCTACAGGTCTATTCCTTCAACTTTGATATTTATTTGTAGGTCTGAATTGTCTACAGGTCTATTCCTTCAACTTTGATATTTATTTGTAGGTCTGAATTGTCTACAGGTCTATTCCTTCAACTATGATATTTATTTGTAGGTCTGAATTGTCTACAGGTCTATTCCTTCAACTTTGATATTTATTTGTAGGTCTGAATTGTCTACAGGTCTATTCCTTCAACTTTGATATTTATTTGTAGGTCTGAATTGTCTACAGGTCTATTCCTTCAACTTTGATATTTATTTGTAGGTCTGAATTGTCTACAGGTCTATTCCTTCAACTTTGATATTTATTTGTAGGTCTGAATTGTCTACAGGTCTATTCCTTCAACTTTGATATTTATTTGTAGGTCTGAATTGTCTACAGGTCTATTCCTTCAACTTTGATATTTATTTGTAGGTCTGAATTGTCTACAGGTCTATTCCTTCAACTTTGATATTTATTTGTAGGTCTGAATTGTCTACAGGTCTATTCCTTCAACTTTGATATTTATTTGTAGGTCTGAATTGTCTACAGGTCTATTCCTTCAACTTTGATATTTATTTGTAGGTCTGAATTGTCTACAGGTCTATTCCTTCAACTTTGATATTTATTTGTAGGTCTGAATTGTCTACAGGTCTATTCCTTCAACTTTGATATTTATTTGTAGGTCTGAATTGTCTACAGGTCTATTCCTTCAACTTTGATATTTATTGGTAGGTCTGAATTGTCTACAGGTCTATTCCTTCAACTTTGATATTTATTGGTAGGTCTGAATTGCCTACAGGTCTATTCCTTCAACTTTGATATTTATTGGTAGGTCTGAATTGTCTACAGGTCTATTCCTTCAACTTTGATATTTATTGGTAGGTCTGAATTGTCTACAGGTCTATTCCTTCAACTTTGATATTTATTGGTAGGTCTGAATTGTCTACAGGTCTATTCCTTCAACTTTGATATTTATTGGTAGGTCTGAATTGTCTACAGGTCTATTCCTTCAACTTTGATATTTATTGGTAGGTCTGAATTGTCTACAGGTCTATTCCTTCAACTTTGATATTTATTGGTAGGTCTGAATTGTCTACAGGTCTATTCCTTCAACTTTGATATTTATTGGTAGGTCTGAATTGTCTACAGGTCTATTCCTTCAACTTTGATATTTATTGGTAGGTCTGAATTGTCTACAGGTCTATTCCTTCAACTTTGATATTTATTGGTAGGTCTGAATTGTCTACAGGTCTATTCCTTCAACTTTGATATTTATTGGTAGGTCTGAATTGTCTACAGGTCTATTCCTTCAACTTTGATATTTATTGGTAGGTCTGAATTGTCTACAGGTCTATTCCTTCAACTTTGATATTTATTTGTAGGTCTGAATTGTCTACAGGTCTATTCCTTCAACTTTGATATTTATTTGTAGGTCTGAATTGTCTACAGGTCTATTCCTTCAACTTTGATATTTATTTGTAGGTCTGAATTGTCTACAGGTCTATTCCTTCAACTTTGATATTTATTTGTAGGTCTGAATTGTCTACAGGTCTATTCCTTCAACTTTGATATTTATTTGTAGGTCTGAATTGTCTACAGGTCTATTCCTTCAACTTTGATATTTATTTGTAGGTCTGAATTGTCTACAGGTCTATTCCTTCAACTTTGATATTTATTTGTAGGTCTGAATTGTCTACAGGTCTATTCCTTCAACTTTGATATTTATTTGTAGGTCTGAATTGTCTACAGGTCTATTCCTTCAACTTTGATATTTATTTGTAGGTCTGAATTGTCTACAGGTCTATTCCTTCAACTTTGATATTTATTTGTAGGTCTGAATTGTCTACAGGTCTATTCCTTCAACTTTGATATTTATTTGTAGGTCTGAATTGTCTACAGGTCTATTCCTTCAACTTTGATATTTATTTGTAGGTCTGAATTGTCTACAGGTCTATTCCTTCAACTTTGATATTTATTTGTAGGTCTGAATTGTCTACAGGTCTATTCCTTCAACTTTGATATTTATTTGTAGGTCTAAAGACTAGGAACTGAATTTCTCGTGTTAATTGTTTTTCCCTAGCAGCCGTGTGCACAGGGATTCCTTGCCATACAAGCAGATAACTCCGTCTTCGGAGATACTCATATTTTTCCCGTCCATGAGTGATTGACGTTTCAAGCCGGGCCTCGCTGCTGAGACCAGGGCTGGTTACGGCTGAGAGAAATCATAAATAAAAATCCCAACTGTTGCAGCTGGGATTTGAACCCACAACCTCTCTGTCTCGAGGTCAATGTCTCCCTCGAGACCAACCAGTTCCACCAAACACTTAAATAAGCAAAGACGATCGAGTTACATAATAAATCTCCATATATATATATATATACCCCATGCACATGCTTCTCAAACTGGCGGCGAACTCCTTTCTCTTTAGATGGATCGCTGCAGCATTGTTTCAGACGAAGGTGATACTCAGATGACGTTGGTCATCCGAGCCAACATCAATTCCATGTCCAGGGCTGCCACAAGGCTCACCACTGTCACCAGTTCTATTTAACGTGTACACAATAGCGATCACGGAACAGCAGATGGATATGGGAGGGGAAGAACTATGACTTTCGCTGATGACAATCTGGTATATCGACAGGGAAGAGACAGACGAGAAATCGCCTCCAAACTGAGGAACTCGATCGCATCTCTTCCTGGTGGGGAGTATCAGGTGTATTGTTTCACCCTAATAAAGCATCAGTTGCATGGTTCTCCCTTAACAATCATATCGTTCACACGGAAACACCGGCGGTACGAATGGAAGCTGATGAGATGACCCGGGATAGGGTGACGACATACCTCGATTGATGTACTCATGATGTACTTTGTAGAGACTTGTGGAGATGACCCGGGATAGGGTGACGACATACCTCGATTGATGTACTCATGATGTACTTTGTAGAGACTTGTGGAGATGACCCGGGATAGGGTGACGACATACCTCGATTGATGTACTCATGATGTACTTTGTAGAGACTTGTGGAGATGACCCGGGATAGGGTGACGACATACCTCGATTGATATACTCATGATGTACTTTGTAGAGACTTGTGGAGATGACCCGGGATAGGGTGACGACATACCTCGATTGATGTACTCATGATGTACTTTGTAGAGACTTGTGGAGATGACCCGGGATAGGGTGACGACATACCTCGATTGATGTACTCATGATGTACTTTGTACAGAGACTTGTGGAGATGACCCGGGATAGGGTGACGACATACCTCGATTGATGTACTCATGATGTACTTTGTAGAGACTTGTGGAGATGACCCGGGATAGGGTGACGACATACCTCGATTGATGTACTCATGATGTACTTTGTAGAGACTTGTGGAGATGACCCGGGATAGGGTGACGACATACCTCGATTGATATACTCATGATGTACTTTGTAGAGACTTGTGGAGATGACCCGGGATAGGGTGACGACATACCTCGATTGATGTACTCATGATGTACTTTGTAGAGACTTGTGGAGATGACCCAGGATAGGGTGACGACATACCTCGATTGATATACTCATAATGTACTTTGTAGAGACTTGTGGAGATGACCCGGGATAGGGTGACGACATACCTCGATTGATGTACTCATGATGTACTTTGTAGAGACTTGTGGAGATGACCCGGGATAGGGTGACGACATACCTCGATTGATGTACTCATGATGTACTTTGTAGAGACTTGTGGAGATGACCCAGGATAGGGTGACGACATACCTCGATTGATGTACTCATGATGTACTTTGTACAGAGACTTGTGGAGATGACCCGGGATAGGGTGACGACATACCTCGATTGATATACTCATGATGTACTTTGTAGAGACTTGTGGAGATGACCCGGGATAGGGTGACGACATACCTCGATTGATGTACTCATGATGTACTTTGTAGAGACTTGTGGAGATGACCCAGGATAGGGTGACGACATACCTCGATTGATATACTCATGATGTACTTTGTAGAGACTTGTGGAGATGACCCAGGATAGGGTGACGACATACCTCGATTGATGTACTCATGATGTACTTTGTAGAGACTTGTGGAGATGACCCGGGATAGGGTGACGACATACCTCGATTGATGTACTCATGATGTACTTTGTAGAGACTTGTGGAGATGACCCGGGATAGGGTGACGACATACCTCGATTGATGTACTCATGATGTACTTTGTACAGAGACTTGTGGAAGGACGTAATCGCATGCGATATGGCACAAGATGTTGATGAATTACAAAATCAAATGTCAAAGGTTAAACTGATAAGATAATTTTAGTACTCAACTGCTCGTATAAGACAATCCCTCAACGTGAAAGTGTCGGTTTCCGTAGTGTAGCGGTTATCACATCCGCCTAACACGCGGAAGGTCCTGGGTTCAAGCCCCAGCGGAAACACTTTTTTTTTTTTCTCAAACGTCTCAATCATCAAAGCCTCGTTGTGCCTCATGGTGGCTTGTCATCGTCCGCCTCGTCCATGGTGGCTTGTCATCGTCCGCCTCGTCCTTGGTGGCTTGTCATCGCCCGCCTTTTATTTTCTCTTTTAATGAACTCATCTCTGCCAAACATTTAAATAAGCAAAGACCACCGAGTAACATAAATCTCGCTATATATATATACACCTCGTGCACATGTTCCTCATACTGGCAGTATACTCCTTCCTCATTAGATGGATCGCTGCTGCTCTGTTTCAGAAGAAGGTGATACTCAAATGAGGAAGTTGGTAATCCGATCCAACATCCATGTGTCCAGGGCTGCCACAAGACCCACTATTGTCACCAGTTCTATTTAACGTGCACACAATAGCGATCACGGAACAACAGCTGGATGGGAGGGGAAGAACTATGACTTTTGCTGATGACACTCTGGTATATCGACAGGGAGGAGACATACGGGAAATCGCCTCCACGCTGCAAAACGAACTCGACTGCATCTCTTCATGGTGTGGAGTATCAGGTGCATTGGTTGATCCTAATAAAGCATCAGTTGCACGGTTAGTCCTAAAAAAGCATCAGTTGCATGGTTAATCCTAATAAAGCATCAGTTGCATGGTTAATCCTAATAAAGCATCAGTTGCATGGTTAATCCTAAAAAAGCATCAGTTGCACGGTTCTGAAAATGGGCTCTGTACGTAGGCAATGGGTAGAGGAGTTATTAGAGGTAAAAAAATACGTAGGGTCACATTCGTCTACGTCCTGGAGATGCGAGAGTACGGGGAAATGAAAGAGCGGACAGGTTGGCTAGCTGCGCTGTCGTCGTTGAAGACGGTCAACAAATGGATCGAGACGCCACCAATGCCCTCTGGGATGTGGGAATGGCATAAGGCTTCGACAACCATGAGTCTAACTTGACTTATACAAACCTAATATACAAACTAGACTTATACAAACCTAATATACAAACTAGAATTTTACAAAGATAATATACCAACTAGAATTAAACAAACCTAATACACAAACTAGAATTATACAAACCTAACATACAAACTAGAATTATACAAACCTAACACACAAACTAGAATTATACAAACCTAACATACAAACTAGAATTATACAAACCTAACACACAAACTAGAATTATACAAACCTAACACACAAACTAGAATTATACAAACCTACCACACAAACTAGAATTATACAAACCTAACACACAAACTCGAATTATACAAACCTAACACACAAACTAGAATTATACAAACCTAACACACAAACTAGAATTATACAAACCTAACATACAAACTCGAATTATACAAACCTAACATACAAACTAGAATTATACAAACCTAACACACACACTAGAATTATACAAACCTAACACACAAACTAGAATTATACAAACCTACCACACAAACTAGAATTATACAAACCTAACACACAAGCTCGAATTATACAAACCTAACACACAAACTAGAATTATACAAACCTAACACACAAACTAGAATTATACAAACCTAACACACAAACTAGAATTATACAAACCTACCACACAAACTAGAATTATACAAACCTAACACACAAACTCGAATTATACAAACCTAACACACAAACTAGAATTATACAAACCTAACATACCAACTAGAATTATACAAACCTAACACACAAACTAGAATTATACAAACCTAACACACAAACTAGAATTATACAAACCTATCACACAAACTAGAATTATACAAACCTAACACACAAACTAGAATTATACAAACCTAACACACAAACTAGAATTATACAAACCTAACACACAAACTAGAATTATACAAACCTAACATACAAACTAAAATTATACAAACCTAACACACAAACTAGAATTATACAAACCTAACACACAAACTAGAATTATACAAACCTAACATACAAACTAGAATTAAACTAACCTACTATATCAACTAGAATTATGCAAACCTAACACACAAACTAGAATTATACAAACCTAACACACACACTAGAATTAAACTAACCTACTATAACAACTAGAATTATACAAACCTAATATACAAACTAGAATTAAACTAACCTACTATATCAACTAGAATTATACAAACCTAACACACAAACTAGAATTATACAAACCTAACATACCAACTAGAATTATACAAACCTAACGTACAAACTAGAATGAAACAAATCCCTGGGCAAGACTAACGCCAACATTGAAAGGTAGATTCATCCAGATCTGGGCTGATGTAGCATTACATTAGTAGTACCAACCGCTACGTTCGTTGTTGCTGGTGGTCATGCTGCCGTCATTCTCTATTAGTCAGTGGGTTCAGAACGACTGTTGGTACCAACACAAGCCATGCAGCTGCTTTAAGGTCAAGGTTGTTCTTCTTTCTGTCTGAGACGATGACGATCATGCTGTCCTTGAATTGCAGAGGTCACTCACTGGAGACAGCATCTATTACGTCACTGTGACTGTGACTGTGACACAGGTAAAGTGACAGGTGATCTGCTACAGTCATGGCCAACTTATGAGGAACAGAGAAGACTCTAGTGACCATCGCCAGTACCATACCGGGACAAGCTGTATGGAGATGTCACCAACTTTGAGTTGACGATTATTTTCTCCCAACTTGTTGACGTTTAGTGGTATACACACCACAAGCAGAAGGTGATATATCAGTCAAGATTATGAATTTATTCAATATTAGAATGAAGTGCCTCGTTATTGGTTTGCAGTTTGTGAAGTTGCGTAACATCAGCACCACTTTTTGTGTACATTCTCCGTTCGATTCAAGAACATGTCAATGTCATGACGTTGTTTCGCCAGAGAATGGACGCAGTGGGCAGCTAGGACTTTCTGATTGTCTCCCCGTGCTAACTACCATCTTTGTTAGCACCACTTTCTGCCTGTAGAACTTTGTTGATTTCTTCTGCTCATTCCGCGGGGGACAGAAGCGCCTGCGGTCGCAATAGCAGGGTCGGCGCACCATCAGCTGACCAAGACCTAGCAGTTCTACCTCCTCGTGGTCTCCCCTGGTAACAGTCTGCGTCAAAACAGACTGGCTAACAAGAAGCTAGGATCGACGTGTTCCCTGTAGTGGTGGCTGTTACTGATATAGAAGACACAGTATTGTAGTACTTCTGGCTGGACTAGTAGTGTCCCAGCATAGCCTGGAATAGACGAACTCCAACTTCTCCAGTAAGAACCGGGAATGTCAAGAAAGCCATTACGACCCGCCACATTAATGAGCCAAAGAGCAACCTGCCCACATCAACTCGTGGCATTCCGTCAACAACAACAGCAGCAACAACAACAACAACAAATCATTCCGCCGAAGCTCACCCATGAACTGGCAACATTGTAGAAGCCTAACTTGGTGTAGCCTGATAGTCGAATTGTTCTGCATAAAATGTGACATTTCAAGAAAACAATGGATGTACATAAGGAGGTATAATAACAACCACATATGGTGGATCAAGTGTTTATCTTCATATTTGAAATTGTTTACAAATTAGTAATTTTTTCTACTGGTGTATTTTTGTTTTATTTTGTTATGATAACTTATGTGTTTGTCTCTCTTGCAGGTCTTGTCGACATAATTCTAAGCTCTCCTGTCCCGGAGATACAGAAGGTGAGCACCTTCTTTATTTATTTATTTATTTCTTGCCTTTCTTTCTTTCTTTCCAGCCTCATCTAGTACATACATCACTACATACAACCATAACAACAGCCTTTACTCCCCAACAGCGATGACCACATCTTCAATCTTGTACAAACCAATGTTTACTGCGTGGTTGGAGGTGAATATAACAAACCCAATCTAAGCATATAATTGGTGGAGTATGTATGGTCAGAGCTGATCACACTGATATTAATTGTACTTTTCTTTCTGGCATATCACTTCCGTTGATTCAACGATTCAAGTAACGGAAATGTTACTTTGCCATAGCCAGTGAGTCTGCGAATAATGTTCCCAGAAATTGACGTAAACACTGAAGCTTCTTTGAGACATATTAGACAAAGGTTCCAGCTCCGGTATCGGTTCATTAGGTGCTCGATGTCCAGGCTAACTCTCTTGGGTCTTTTGTAGCAGCTCGGGGTGACTTGAAATGTTTGATGTTAATATGATGACTTTCATGGGCTCTTTCGTTGTGGGCTTTCATTGTGATTTACATGGGGACTTTCATTGTGATTTTCATGGAGACTTTCATTGTGATTTTCATGGGGACTTTCATTGTGATTTTCATGGGGACTTTCATTGTGATTTTCATGGAGACTTTCATTGTGATTTTCATGGAGACTTTCATTGTGATTTTCATGGGGACTTTCATTGTGATTTTCATGAGGTCTTCCATTTGGATTTTCATAAGTGTCTGGTATTTTGTTTTTGTTTCTCTGCTTTTTTTCTGCGAAGTCTGCACAGACCGTTCATGGACATGGGATACACTTTCCATGTCTCAATGGCGTACAACAGGGTAAGCATCACCAGAGAGCGGACGATCTCCACTTTCGAGGTAATCGTGACTCCCCTCCGGTCTCAAACAGCCCCCTGAAAGCATAACTAGCTTACGAGATTTTCTTGTTCATCGTTGCGTCCTTCTTTCTTGCTCTGGGGTTAGGGTCAAAGTTGGTAAACTCGCCGTCAACTTGTAGGGGGCGCTTTTTATTTTTAAAAATGTGATGAAGATTAACGCATTAAAGAGGTTTTATTTTAATTTCAGTGTAGAGGTAGAGAGACCGACAGACAGACAGAGCGGGCGGGCGGGCAGGCAGGCAGACTTTGTTAAAGGTATCAGACAGGAGCATTGACTGAACGGGTGCTCACAGACATGTCCACAACTGTCTGCAAATGTCAAAAACTGTTTGCCAGTGACTTTAACTGTCCACGAACTTCCATAACTTTTCCACAATTGATAACTGTCCAGAAACGTTGGCAATTATCCATAAACATTAGCAACTGTCTGTTAATGGCGAAAACTGCCCAGAAACAACTGTTGACAAATGATAATACCTGCTCACTCATATCAACTGTCTACAAGCGTCGACAACTTCTGCCAAATATTAACAACAATCTATGACTGATCACATCTGGCCATCATTTATCAATTTTTATTTTGAGCCGCGACAGCTCAGTGGTTTGTGAACTTAGCTACAAAGGAAAAGAGATCGGGTTCGATTCTGATTGACAGTTTCCTATTTCACCCAGCCCTAAATGGGCACTAGATTTTTTTTTTCTAAGAAAGTAAAGCGGCATGGGCGTAATACCTACCACAGTACCCCAAAAATCATGTGCCGAAGTTCTAAAAATAATGATGGTCACTAACACCATACCCCTTAAACGCCGAGTGGCGTGACGGGGCTCTTGACTTGTTTACTTACTGTTTATTTAAAGAGTATTTGGTGACTACATGCAGAGTTGAAGATCACCGCCGACCTCTACAACCGATTACCGTTATAGATCGATCCTATATTACAATATCCTTAAAGCACGCAATAAGTTGCTTATCCAATTATCAATCCAAAAATAACCTCACTTATTATCACAGCACATTGTCGTCACATTTACATTCTTGCCAGGAAAGCCATAAACAAGCTAACAGCACTCCATGACTTGTCAACCAAAACTTTTCACAATGCAGGTATTGAACATGTTATCGATCGTTGGCTGCAAACGTTTCCTATTACCTGGCACCCAACAATGCGCTTTTGAGACGGGGCTTATCAATAAATGTTTATTGCCGACTGCTGTTAGAGTAAAAAAAAAAACTGCTGCACATTTTCATATGTGTAACATGCTATGTCATTTCAGTAAATAATCCTTCCTCAGAAGAGCGTGTAGTCGTGTGGATAATAACCATTGTCGCTCTGCAAACATAAGGGATGCGGGTTTAAATCTCTGCAGGGGCGGATGTTTAATTTTGATAAATCAGGTTAGGTGAGAAAGGAAGTTACATTTTTTTTATTTTGATAAATCAGGTTAGGTGAGAAAGGAAGTTACATTTTTTTTTTTTTTTTATAAATCAGGTTAGGTGAGAAAGGAAGTTAAATTTTTTTTTATTTTGATAAATCAGGTTAGGAGAGAAAGGAAGTTAAATTTTTTTTTATTTTGATAAATCAGGTTAGGAGAGAAAGGAAGTTAAATTTTTTTTATTTTGACCAGAAAACCTCCTATCGACTGCACTTGCGATTCTATCTATATTCTCCAGACCTACATATTGTAGACTCAAATACCCGGAATCAATAACAACATAAGATGGCAGATGCAGAAATTAGAAGCGGAATAGGACATGGAAAGACATAATTCTATCCAAAACATCCTATGTAACAAATCATTGTCAATTAATGTTAGAAAACGTGTCCTAAAGTGCTACATTGAACCTGTTCTACTATATGGAAGCGAGTCATAGACGATAAGTAAGACAACACAAAGAACAATAGAGGAAGCTGAGATATGGTTTATCAGAAGAATGTTACGAATATATCCATAGATATCAAAAATTACAAATGAAGAATGTTTAAAACGAGCTGGAGAAACAAAACATACTAGAATCACAAGGAATAGATAAATCGACATTTATAGGGCACGTCATGCTAAAAGAAAACATGGTCAGTATTATAACAACAGGCAATATTAATGGGGAAAAGAGCAGAGGAAAATATTTAACTGCTTATCCAAATGGCATAATAAAAGATCACACACTGAAATTATGACATGCATGAAGGATCAAGAGATGTGGAGAGAGATGATCGCCTACGCCAATACGCCAACCGGCATGGCACTTGGTGATAATGACATATTCTAGTCACGCAATAAATAGCGGAATGACAGATCGTAAAATCCCTCTGTATGTTCATATTCTCGTGTTTTCTCATCAATGTCTTTGGCATGACAGTTCCACTAAAAAATAATGAGCCTTCTCTGATATACGAACACAAATAATTATTTGTCTTTTTCACTCACATTACCTTGCTCTGGGTTGTGCATCATCTGTTCCAGACATCTGTTTCTGGAATTTGGAACATGCTTCCATACACTTTGGCTTCCCTTAACAATTCAGCAGTTGTCCGTTGTATTAGTTGCATCTCCTGGGAAAACAGTCTTACCAGAGTAGTGTCCCACCCGAGTTTGTGTACAAGTGTATTAGTCTGTATTAGTGCGTATTAGTCTGTATTAGCCTGTATTAGTGTGTATTAGTCTGTATTAGCCTGTATTAGTGTGTATTAGTCTGTTTTAGTCTGTATTAGCATGTTTTAGTCTGTATTAGCCTGTATTAGTGTGTATTAGTCTGTATTAGCCCGTATTAGCCTGTTTTAGCCTGTATTAGCCTGTATTAGTCTGTATTAGCCTGTATTAGTCTGTATTAGTCTGTATTAGCCTGTATTAGTGTGTATTAGTCTGTATTAGCCTGTATTAGTGTGTATTAGTCTGTTTTAGTCTGTATTAGCATGTTTTAGTCTGTATTAGCCTGTATTAGTGTGTATTAGTCTGTATTAGCCCGTATTAGCCTGTTTTAGCCTGTATTAGCCTGTATTAGTCTGTATTAGCCTGTATTAGTCTGTATTAGTCTGTATTAGCCTGTATTAGTGTGTATTAGTCTGTATTAGCCTGTATTAGTGTGTATTAGTCTGTTTTAGTCTGTATTAGCATGTTTTAGTCTGTATTAGCCTGTATTAGTGTGTATTAGTCTGTATTAGCCCGTATTAGCCTGTTTTAGCCTGTATTAGTCTGTATTAGTCTGTATTAGCCTGTATTAGTCTGTATTGGTCTAGGCAAGCTTTATGATTGTCATAAATCTAACTCATTGATATATCAGACATACTACTTGGAAAGTCTGCATGTTATAGACAAACTTTGTGAAAAGTCGACACCCAAGAGAGTCTGTGTGAAAAGTCAACTCGTTAGATAGGCTGTATGGAAATTCTATACATTTGACAGACTGTATGGAAAGTCAACGAAACTATTAGTAAAAAACCGAAGCATTATGCTGTAGACTAACAAACCGTTAATGTATGGCACATTTTGAGAAATAATCGAAATTCCAGAAGTTCTCGAATGATCGAACAGTCAATCGATCAGTGAAAGTAATTTCTCTACAACACGTCAAAGTCTCGGTATGTGACTGCAATGTTGACTCGGCTACATCCGATAGTTTCCGGAAATGTCCGACCTAGTGACAGCTACTTATTCTTAACGCGCAGAACGTGTGGGAAATGTAGGGGTCGGTGTGGGTTAGTTGTTCTACAGGCTCGTCAAATCTGTCAGTGCTGACAGTGCGGCGTGTTTATTGATTTGTGTATTCGGGGAATTGATTGAGTGGGTCAAGGTGGGGGTCATTCTGCTAGAGGATTGCGTCGAATATTGGTGGATAGGTAAGGTAGACAGTATGAAGGATCGACCTATTGGATGGATAGATAAGTGGATGGATGGATGGATGAGTGGATGGATGAGTGGGTCAGTAGATGGATGGATGGATGAGTGGATGGATGGATAGATGAGTGGATGGATGAGTGGGTCAGTAGATGGATGGATGGATGGATGAGTGGATGGATGGATAGATAAGTGGATGGATGGATAGATGAGTGGATGGATGGATAGATGAGTGGATGGATGGATAGATGAGTGGATGGATGGATAGATGAGTGGATGGATGGATAGATAAGTGGATGGATGGATAGATGAGTGGATGGATGGATAGATGAGTGGATGGATGGATAGATGGATGGATGAGTGGGTCAGTAGATGGATGGATGGATGAGTGGATGGATGGATGAGTGGGTCAGTAGATGGATGGATGGATGAGTGGATGGATGGATAGATGAGTGGATGGATGAGTGGATGGATGAGTGGATGGATGGATGAGTGGGTCAGTAGATGGATGGATGGATGAGTGGATGGATGAGTGGGTCAGTAGATGGATGGATAGATAAGTGGATGGATGGATAGATGAGTGGATGGATGGATGAGTGGATGGACGAGTGGGTCAGTAGATGGATGGATAGATAAGTGGATGGATGGATAGATGAGTGGATGGATGGATGAGTGGGTCAGTAGATGGATGGATGGATGAGTGGATGGATGAGTGGGTCAGTAGATGGATGGATGGATGGATGAGTGGGTCAGTAGATGGATGGATGGATGAGAGGATGGATGGATGAGTGGATGGATGAGTGGGTCAGTAGATGGATGGATGAGTGGATGGATGAGTGGGTCAGTAGATGGATGGATGGATGAGTGGGTCAGTAGATGGATGGATGGATGGATGGATGAGTGGGTCAGTAGATGGATGGATGGATGGATGAGTGGACCTATGAGTGGGTGAATGAGTTGATGGATGTGTGGGTGGATGAGTGGAGTATGACTGGGTGGATGAGAGGATAGATGGATGAGATGGTAGATGAGTGGATGGATGGGTGAGTGTATGAATTAGTGGATGGATGCTTGTATTAATGAGTGTATACATTAGTGAATGGATGAGTGGATGGATGGATGAGTGGATTGATGAGTTGATGTATATGGTTGGATGGATGAGTGGACGGATGAATGAATGGATGGGTGAATGGATGGAACAGAGTGGATGGATGAATGGATAGATGAAATAATTGATGGATGGATGAGTGGATGGATGGATGAGTGGATGGATGGATGAGTGGATTGATGAGTTGATGTATATGGTTGGATGGATGAGTGGACGGATGAGTGGACGGATGAATGGATGGGTGAATGGATGGATGGAACAGAGTGGATGGATGAATGGATAGATGAAGTAATTGATGGATGGATGAGTGGATGGATGGATGAGTGGATGGATGGAACAGAGTGGATGGATGAATGGATAAATGAAGTAATTGATGGATGGATGAGTGGATGGATGGATGAGTGAATGGATGGATGAGTGGATGGATGGATGAGTGAATGGATGGATGAGTGGATGGATGGATGAGTGAATGGATGGATGAGTGAATGGATGGATGAGTGAATGGATGGATGAGTGAATGGATGGATGAGTGAATGGATGAGTGGATGGATGGATGAGTGGATGGATGAGTGGATGGATGAGTGGATGGATGAGTGGATGGATGAGTGGATGGATGAGTGAATGGATGAGTAGATGGATGGACCGTCGCCATTTACAGAAGTAAGCCCACGGCCTGAAAGGGATTCCCCCCCCCCCCACGAAGAGGTGGCGTAGGGTCTGGAGGGCTCTGGTTCACCGACCCAGGCGCAAGCCATCAAATGTGGGTCGCTGACAGCTTCCAGCTCTGTTCCTGTGAGGCGCTTTTGTCTCCGATGACACAACCTTCTGACGATCAGCAGTACCTTCTCTTACAAATACAATCGTAATGTACTGCTACCTCCCTTAGCGCCGACATTTGTCTCCACGACACGGTTCCTCTTATCAGCTGTGATCGAAACGTGACAGGCACACGTAAATAATTTGTAGTGACGCCAACATGTCTATAAATATAACTTCCTGGTTCCCCCACCAACATTCCATCATCCTCCCATCTCCTAATCGTTGATCGAACAAGATTGGATTAGTTACCCCCACAATGAGATTACTTCCAGATCGATACAAACAACATAAATGATTGGGAGCTAGTCCTTCTGCAGTGACAGTTTACAGCTCAGTGAGTACGCGTCTGTGTACAAAACACACCTACTAGGGATTTGCTTAAATTTGATATTGATTCCATAACAGCGAACGATGACAGAAGAGTTTTATGATTCCATAACAGCGATCGATGACAGAAGAGTTTTATGATTCCATAACAGCGATCGATGACAGAAGAGTTTTATGATTCCATAACAGCGATCGATGACAGAAGAGTTTTATGATTCCATAACAGCGATCGATGACAGAAGAGTTTTATGATTCCATAACAGCGAACGATGACAGAAGAGTTTTATGATTCCATAACAGCGAACGATGACAGAAGAGTTTTATGATTCCATAACAGCGAACGATGACAGAAGAGTTTTACAAGAAACACTAGGAAATGTGGCAGTAAAAGAGGCCACTCGAAGGCCAACTTTCTCTCACCTCATCGCCTATAGACAAAAAAGGAATGGAAGAAGAAGAAGAAGAGGAGGGAGAAAAATAATAATAATACTAAGAAGAAGAAGATGAAGAGAAGATCAATCAACTATCACAAGGCTGCAGGCTATCTTTCCCTTGACGATGAAAAGGCAAAATAGGAAGGGAAAAAGAAGAAACGGATAAAGAAAACAAACAAGAAGAAGAAAAGATATCTCGAGGATGAAACGGTTTTAGTTATTTGTGTGATGGGCAACAACACCGGAAGCTTATCTGTAGTGTCGCTCTCATGAAGTGCTTGACCAGTGAACTGTTGGCACAGACTTGCTCTTCAACACAACCTTACTGTCAATGTCTCTGAGTGGATCTCCGAGAAACTGCGAGAAGACAGAGCTCAGTCTGAACAGTAAAAAAAAACAGAAGTAATGGTTACATCGAAGAAACAATCATCACCATCATGCAGCATACAAATAAACAGGACAAATCTGAAACAAGTGCAATATTTCAAATATTTGGGCACAATAATAGGATGGAAGATAATAATAACATCAGATGGAAGATGCTCCATATAAACAAAAAAACTGAGAAGCTCAGGCCAACATAGCATTTCAGAAAATGAAAGACGTCTTATGCAACAAAGCTATGTCAATCAAAGTGAGAAAGAGAGTTCATCGGTGCTTTAAAGAGTTTTAAAGAGTCAGTTATGAACCATGGAAGCGAATTATGGACAGTAGACAAACAAATGAAAAGACGATTAGAGGCTACAAGGATGGGATTTCTGAGAAGAATGTCGAAAGTTCCATGGACAGCTAAAAAGACTAATGAGGAAATTCTCAAAGAGGCCAACACAAAAGGGAGCTACTAAAAATACATCAGAAAGAAACAACATTTTTGGGACACATCACGAGAAGAGGAAAGTTGGAATACTTGGTTACAACTGACAAAATGCAGGAAAGAGAGATTGCGGACGACAAAGAGAGAAGATACTAGATAGCTCGTTGTCATGGCATGGAAAACAGTCAACAACAGAATTGATTCGATGCACGTTGGATAGAAGATTGTGGAAAGACATGATACTTACACCAACCAAAATGGCACATGATGATGAAAGCTATGATAAGTTCATATATGACGTCGCTGTAGTGTTGATACGGCTCCTTCCTATATACAGGAAGCAGGAGCCGGTATCAAAAGCTGTCTTTGACTAACGACCTCTTGGACAGAGAAGCGAGTCACTTGAGGCTGAACTCGACATGCTGGGAGCTAACTCGCAAGAATGATTGCTCTGCTGTTCAGATGAGCTTGACTCGTTTCACTGTTCTACTGGGATGAATGTTCTGTGTTAGGCTGGTAATGCTGTGAGATAGACAGAGAGATACAGAGAAAAAAGAAATAGATAGTGACAAAGACAGGGAAAGAGATAGAGAGATAGACATAGAAATAAAGAGAAATAGACACACAGAGAAACAGAGGGATAGAGAGAGAGATAGACAGTGAGATATACAGAGAGATAGACTGAGAGATAGACAGAGAATGAGAGAGATAAATAGAGATCAAGAGAAATAGACAAAGTGATAGACAGAGACACGCATGGAGATAGATAGAAACAGAGAGATAGACAGAGAGATAGACAGAGAGATGGACAGAGAGATAGACAGTGAGATAGACAGAGAGATAGAGAGAGAGATAGACAGTGAGATAGACAGAGAGATAGACAGAGAGAAAAAGATGACCTCATTCAGTGAATCTACAAAGGTCAACAACAGAACCAAAAAAATGTGCCCGCTGGTTTGCTTTTAATATGAGGTCAGAATTTTGGAAGGCAAACTCGGTCCCCAGAATAGTCCCTGATGACGATGAAGACATGTCGGGCCGAAAAAGAATCAAAGAAAGCTTTACAGCAAAATATGATACACAGCAACACATGTTACGTTTGTAGCCAACGACAGAGAATGAGGAAATGACTACTTGTTTGTTTGCTGCTGTCTAACACTGCTGATCACGATGCACTTCTGGCGGCTCCAAGGGAAACTATTCCCCTTCTTTACCTGTCACCTGTAAAGTTAATCTTTGCATGACAGTAGTTTTATATAAATATATATAGTTTCATGTTTACTCGTGCCACGAATGAAGTCCATTTCTTGCTGTCGCTAAAATGTAGATTTGGTCATAGTCTTCTCTCAAGTGACGTCACTAACCCACGTCACTACGCTCCACTCCACAGCCAACTATAGATTAATTTAGGCCCGCCGGTTAAGAGGAAATTCCCGGAAAACCACCAACTAGTGTGACGTTTACAGTTTTGCGAGCAGGGGTCGTTGTGAGTAGAGTGACGTCAGCGTCTATAGCTCCTATAGATGAAAACGTCATGATAGTTGGGTTTTCCAGTTTCATTTTCTGCCAACGTGCCTTAGTAGATCTATAGTTGGCTGTAGTTGGGCTGAATAATAACCGCATACACTAGAATAAATCAAATGTTGGCGTTTTATTTTTAGATGGCCAATATAACATCCACGATTTCTTCTTTTCTTGCTATATTTTACAACACTGATATTATCCATCATTGCAAATCTCTTCTCTCTCTCTCTCTCTCTCTCTCTCTCTCTCTCTCTCTCTCTCTCTCTTCACTTCCTCTTGTAATCCCCCCCCCCTTTTTTCCAGTTGCCGAAGAAGGTCCACAGTTGTAGCTCTTGATCTGATGTCAGAATCAACTGTTGTCAATTGATGTTGTTGTAGCGTTTCTTGGATGTTGTCAGTCCATTTTATTCTGGGTCCATCACAGGCTCTTCTCCCATCTCCACTTGGATGCAGTCAGTCCATAATATTTTGGACCCATCACAGGCTCTTCTCCAATCTCCACTTGGATGTTGTCGGTCCATCATATTCTGGACCCATCACAGGCTCTTCTCCCATCTCCACTTGGATGTTGTCGGTCCATCATATTCTGGACCCATCACAGGCTCTTCTCCCATCTCCACTTGGATGTTGTCAGTCCATCATATTCTGGGTCCATCACAGGCTCTTCTCCCATCTCCACTTGGATGTTGTCAGTCCATCATATTCTGGACCCATCACAGGCTCTTCTCCCATCTCCACTTGGATGTTGTCAGTCCATCATATTCTGGACCCATCACAGGCTCTTCTCCCATCTCCACTTGGATGTTGTCAGTCCATCATATTCTGGACCCATCACAGGCTCTTCTCCCATCTCCACTTGGATGTTGTCAGTCCATCATATTCTGGACCCATCACAGGCTCTTCTCCCATCTCCACTTGTAGTAAATGCTTTCTACTGAATCTCTTGACATTCTTTCCAGATGAAAATAACGATTTCTAATTATAGATCTGTGACTTCTAATGTTGACCACTTGTTCCTATACCGGAGCCTATTGTTAAAGCATCATGTAATATTTTCTTCTATTTACTAACTGCTATTAACCGCAACAATTGATATTTCCTCCAAACTAAAGACTGTTTATAACGCAACAATTGATATTTCCTCCAAACTAAAGACTGTTTATAACGCAACAATTGATATTTCCTCCAAACTAAAGACTGTTTATAACGCAACAATTGATATTTCCTCCAAACTAAAGACTGTTTATAACGCAACAATTGATATTTCCTCCAAACTAAATACTGTTTATAACGCAACAATTGATATTTCCTCCAAACTAAAGACTGTTTATAACGCAACAATTGATATTTCCTCCAAACTAAAGACCGTTTTATAACGCAACAATTGATATTTCCTCCAAACTAAAGACTGTTTATAACGCAACAATTGATATTTCCTCCAAACTAAAGACCGTTTATAACGCAACAATTGATATTTCCTCCAAACTAAAGACCGTTTATAACGCAACAATTAATATTTCCTCCAAACTAAAGACCGTTTATAACGCAACAATTGATATTTCCTCCAAACTAAAGACCGTTTATAACGCAACAATTGATATTTCCTCCAAACTAAAGACCGTTTATAACGCAACAATTAATATTTCCTCCAAACTAAAGACCGTTTATAACGCAACAATTGATATTTCCTCCAAACTAAAGACTGTTTATAACGCAACAATTGATATTTCCTCCAAACTAAAGACCGTTTATAACGCAACAATTGATATTTCCTCCAAACTAAAGACCGTTTATAACGCAACAATTGATATTTCCTCCAAACTAAAGACCGTTTATAACGCAACAATTGATATTTCCTCCAAACTAAAGACCGTTTATAACGCAACAATTGATATTTCCTCCAAACTAAAGACCGTTTATAACGCAACAATTGATATTTCCTACAAACTAAAGACTGTTTATAACGCAACAATTGATATTTCCTACAAACTAAAGACTGTTTATAACGCAACAATTAATATTTCCTCCAAACTAAAGACCGTTTATAACGCAACAATTAATATTTCTTCCAAACTAAAGACCGTTTATAACGCAACAATTAATATTTCCTCCAAACAAAAGACCGTTTATAACGCAACTATTGATATTTCCTCCAAACTAAAGACCGTTTATAACGCAACAATTGATATTTCCTCCAAACTAAAGACTGTTTATAACGCAACAATTGATATTTCCTCCAAACTAAAGACTGTTTATAACGCAACAATTGATATTTCCTCCAAACTAAAGACTGTTTATAACGCAACAATTGATATTTCCTCCAAACTAAAGACTGTTTATAACGCAACAATTGATATTTCCTCCAAACTAAAGACTGTTTATAACGCAACAATTGATATTTCCTCCAAACTAAAGACCGTTTATAACGCAACAATTGATATTACCTCCAAACTAAAGACCGTTTATAACGCAACAATTGATATTTCCTCCAAACTAAAGACCGTTTATAACGCAACAATTGATATTTCCTCCAAACTAAAGACCGTTTATAACGCAACAATTAATATTTCCTCCAAACTAAAGACCGTTTATAACGCAACAATTGATATTTCCTCCAAACTAAAGACCGTTTATAACGCAACAATTTATATTTCCTCCAAACTAAAGACCGTTTATAACGCAACAATTAATATTTCCTCCAAACTAAAGACCGTTTATAACGCAACAATTGATATTTCCTCCAAACTAAAGACTGTTTATAACGCAACAATTGATATTTCCTCCAAACTAAAGACCGTTTATAACGCAACAATTGATATTTCCTCCAAACTAAAGACCGTTTATAACGCAACAATTGATATTTCCTCCAAACTAAAGACCGTTTATAACGCAACAATTGATATTTCCTCCAAACTAAAGACCGTTTATAACGCAACAATTAATATTTCCTCCAAACTAAAGACCGTTTATAACGCAACAATTGATATTTCCTCCAAACTAAAGACTGTTTATAACGCAACAATTAATATTTCTTCCAAACTAAAGACCGTTTATAACGCAACAATTAATATTTCCTCCAAACTAAAGACCGTTTATAACGCAACAATTAATATTTCCTCCAAACTAAAGACCGTTTATAACGCAACAATTAATATTTCCTCCAAACTAAAGACTGTTTATAACGCAACAATTAATATTTCCTCCAAACTAAAGACCGTTTATAACGCAACAATTAATATTTCCTCCAAACTAAAGACCGTTTATAACGCAATAATTGCTATTTCCTCCAATATACAGATTGTTGTTGTTCACCTGTGACTATGTTGGCGTTTTATTTTTAGATGGCCAATATAACATCCACGATTTCTTCTTTTCTTGCTATATTTTACAACACTGATATTATCCATCATTGCAAATCTCTTCTCTCTCTCTCTCTCTCTCTCTCTCTCTCTCTCTCTCTCTCTTCACTTCCTCTTGTAATCCCCCCCCCTTTTTTCCAGTTTCATTTTCTGCCAACGTGCCTTAGTAGATCTATAGTTGGCTGTAGTTGGGCTGAATAATAACCGCATACACTAGAATAAATCAAATGTTGGCGTTTTATTTTTAGATGGCCAATATAACATCCACGATTTCTTCTTTTCTTGCTATATTTTACAACACTGATATTATCCATCATTGCAAATCTCTCTCTCTCTCTCTCTCTCTCTCTCTCTCTCTCTCTCTCTCTCTCTTCACTTCCTCTTGTAATCCCCCCCCCCTTTTTTCCAGTTGCCGAAGAAGGTCCACAGTTGTAGCTCTTGATCTGATGTCAGAATCAACTGTTGTCAATTGATGTTGTTGTAGCGTTTCTTGGATGTTGTCAGTCCATTTTATTCTGGGTCCATCACAGGCTCTTCTCCCATCTCCACTTGGATGCAGTCAGTCCATAATATTTTGGACCCATCACAGGCTCTTCTCCAATCTCCACTTGGATGTTGTCGGTCCATCATATTCTGGACCCATCACAGGCTCTTCTCCCATCTCCACTTGGATGTTGTCGGTCCATCATATTCTGGACCCATCACAGGCTCTTCTCCCATCTCCACTTGGATGTTGTCAGTCCATCATATTCTGGGTCCATCACAGGCTCTTCTCCCATCTCCACTTGGATGTTGTCAGTCCATCATATTCTGGACCCATCACAGGCTCTTCTCCCATCTCCACTTGGATGTTGTCAGTCCATCATATTCTGGACCCATCACAGGCTCTTCTCCCATCTCCACTTGGATGTTGTCAGTCCATCATATTCTGGACCCATCACAGGCTCTTCTCCCATCTCCACTTGGATGTTGTCAGTCCATCATATTCTGGACCCATCACAGGCTCTTCTCCCATCTCCACTTGTAGTAAATGCTTTCTACTGAATCTCTTGACATTCTTTCCAGATGAAAATAACGATTTCTAATTATAGATCTGTGACTTCTAATGTTGACCACTTGTTCCTATACCGGAGCCTATTGTTAAAGCATCATGTAATATTTTCTTCTATTTACTAACTGCTATTAACCGCAACAATTGATATTTCCTCCAAACTAAAGACTGTTTATAACGCAACAATTGATATTTCCTCCAAACTAAAGACTGTTTATAACGCAACAATTGATATTTCCTCCAAACTAAAGACTGTTTATAACGCAACAATTAATATTTCCTCCAAACTAAAGACTGTTTATAACGCAACAATTGATATTTCCTCCAAACTAAAGACTGTTTATAACGCAACAATTGATATTTCCTCCAAACTAAAGACTGTTTATAACGCAACAATTGATATTTCCTCCAAACTAAAGACCGTTTATAACGCAACAATTGATATTTCCTCCAAACTAAAGACCGTTTATAACGCAACAATTGATATTTCCTCCAAACTAAAGACCGTTTATAACGCAACAATTGATATTTCCTCCAAACTAAAGACCGTTTATAACGCAACAATTAATATTTCCTCCAAACTAAAGACCGTTTATAACGCAACAATTGATATTTCCTCCAAACTAAAGACCGTTTATAACGCAACAATTGATATTTCCTCCAAACTAAAGACCGTTTATAACGCAACAATTAATATTTCCTCCAAACTAAAGACCGTTTATAACGCAACAATTGATATTTCCTCCAAACTAAAGACCGTTTATAACGCAACAATTGATATTTCCTCCAAACTAAAGACCGTTTATAACGCAACAATTGATATTTCCTCCAAACTAAAGACCGTTTATAACGCAACAATTGATATTTCCTCCAAACTAAAGACTGTTTATAACGCAACAATTAATATTTCCTCCAAACTAAAGACCGTTTATAACGCAACAATTAATATTTCTTCCAAACTAAAGACCGTTTATAACGCAACAATTAATATTTCCTCCAAACAAAAGACCGTTTATAACGCAACAATTGATATTTCCTCCAAACTAAAGACCGTTTATAACGCAACAATTGATATTTCCTCCAAACTAAAGACTGTTTATAACGCAACAATTGATATTTCCTCCAAACTAAAGACTGTTTATAACGCAACAATTGATATTTCCTCCAAACTAAAGACTGTTTATAACGCAACAATTGATATTTCCTCCAAACTAAAGACTGTTTATAACGCAACAATTGATATTTCCTCCAAACTAAAGACTGTTTATAACGCAACAATTGATATTTCCTCCAAACTAAAGACCGTTTATAACGCAACAATTGATATTTCCTCCAAACTAAAGACTGTTTATAACGCAACAATTGATATTTCCTCCAAACTAAAGACCGTTTATAACGCAACAATTGATATTTCCTCCAAACTAAAGACCGTTTATAACGCAACAATTAATATTTCCTCCAAACTAAAGACCGTTTATAACGCAACAATTGATATTTCCTCCAAACTAAAGACCGTTTATAACGCAACAATTGATATTTCCTCCAAACTAAAGACCGTTTATAACGCAACAATTAATATTTCCTCCAAACTAAAGACCGTTTATAACGCAACAATTGATATTTCCTCCAAACTAAAGACCGTTTATAACGCAACAATTGATATTTCCTCCAAACTAAAGACCGTTTATAACGCAACAATTGATATTTCCTCCAAACTAAAGACCGTTTATAACGCAACAATTGATATTTCCTCCAAACTAAAGACCGTTTATAACGCAACAATTGATATTTCCTCCAAACTAAAGACTGTTTATAACGCAACAATTAATATTTCTTCCAAACTAAAGACCGTTTATAACGCAACAATTAATATTTCCTCCAAACTAAAGACCGTTTATAACGCAACAATTAATATTTCCTCCAAACTAAAGACTGTTTATAACGCAACAATTAATATTTCCTCCAAACTAAAGACTGTTTATAACGCAACAATTAATATTTCCTCCAAACTAAAGACCGTTTATAACGCAATAATTGCTATTTCCTCCAATATACAGATTGTTGTTGTTCACCTGTGACTATGTTGGCGTTTTATTTTTAGATGGCCAATATAACATCCACGATTTCTTCTTTTCTTGCTATATTTTACAACACTGATATTATCCATCATTGCAAATCTCTTCTCTCTCTCTCTCTCTCTCTCTCTCTCTTCACTTCCTCTTGTAATCCCCCCCCCCTTTTTTCCAGTTTCATTTTCTGCCAACGTGCCTTAGTAGATCTATAGTTGGCTGTAGTTGGGCTGAATAATAACCGCATACACTAGAATAAATCAAATGTTGGCGTTTTATTTTTAGATGGCCAATATAACATCCACGATTTCTTCTTTTCTTGCTATATTTTACAACACTGATATTATCCATCATTGCAAATCTCTTCTCTCTCTCTCTCTCTCTCTCTCTCTCTCTTCACTTCCTCTTGTAATCCCCCCCCCCTTTTTTCCAGTTGCCGAAGAAGGTCCACAGTTGTAGCTCTTGATCTGATGTCAGAATCAACTGTTGTCAATTGATGTTGTTGTAGCGTTTCTTGGATGTTGTCAGTCCATTTTATTCTGGGTCCATCACAGGCTCTTCTCCCATCTCCACTTGGATGCAGTCAGTCCATAATATATTTGGACCCATCACAGGCTCTTCTCCAATCTCCACTTGGATGTTGTCGGTCCATCATATTCTGGACCCATCACAGGCTCTTCTCCCATCTCCACTTGGATGTTGTCGGTCCATCATATTCTGGACCCATCACAGGCTCTTCTCCCATCTCCACTTGGATGTTGTCAGTCCATCATATTCTGGGTCCATCACAGGCTCTTCTCCCATCTCCACTTGGATGTTGTCAGTCCATCATATTCTGGACCCATCACAGGCTCTTCTCCCATCTCCACTTGGATGTTGTCAGTCCATCATATTCTGGACCCATCACAGGCTCTTCTCCCATCTCCACTTGGATGTTGTCAGTCCATCATATTCTGGACCCATCACAGGCTCTTCTCCCATCTCCACTTGGATGTTGTCAGTCCATCATATTCTGGACCCATCACAGGCTCTTCTCCCATCTCCACTTGTAGTAAATGCTTTCTACTGAATCTCTTGACATTCTTTCCAGATGAAAATAACGATTTCTAATTATAGATCTGTGACTTCTAATGTTGACCACTTGTTCCTATACCGGAGCCTATTGTTAAAGCATCATGTAATATTTTCTTCTATTTACTAACTGCTATTAACCGCAACAATTGATATTTCCTCCAAACTAAAGACTGTTTATAACGCAACAATTGATATTTCCTCCAAACTAAAGACTGTTTATAACGCAACAATTGATATTTCCTCCAAACTAAAGACTGTTTATAACGCAACAATTAATATTTCCTCCAAACTAAAGACTGTTTATAACGCAACAATTGATATTTCCTCCAAACTAAAGACTGTTTATAACGCAACAATTGATATTTCCTCCAAACTAAAGACTGTTTATAACGCAACAATTGATATTTCCTCCAAACTAAAGACCGTTTATAACGCAACAATTGATATTTCCTCCAAACTAAAGACTGTTTATAACGCAACAATTGATATTTCCTCCAAACTAAAGACCGTTTATAACGCAACAATTGATATTTCCTCCAAACTAAAGACCGTTTATAACGCAACAATTAATATTTCCTCCAAACTAAAGACCGTTTATAACGCAACAATTGATATTTCCTCCAAACTAAAGACCGTTTATAACGCAACAATTGATATTTCCTCCAAACTAAAGACCGTTTATAACGCAACAATTGATATTTCCTCCAAACTAAAGACCGTTTATAACGCAACAATTGATATTTCCTCCAAACTAAAGACTGTTTATAACGCAACAATTGATATTTCCTCCAAACTAAAGACCGTTTATAACGCAACAATTGATATTTCCTCCAAACTAAAGACCGTTTATAACGCAACAATTGATATTTCCTCCAAACTAAAGACTGTTTATAACGCAACAATTAATATTTCCTCCAAACTAAAGACCGTTTATAACGCAACAATTAATATTTCTTCCAAACTAAAGACCGTTTATAACGCAACAATTAATATTTCCTCCAAACAAAAGACCGTTTATAACGCAACAATTAATATTTCCTCCAAACTAAAGACCGTTTATAACGCAACAATTGATATTTCCTCCAAACTAAAGACTGTTTATAACGCAACAATTGATATTTCCTCCAAACTAAAGACTGTTTATAACGCAACAATTGATATTTCCTCCAAACTAAAGACTGTTTATAACGCAACAATTGATATTTCCTCCAAACTAAAGACTGTTTATAACGCAACAATTGATATTTCCTCCAAACTAAAGACTGTTTATAACGCAACAATTGATATTTCCTCCAAACTAAAGACTGTTTATAACGCAACAATTGATATTTCCTCCAAACTAAAGACCGTTTATAACGCAACAATTGATATTTCCTCCAAACTAAAGACCGTTTATAACGCAACAATTGATATTTCCTCCAAACTAAAGACCGTTTATAACGCAACAATTGATATTTCCTCCAAACTAAAGACCGTTTATAACGCAACAATTAATATTTCCTCCAAACTAAAGACCGTTTATAACGCAACAATTGATATTTCCTCCAAACTAAAGACCGTTTATAACGCAACAATTGATATTTCCTCCAAACTAAAGACCGTTTATAACGCAACAATTAATATTTCCTCCAAACTAAAGACCGTTTATAACGCAACAATTGATATTTCCTCCAAACTAAAGACTGTTTATAACGCAACAATTGATATTTCCTCCAAACTAAAGACCGTTTATAACGCAACAATTGATATTTCCTCCAAACTAAAGACCGTTTATAACGCAACAATTGATATTTCCTCCAAACTAAAGACCGTTTATAACGCAACAATTGATATTTCCTCCAAACTAAAGACCGTTTATAACGCAACAATTAATATTTCCTCCAAACTAAAGACCGTTTATAACGCAACAATTGATATTTCCTCCAAACTAAAGACTGTTTATAACGCAACAATTAATATTTCTTCCAAACTAAAGACCGTTTATAACGCAACAATTAATATTTCCTCCAAACTAAAGACTGTTTATAACGCAACAATTAATATTTCCTCCAAACTAAAGACTGTTTATAACGCAACAATTAATATTTCCTCCAAACTAAAGACCGTTTATAACGCAACAATTAATATTTCCTCCAAACTAAAGACCGTTTATAACGCAATAATTGCTATTTCCTCCAATATACAGATTGTTGTTGTTCACCTGTGACTATGTTGGCGTTTTATTTTTAGATGGCCAATATAACATCCACGATTTCTTCTTTTCTTGCTATATTTTACAACACTGATATTATCCATCATTGCAAATCTCTTCTCTCTCTCTCTCTCTCTCTCTCTCTCTCTCTCTTCACTTCCTCTTGTAATCCCCCCCCCTTTTTTTCCAGTTTCATTTTCTGCCAACGTGCCTTAGTAGATCTATAGTTGGCTGTAGTTGGGCTGAATAATAACCGCATACACTAGAATAAATCAAATGTTGGCGTTTTATTTTTAGATGGCCAATATAACATCCACGATTTCTTCTTTTCTTGCTATATTTTACAACACTGATATTATCCATCATTGCAAATCTCTCTTCTCTCTCTCTCTCTCTCTCTCTCTCTCTCTCTCTCTCTCTCTCTCTCTCTTCACTTCCTCTTGTAATCCCCCCCCCCTTTTTTCCAGTTGCCGAAGAAGGTCCACAGTTGTAGCTCTTGATCTGATGTCAGAATCAACTGTTGTCAATTGATGTTGTTGTAGCGTTTCTTGGATGTTGTCAGTCCATTTTATTCTGGGTCCATCACAGGCTCTTCTCCCATCTCCACTTGGATGCAGTCAGTCCATAATATTTTGGACCCATCACAGGCTCTTCTCCAATCTCCACTTGGATGTTGTCGGTCCATCATATTCTGGACCCATCACAGGCTCTTCTCCCATCTCCACTTGGATGTTGTCGGTCCATCATATTCTGGACCCATCACAGGCTCTTCTCCCATCTCCACTTGGATGTTGTCAGTCCATCATATTCTGGGTCCATCACAGGCTCTTCTCCCATCTCCACTTGGATGTTGTCAGTCCATCATATTCTGGACCCATCACAGGCTCTTCTCCCATCTCCACTTGGATGTTGTCAGTCCATCATATTCTGGACCCATCACAGGCTCTTCTCCCATCTCCACTTGGATGTTGTCAGTCCATCATATTCTGGACCCATCACAGGCTCTTCTCCCATCTCCACTTGGATGTTGTCAGTCCATCATATTCTGGACCCATCACAGGCTCTTCTCCCATCTCCACTTGTAGTAAATGCTTTCTACTGAATCTCTTGACATTCTTTCCAGATGAAAATAACGATTTCTAATTATAGATCTGTGACTTCTAATGTTGACCACTTGTTCCTATACCGGAGCCTATTGTTAAAGCATCATGTAATATTTTCTTCTATTTACTAACTGCTATTAACCGCAACAATTGATATTTCCTCCAAACTAAAGACTGTTTATAACGCAACAATTGATATTTCCTCCAAACTAAAGACTGTTTATAACGCAACAATTGATATTTCCTCCAAACTAAAGACTGTTTATAACGCAACAATTAATATTTCCTCCAAACTAAAGACTGTTTATAACGCAACAATTGATATTTCCTCCAAACTAAAGACTGTTTATAACGCAACAATTGATATTTCCTCCAAACTAAAGACTGTTTATAACGCAACAATTGATATTTCCTCCAAACTAAAGACCGTTTATAACGCAACAATTGATATTTCCTCCAAACTAAAGACCGTTTATAACGCAACAATTGATATTTCCTCCAAACTAAAGACCGTTTATAACGCAACAATTGATATTTCCTCCAAACTAAAGACCGTTTATAACGCAACAATTAATATTTCCTCCAAACTAAAGACCGTTTATAACGCAACAATTGATATTTCCTCCAAACTAAAGACCGTTTATAACGCAACAATTGATATTTCCTCCAAACTAAAGACCGTTTATAACGCAACAATTAATATTTCCTCCAAACTAAAGACCGTTTATAACGCAACAATTGATATTTCCTCCAAACTAAAGACCGTTTATAACGCAACAATTGATATTTCCTCCAAACTAAAGACCGTTTATAACGCAACAATTGATATTTCCTCCAAACTAAAGACCGTTTATAACGCAACAATTGATATTTCCTCCAAACTAAAGACCGTTTATAACGCAACAATTGATATTTCCTCCAAACTAAAGACTGTTTATAACGCAACAATTAATATTTCCTCCAAACTAAAGACCGTTTATAACGCAACAATTAATATTTCTTCCAAACTAAAGACCGTTTATAACGCAACAATTAATATTTCCTCCAAACAAAAGACCGTTTATAACGCAACAATTGATATTTCCTCCAAACTAAAGACCGTTTATAACGCAACAATTGATATTTCCTCCAAACTAAAGACTGTTTATAACGCAACAATTGATATTTCCTCCAAACTAAAGACTGTTTATAACGCAACAATTGATATTTCCTCCAAACTAAAGACTGTTTATAACGCAACAATTGATATTTCCTCCAAACTAAAGACTGTTTATAACGCAACAATTGATATTTCCTCCAAACTAAAGACTGTTTATAACGCAACAATTGATATTTCCTCCAAACTAAAGACCGTTTATAACGCAACAATTGATATTCCCTCCAAACTAAAGACTGTTTATAACGCAACAATTGATATTTCCTCCAAACTAAAGACCGTTTATAACGCAACAATTGATATTTCCTCCAAACTAAAGACCGTTTATAACGCAACAATTAATATTTCCTCCAAACTAAAGACCGTTTATAACGCAACAATTGATATTTCCTCCAAACTAAAGACCGTTTATAACGCAACAATTGATATTTCCTCCAAACTAAAGACCGTTTATAACGCAACAATTAATATTTCCTCCAAACTAAAGACCGTTTATAACGCAACAATTGATATTTCCTCCAAACTAAAGACCGTTTATAACGCAACAATTGATATTTCCTCCAAACTAAAGACCGTTTATAACGCAACAATTGATATTTCCTCCAAACTAAAGACCGTTTATAACGCAACAATTGATATTTCCTCCAAACTAAAGACCGTTTATAACGCAACAATTGATATTTCCTCCAAACTAAAGACCGTTTATAACGCAACAATTGATATTTCCTCCAAACTAAAGACTGTTTATAACGCAACAATTAATATTTCTTCCAAACTAAAGACCGTTTATAACGCAACAATTAATATTTCCTCCAAACTAAAGACCGTTTATAACGCAACAATTAATATTTCCTCCAAACTAAAGACTGTTTATAACGCAACAATTAATATTTCCTCCAAACTAAAGACTGTTTATAACGCAACAATTAATATTTCCTCCAAACTAAAGACCGTTTATAACGCAATAATTGCTATTTCCTCCAATATACAGATTGTTGTTGTTCACCTGTGACTATGTTGGCGTTTTATTTTTAGATGGCCAATATAACATCCACGATTTCTTCTTTTCTTGCTATATTTTACAACACTGATATTATCCATCATTGCAAATCTCTTCTCTCTCTCTCTCTCTCTCTCTCTCTCTCTCTCTCTTCACTTCCTCTTGTAATCCCCCCCCCTTTTTTCCAGTTTCATTTTCTGCCAACGTGCCTTAGTAGATCTATAGTTGGCTGTAGTTGGGCTGAATAATAACCGCATACACTAGAATAAATCAAATGTTGGCGTTTTATTTTTAGATGGCCAATATAACATCCACGATTTCTTCTTTTCTTGCTATATTTTACAACACTGATATTATCCATCATTGCAAATCTCTTCTCTCTCTCTCTCTCTCTCTCTCTCTCTCTCTCTCTCTCTCTCTTCACTTCCTCTTGTAATCCCCCCCCCCTTTTTTCCAGTTGCCGAAGAAGGTCCACAGTTGTAGCTCTTGATCTGATGTCAGAATCAACTGTTGTCAATTGATGTTGTTGTAGCGTTTCTTGGATGTTGTCAGTCCATTTTATTCTGGGTCCATCACAGGCTCTTCTCCCATCTCCACTTGGATGCAGTCAGTCCATAATATTTTGGACCCATCACAGGCTCTTCTCCAATCTCCACTTGGATGTTGTCGGTCCATCATATTCTGGACCCATCACAGGCTCTTCTCCCATCTCCACTTGGATGTTGTCGGTCCATCATATTCTGGACCCATCACAGGCTCTTCTCCCATCTCCACTTGGATGTTGTCAGTCCATCATATTCTGGGTCCATCACAGGCTCTTCTCCCATCTCCACTTGGATGTTGTCAGTCCATCATATTCTGGACCCATCACAGGCTCTTCTCCCATCTCCACTTGGATGTTGTCAGTCCATCATATTCTGGACCCATCACAGGCTCTTCTCCCATCTCCACTTGGATGTTGTCAGTCCATCATATTCTGGACCCATCACAGGCTCTTCTCCCATCTCCACTTGGATGTTGTCAGTCCATCATATTCTGGACCCATCACAGGCTCTTCTCCCATCTCCACTTGTAGTAAATGCTTTCTACTGAATCTCTTGACATTCTTTCCAGATGAAAATAACGATTTCTAATTATAGATCTGTGACTTCTAATGTTGACCACTTGTTCCTATACCGGAGCCTATTGTTAAAGCATCATGTAATATTTTCTTCTATTTACTAACTGCTATTAACCGCAACAATTGATATTTCCTCCAAACTAAAGACTGTTTATAACGCAACAATTGATATTTCCTCCAAACTAAAGACTGTTTATAACGCAACAATTGATATTTCCTCCAAACTAAAGACTGTTTATAACGCAACAATTAATATTTCCTCCAAACTAAAGACTGTTTATAACGCAACAATTGATATTTCCTCCAAACTAAAGACTGTTTATAACGCAACAATTGATATTTCCTCCAAACTAAAGACTGTTTATAACGCAACAATTGATATTTCCTCCAAACTAAAGACCGTTTATAACGCAACAATTGATATTTCCTCCAAACTAAAGACCGTTTATAACGCAACAATTGATATTTCCTCCAAACTAAAGACCGTTTATAACGCAACAATTGATATTTCCTCCAAACTAAAGACCGTTTATAACGCAACAATTAATATTTCCTCCAAACTAAAGACCGTTTATAACGCAACAATTGATATTTCCTCCAAACTAAAGACCGTTTATAACGCAACAATTGATATTTCCTCCAAACTAAAGACCGTTTATAACGCAACAATTAATATTTCCTCCAAACTAAAGACCGTTTATAACGCAACAATTGATATTTCCTCCAAACTAAAGACTGTTTATAACGCAACAATTGATATTTCCTCCAAACTAAAGACCGTTTATAACGCAACAATTGATATTTCCTCCAAACTAAAGACCGTTTATAACGCAACAATTGATATTTCCTCCAAACTAAAGACCGTTTATAACGCAACAATTAATATTTCCTCCAAACTAAAGACCGTTTATAACGCAACAATTAATATTTCTTCCAAACTAAAGACCGTTTATAACGCAACAATTAATATTTCCTCCAAACAAAAGACCGTTTATAATGCAACAATTAATATTTCCTCCAAACTAAAGACCGTTTATAACGCAACAATTGATATTTCCTCCAAACTAAAGACTGTTTATAACGCAACAATTGATATTTCCTCCAAACTAAAGACTGTTTATAACGCAACAATTGATATTTCCTCCAAACTAAAGACTGTTTATAACGCAACAATTGATATTTCCTCCAAACTAAAGACTGTTTATAACGCAACAATTGATATTTCCTCCAAACTAAAGACTGTTTATAACGCAACAATTGATATTTCCTCCAAACTAAAGACCGTTTATAACGCAACAATTGATATTTCCTCCAAACTAAAGACTGTTTATAACGCAACAATTGATATTTCCTCCAAACTAAAGACCGTTTATAACGCAACAATTGATATTTCCTCCAAACTAAAGACCGTTTATAACGCAACAATTAATATTTCCTCCAAACTAAAGACCGTTTATAACGCAACAATTGATATTTCCTCCAAACTAAAGACCGTTTATAACGCAACAATTAATATTTCCTCCAAACTAAAGACCGTTTATAACGCAACAATTGATATTTCCTCCAAACTAAAGACCGTTTATAACGCAACAATTGATATTTCCTCCAAACTAAAGACTGTTTATAACGCAACAATTGATATTTCCTCCAAACTAAAGACCGTTTATAACGCAACAATTGATATTTCCTCCAAACTAAAGACCGTTTATAACGCAACAATTGATATTTCCTCCAAACTAAAGACCGTTTATAACGCAACAATTGATATTTCCTCCAAACTAAAGACCGTTTATAACGCAACAATTAATATTTCCTCCAAACTAAAGACCGTTTATAACGCAACAATTGATATTTCCTCCAAACTAAAGACCGTTTATAACGCAACAATTGATATTTCCTCCAAACTAAAGACCGTTTATAACGCAACAATTGATATTTCCTCCAAACTAAAGACCGTTTATAACGCAACAATTGATATTTCCTCCAAACTAAAGACCGTTTATAACGCAACAATTGATATTTCCTCCAAACTAAAGACCGTTTATAACGCAACAATTGATATTTCCTCCAAACTAAAGACCGTTTATAACGCAACAATTAATATTTCCTCCAAACTAAAGACCGTTTATAACGCAACAATTAATATTTCTTCCAAACTAAAGACCGTTTATAACGCAACAATTAATATTTCCTCCAAACAAAAGACCGTTTATAACGCAACAATTAATATTTCCTCCAAACTAAAGACCGTTTATAACGCAACAATTGATATTTCCTCCAAACTAAAGACTGTTTATAACGCAACAATTGATATTCCTCCAAACTAAAGACTGTTTATAACGCAACAATTGATATTTCCTCCAAACTAAAGACTGTTTATAACGCAACAATTGATATTTCCTCCAAACTAAAGACTGTTTATAACGCAACAATTGATATTTCCTCCAAACTAAAGACTGTTTATAACGCAACAATTGATATTTCCTCCAAACTAAAGACCGTTTATAACGCAACAATTGATATTTCCTCCAAACTAAAGACTGTTTATAACGCAACAATTGATATTTCCTCCAAACTAAAGACCGTTTATAACGCAACAATTGATATTTCCTCCAAACTAAAGACCGTTTATAACGCAACAATTAATATTTCCTCCAAACTAAAGACCGTTTATAACGCAACAATTGATATTTCCTCCAAACTAAAGACCGTTTATAACGCAACAATTGATATTTCCTCCAAACTAAAGACCGTTTATAACGCAACAATTAATATTTCCTCCAAACTAAAGACCGTTTATAACGCAACAATTGATATTTCCTCCAAACTAAAGACTGTTTATAACGCAACAATTGATATTTCCTCCAAACTAAAGACTGTTTATAACGCAACAATTGATATTTCCTCCAAACTAAAGACCGTTTATAACGCAACAATTGATATTTCCTCCAAACTAAAGACCGTTTATAACGCAACAATTGATATTTCCTCCAAACTAAAGACTGTTTATAACGCAACAATTGATATTTCCTCCAAACTAAAGACCGTTTATAACGCAACAATTGATATTTCCTCCAAACTAAAGACCGTTTATAACGCAACAATTGATATTTCCTCCAAACTAAAGACCGTTTATAACGCAACAATTAATATTTCCTCCAAACTAAAGACCGTTTATAACGCAACAATTGATATTTCCTCCAAACTAAAGACCGTTTATAACGCAACAATTGATATTTCCTCCAAACTAAAGACCGTTTATAACGCAACAATTAATATTTCCTCCAAACTAAAGACCGTTTATAACGCAACAATTGATATTTCCTCCAAACTAAAGACTGTTTATAACGCAACAATTGATATTTCCTCCAAACTAAAGACCGTTTATAACGCAACAATTGATATTTCCTCCAAACTAAAGACCGTTTATAACGCAACAATTGATATTTCCTCCAAACTAAAGACTGTTTATAACGCAACAATTAATATTTCCTCCAAACTAAAGACCGTTTATAACGCAACAATTAATATTTCTTCCAAACTAAAGACCGTTTATAACGCAACAATTAATATTTCCTCCAAACAAAAGACCGTTTATAAGGCAACAATTAATATTTCCTCCAAACTAAAGACCGTTTATAACGCAACAATTGATATTTCCTCCAAACTAAAGACTGTTTATAACGCAACAATTGATATTTCCTCCAAACTAAAGACTGTTTATAACGCAACAATTGATATTTCCTCCAAACTAAAGACTGTTTATAACGCAACAATTGATATTTCCTCCAAACTAAAGACTGTTTATAACGCAACAATTGATATTTCCTCCAAACTAAAGACTGTTTATAACGCAGCAATTGATATTTCCTCCAAACTAAAGACCGTTTAACGCAACAATTGATATTTCCTCCAAACTAAAGACTGTTTATAACGCAACAATTGATATTTCCTCCAAACTAAAGACCGTTTATAACGCAACAATTGATATTTCCTCCAAACTAAAGACCGTTTATAACGCAACAATTAATATTTCCTCCAAACTAAAGACCGTTTATAACGCAACAATTGATATTTCCTCCAAACTAAAGACCGTTTATAACGCAACAATTCATATTTCCTCCAAACTAAAGACCGTTTATAACGCAACAATTGATATTTCCTCCAAACTAAAGACCGTTTATAACGCAACAATTAATATTTCCTCCAAACTAAAGACCGTTTATAACGCAACAATTGATATTTCCTCCAAACTAAAGACCGTTTATAACGCAACAATTGATATTTCCTCCAAACTAAAGACCGTTTATAACGCAACAATTGATATTTCCTCCAAACTAAAGACCGTTTATAACGCAACAATTGATATTTCCTCCAAACTAAAGACCGTTTATAACGCAACAATTGATATTTCCTCCAAACTAAAGACCGTTTATAACGCAACAATTGATATTTCCTCCAAACTAAAGACCGTTTATAACGCAACAATTGATATTTCCTCCAAACTAAAGACTGTTTATAACGCAACAATTAATATTTCTTCCAAACTAAAGACCGTTTATAACGCAACAATTAATATTTCCTCCAAACTAAAGACCGTTTATAACGCAACAATTAATATTTCCTCCAAACTAAAGACCGTTTATAACGCAACAATTAATATTTCCTCCAAACTAAAGACCGTTTATAACGCAACAATTAATATTTCCTCCAAACTAAAGACCGTTTATAACGCAATAATTGCTATTTCCTCCAATATACAGATTGTTGTTGTTCACCTGTGACTATGTTGGCGTTTTATTTTTAGATGGCCAATATAACATCCACGATTTCTTCTTTTCTTGCTATATTTTACAACACTGATATTATCCATCATTGCAAATCTCTTCTCTCTCTCTCTCTCTCTCTCTCTCTCTCTCTCTCTCTTCACTTCCTCTTGTAATCCCACCCCCCCCCTTTTTTCCAGTTGCCGAAGAAGGTCCACAGTTGTAGCTCTTGATCTGATGTCAGAATCAACTGTTGTCAATTGATGTTGTTGTAGCGTTTCTTGGATGTTGTCAGTCCATTTTATTCTGGGTCCATCACAGGCTCTTCTCCCATCTCCACTTGGATGCAGTCAGTCCATAATATTTTGGACCCATCACAGGCTCTTCTCCAATCTCCACTTGGATGTTGTCGGTCCATCATATTCTGGACCCATCACAGGCTCTTCTCCCATCTCCACTTGGATGTTGTCGGTCCATCATATTCTGGACCCATCACAGGCTCTTCTCCCACCTCCACTTGGATGTTGTCAGTCCATCATATTCTGGGTCCATCACAGGCTCTTCTCCCATCTCCACTTGGATGTTGTCAGTCCATCATATTCTGGACCCATCACAGGCTCTTCTCCCATCTCCACTTGGATGTTGTCAGTCCATCATATTCTGGACCCATCACAGGCTCTTCTCCCATCTCCACTTGGATGTTGTCAGTCCATCATATTCTGGACCCATCACAGGCTCTTCTCCCATCTCCACTTGGATGTTGTCAGTCCATCATATTCTGGACCCATCACAGGCTCTTCTCCCATCTCCACTTGTAGTAAATGCTTTCTACTGAATCTCTTGACATTCTTTCCAGATGAAAATAACGATTTCTAATTATAGATCTGTGACTTCTAAAGTTGACCACTTGTTCCTATACCGGAGCCTATTGTTAAAGCATCATGTAATATTTTCTTCTATTTACTAACTGCTATTAACCGCAACAATTGATATTTCCTCCAAACTAAAGACTGTTTATAACGCAACAATTGATATTTCCTCCAAACTAAAGACTGTTTATAACGCAACAATTAATATTTCCTCCAAACTAAAGACTGTTTATAACGCAACAATTAATATTTCCTCCAAACTAAAGACCGTTTATAACGCAACAATTAATATTTCCTCCAAACTAAAGACCGTTTATAACGCAACAATTAATATTTCCTCCAAACTAAAGACCGTTTATAACGCAACAATTAATATTTCCTCCAAACTAAAGACCGTTTATAACGCAACAATTAATATTTCCTCCAAACTAAAGACCGTTTATAACGCAACAATTAATATTTCCTCCAAACTAAAGACCGTTTATAACGCAACAATTAATATTTCCTCCAAACTAAAGACCGTTTATAACGCAACAATTGATATTTCCTCCAAACTAAAGACCGTTTATAACGCAACAATTGATATTTCCTCCAAACTAAAGACCGTTTATAACGCAACAATTAATATTTCCTCCAAACTAAAGACCGTTTATAACGCAACAATTGATATTTCCTCCAATATACAGATTGTTGTTGTTCACCTGTGACATCTGTCTCTCACCGGCACAATAATTGTGAATGTCACGATCAGCTACATTGTTGGAAATTGCCCAGGGCGTGTCAGAAACATGTCAACAAGTCGAAAATCTCACGTTTTGTGGGAGGGGAGCTTATCGTTTTGACATCCGGCTTTTGCTCTCCTGTTGTTGACGGCTCGTGTTTGTAATCAAATAGGGCCGGGTCGTTCTAAGCAACAACAGGTCTCCGTTAGACAACACGAGGACGGCTGTCATTACATTCCAGCATTCAGAGTTTGCGTTGACACAGGAAACTTTCCTCTCCTATTTGAACCAATGCGTAGTGATCACTCAATCATCGAGCTGAGTGAAGAGGGTTGAAACTGTGAGTGGTTAATGAAGTGACACAGCCATCCAATGTGAGTGGCTTCTAGACAAATAACGGTAACACAAACCTTTTGACTTTGAGTGGATCGTTTAGAAATATGATGTTAGGTGAAGCTAAGAGTGGAACCTTAATGAACGTGTGTGGATGTTTAGTAGAATGTCACTTGATTTGTTGAGTCCCGCCCACTGGAAGTTCATATGTACCTTAACAGTCTGCTAAACAAATTCTTCCAGTTACAGAGACAATCAGATATATTAACATTTAAACTTGATACCACGCTCTGCAATGCTCTGACCATAGCAATAGATTAATAACAAGAAAACCATATTGTGCTCTTTCTGTCCCTATATTCTCTTTTGCTTGTCTGTATATTGTTTGTCTATTTATTTGTTGTCTACCTGTGTTGTTGCTGTTACCTGTGAACTGGTTATCTCTTCTCATCGAAGTCTGTATATTTACTCCAACTTAGCATCACAAAAAACGCAAAAAATTGTTCTATGTTGTTTAATCTTATTCTATGTTGTTCTATGTGTTTAGTGTTGTTCTATATTGTTTAATGTTGTTCTATGTTGTTTAATCTTGTTCTATTGTGTTCAATGTTGTTTAATCTTGTTCAATGTTGTTTAATCTTGTTCTATTGTGTTCAATGTTGTTTAATCTTGTTCAATGTTGTTTAATCTTGTTCTATTGTGTTCAATGTTGTTTAATCTTGTTCAATGTTGTTTAATCTTGTTCTATGTTGTTTGGTTTGTGAGAAAGAATTGTTGTGACGAAATGAAGAAATATTTCGGCTTTTTTCGTTTTTCCCGCTCTTCATTCTTGACTGTTCATCTAAGCGATTTATTTATGGATTTTAAACCAACATTTCTAACTCACAAACCAACATTTCTACATCACAAACCAACATTTCTACCTCACAAACCAACATTTCTGCCTCACAAAACAACATTTCTACCTCACAAACCAACATTTCTACCTCACAAACCAACATTTCTACCTCACAAACCAACATTTCTACCTCACAAACCAACATTTCTACCTCACAAACCAACATTTCTACCTCACAAACCAACATTTCTACCTCACAAACCAACATTTCTACCTCACAAACCAACATTTCTACCTCACAAACCAACATTTCTATCTCACAAACCAACATTTCTACCTCACAAACCAACATTTCTACCTCACAAACTAACATTTCTACCTCACAAACCAACATTTCTACCTCACAAACCAACATTTCTACCTCACAAACCAACATTACTACCTCACAAACCAACATTTCTACCTCACAAACCAACATTTCTACCTCACAAAACAACATTTCTACATCACAAATTAACATTTCTACCTCACAAACCAACATTTCTACCTCACAAACCAACATTTCTACCTCACAAACATTTCTACCTCACAAACCAACATTTCTACCTTACAAACCAACATTTATACCTCACAAACTAACATTTCTTTCTCACAAACCAACATTTCTACCTCACAAACCAACATTACTACCTCACAAACTAACATTTCTACCTCACAAACTAACATTTCTACGTCACAGACCAACATTTCTACGTCACAGACCAACATTTCTACCTCACAAACTAACATTTCTACGTCACAGACCAACATTTCTACGTCACAGACCAACATTTCTACGTCACAGACCAACATTTCTACCTCACAAACTAACATTTCTACGTCACAGACCAACATTTCTACGTCACAGACCAACATTTCTACCTCACAAACTAACATTTCTACTTTTTAAATTCATATTTCTATCACAGGAACTTAATTTACAATTCACAATAAACATACTTTAAACTTCTTAATAAACTAAAATTAAACCTCACAATAAAGCTAATTTATTCCTCATACTAAACCTAAATTACACCTTACAATAAACCTAATTTAAACCTCACAATAGACCTAATTTTTATCTCACATTAGACCTAATTTTTACCTCACAATAGACCTAATTTTTACCTCACAATAGACCTAATTTTTACCTCACAATAGACCTATTTTTTACCTCACAATAAACCTAATTTACACCTTACAATAAACCTAATTTACACCTCACAATAGACCTAATCTTTACCTCACAATAGACCTAATCTTTACCTCACAATAGACCTAATTTTTACTTCACAATAGACCTAATTTACACCTCACAATAAACCTAATTTACACCTTACAATAAACCTAATTTACACCTTACAATAGACCGTTACTCCTTACAATCTATCTATCTTTCTATCTTTCGTTCGCCTGAAGTATTGTCTATAACTGCAATGTCGTTTCCTGTATAAATTTTACTGTCTTTTGTAATTCTTGTAGTGTCCTATACAATAAACCTAATTTATACCTCACAATAGACCTAATTTATACCTTACAGTAAACCTAATTTATACCTCACAATAGACCTAATTTATACCTTACAATAAACCTAATTCATACCTCACAATAGACCTAATTTACACCTTACAATAAACCTAATTTATACCTCACAATAGACCTAATTTACACCTTACAATAAACCTAATTTATACCTTACAATAGACCTCATTTATACCTTACAATAAACCTAATTTACACCTCACAATAAACATAATTTACACCTCACAATAGACTTAATTTACAGCTCACAATAAACCTAATTTACACCTCACAATAGACCTAATTTACACCTCACAATAAACCTAATTTACACCTCACAATAGACCTAATTTACACCTCACAATAAACATAATTTACACCTTACAGTAAACCTAATTTACACCTCACAATAAACCTAATTTACACCTCACAATAAAACTAATTTACACCTCACAATAGACCTAATTTACTCCTTACAATCTATCTATCTTTCGTTCGCCTGAAGTATTGTCTATAACTGCAATGTCGTTTCCTGTATAAATTTTACTGTCTTTTGTAATTCTTGTAGTGGCCCATATAGTTTTGTCTGTAGTGTTGTATCTATGGGCCAATGGATTTTCCTCAGTCTACTATATTCAGTGCAGTCTTGAAGTATGTGTTCAGCAGTCTGGGGTGCCTGTCCACATGTACAAGTAGTTGATGTGCCGATCTTGAATTTTGTATACATGTGACTATGGAGTCGATTGTGTCCTGTTCTTGGCGTATAATGATAACTTCTTCATATCTATTCATATTATGAAAGGCATCCTGATTTGGGGCTTGTGGTCATCTGATTGATTTAATTATCAGTTTCTTATGATGGTATGTAACCGGTGTATCTAGTTGGTGCCTGTTGAACCTTCCTTTGCCAACTGATCTGCTTTCTCATTTCCTGGTATTCCACAGTGAGATGGGATCCACTGCAGGGCAACCCTGTGGTGCTTGCAGAGTTCAGTCAATAAGGTCTGCAGATGTGGTAATTTTCTGGATTGTAGTGCCTGGAGTACTGATCTTGCATCTGTCAAAAACACTATAGGCTGTGTGCTAAGATTACTGTTCAGCAGTTTTTCTATTGCCAACTTTATTGCTTGTATTTCTGCATCATAATTGTGACAATATTTCCCTGTTGCTATTTTATTCATATCCCTAGTGTTATTTGGGTACTCTATATATGCACCTGCTCCCCCATTCTTCACTGCATTCTGTGCTGATCCATCTGTGTACACACGAATCCATAGGTCTTGTGGGTATTCTTCGTCCAGAAAACTGAGAGTTATTGTTTTTTCGCTGTGGACTATTCCGTTCCTCTTTGTCAACTATTCCTTTCACTTTTGTCCGTTTTTGAACTGATAATCCTGATTCCTCTGTCCAGGGAGTCTGTTCTGGTATGGGCAGTTGGTGGTTAACAACTCTTGGCATGTCTGGTGTTTGTCTACTAATACGCTTGGCTTGGTGGATAAAACTGCTTCTCTTAAGTCGTCCCAAAACAAGATTTTGGAATCGGTCCTTCATTGGATGTCTCGGCATATAAGCAAATTTTTCTGCCTGTATCTGTACCTTTGTGTCCCTCCGTTCTCTCAGTGCTGGTATCCTCCACAATTTCTCCATCTCCAATATTGGTGTTGATTTCATTGCTCCTGTGATGACCCTAAGTGCCCGGTTTTGTACTTTGCCCAGTTCTTGCAGTGGGGTGTTTGATGCTGAGCACCATGCAGATGATCCATATTCTAAATGTGGGCGTATACTCTGTTGGTAAACATTAGTGAGTATTTTCCCACTCGCACCCCATGTGGTTCCACACAGCTTTCTTAGAATAGCCAACTTTCTCTTTGCTTTTTGGGTTGCCTTATTTATCTGCTGTTTCCAAGATAGTTTGTTATCAAATGTAACTCCCAGATATGTAGCTTGTATGTCTTCTTTCACAGGCTCATTGTTTATGTAGATGGTTCCTGCTTTTTGTTTTGGGGAGAGAGTGAAAAGTGTAGTACTGCATTTGTCTGTATTGATGCTGATACACCATCTATTTGTCCATGAACACCTTACAATAAACCTAATTTATACCATACAATAAACCTAATTTAGACTTTACAATAAACCTAATTTACACCTCACAATAGACCTAATTTACACCTCACAATAGTCCTAATTTACACCTCACAATAAACCTAATTTATACCTCACAATAAACCTAATTTATACCTCACAATAAACCTAATTTATACCTCACAATAAACCTAATTTGTAACTCATAAACCCACATTTCTAAACCAATCACACCTCACAACCCCACACTATGACCTCACAAAGCAGCCTTCATTTCGCGACCACAGATTGTCGTGCTTTCAACCCTCCCACCCAACATGGACACAGTATGACGTCATCACACAAATATTGTATGCCTGGTCAACACTTGTGACCGCCAACATTGCTTGAGAACGGCTTTAGTTGACAGATTGCGTCAACACCAACCCCCAGACCAAGGTGTGAACACGTCAAATCGGTGACCTCTGTGCCTGCTTCGATACAATCACCGGGGACTCTCTTGTATCCGTGTCTTCACGATTTTTCTTCTTCATTCTCGTTTTCGTTTTCTTCCTCATCTTTCTTTTCTTGTTCTTCAGCTGCTGCTCGTCCGACGACATCGCCCGGGACCCTCATTGACGTGTGTTGTTGTTTACGTCAGACCTATGATAACGCTTTCCGGCCCAACACATCTGATTCCAGCAAGGGATTTTAGCACCGGGTTGATTCCCTTATTCGATTTCTACTCTTGGCCAGACTGGATAGTCTGTTTCGCTGCCACGAGCAGATGGAGATGGATTTTGATCAGTCTGGTTTGCTAATCCTGATGAAAACAGTCAGCTATGAGTCTTTGACTGCTTTAAGCCTTGGTGCTGTATGCCAGTTTAGGCATTAAAAAAAAAATTGTCATTCTAAATTATGTTCAATTCCCGTGTGATATTAGTGCTAACATATGGATGTGATACCGGTGCTATCATATGGATGTGATACCAGTGCTACCATATGGATGTGATACCAGTGCTAACATATGGATGTGATACCAGTGCTATCATATGGATGTGATACCAGTGATAACATATGGATGTGATACCAGTGATAACATAGGGATGTGATACCAGTGATAACATATGGATGTGATACCAGTGATAACATAGGGATGTGATACCAGTGATAACATATGGATGTGATACCAGTGATAACATAGGGATGTGATACCAGTGCTATCATATGGATGTGATACCAGTGCTAACATATGGATGTGATACCAGTGCTAACATATGAATGTGATACCAGTGCTAACATATGGATGTGATACCAGTGCTAACATATGGGTGTGATACCAGTGCTAACATATGGGTGTGATACCAGTGCTAACATATGGATGTGATACCAGTGATAACATAGGGATGTGGAAGCTGAAAATCTGCCGAGACTTTAGATAAGAAATTAAATATCCTAGACACGAAATGTCTCCGTAGACACACCCTGCGTGCAGCTACTAGACACACCCTGCGTGCAGCAAATAGACACACCCTGCATGCAGCAACTAGACACACCCTGCATGCAGCAACTAGACACACCCTGCATGCAGAAACTAGACACACCCTGCATGCAGCAACTAGACATACCCTGCATGCAGCAACTAGACACACCCTGCATGCGGCAACTAGACACACCCTGCATGCAGCAACAAGACACACCCTGCATGCAGCTACTAGACACACCCTGCATGCAGCAACAAGACACACCCTGCGTGCAGCTACTAGACACACCCTGCATGCAGAAACTAGACACACCCTGCGTGCAGCTACTAGACACACCCTGCATGCAGCTACTAGACACACCCTGCATGCAGCAACAAGACACACCCTGCGTGCAGCTACTAGACACACCCTGCATGCAGAAACTAGACACACCCTGCATGCAGCAACAAGACACACCCTGCGTGCAGCAACAAGACACACCTTGCATGCAGCAACAAGACACACCCTGCATGCAGCAAATAGACACACCCTGCATGCGGCAACTAGACACACCTGCATGCAGCAACAAGACACACCCTGCGTGCAGCAACAAGACACACCTTGCATGCAGCAACAAGACACACCCTGCATGCGGCAACTAGACACACCCTGTATGCAGCAGCTAGACACACCCTGCATGCGGCAACTAGACACACCCTGCGTGCAGCTACTAGACATACCCTGCATGCAGCAACAAGACACACCCTGCACGCAGCAAATAGACACACCCTGCATGCGGCAGCTAGACACACCCTGCATGCTGCAACTAGACACACCCTGTATGCAGCAGCTAGACACACCCTGCACGCAGCAAATAGACACACCCTGCACGCAGCAAATAGACACACCGTGCATGTGGCATAACTTTCTACCCTACACATGGATTATGTGAGGATCAGGCCAGTCCGCCTTACAACCGCCGATCAATGTCTTTGATTGTTGACAAGAATATCATAACATTGGAATGAATGACACTCGTCAATAAGCAAATGCTTGAGACACAAGAACATGTGTAGATAATTGTGGGACGCTGAACACGAGTATTGACAAGATATGATTGGTTCTATTTTGCGAGATATGAGCTTCAGTTATATATTTATGGTGTACATATCTGTTTGTATGTGAGAGAGAGAGAAAGTGAGAGAAAAGAGAGAGAGAAAGAAATAGAGAAAGAGATAGAATGGGAGAGTAAGTGAAAGAGATACAACTTTAGTGGCAGGTTACATAATTTGTGCCAAAGATCCATGAAAACTTAAATGGAAATAGATGACGCTATCATCGCTTCGTTTCTCCATCAACTCATTACATAGGTCGCCTCATAACTTATCAACGTTGGCATTGTTTTGTCCTACTTTTCTCATCCAATGAAGTTCCGAAATGCCCGTGACATGTGAACAGCTCAGACAATTTATGTTATATTTGTGGTGACGTCGAGCCGCGATAGCTCAGTGGTTAGTGAACTGGACTACAAAGGACAAGAGGTAGGGTTCGATCCCAACCGACGGCCTCCAGGTTCACCCAGCCTTAGATGGGTACGGATTTTTTTTCTGGGAAAGTAAAGCGTTACGGGCGTAATACCGACCACATTACCCCAGAAATCATGTACCGAAGGTCTGTAAAATTTATGGTCACTAACACCATATTCCCTATACGCCACTTGGCGTGACGGGGGCTCTTTACTTTTTTACTTGTGGTGACGTCACTCGTGTATCACCAAAATCGAGATATGACTGCAATGTTTTCAGGGCCTACAATCTGTATCATGGCTGCAAAGATCAGTATAATAGCTGTGTGTCACCAACACGTTACAATACACTCGCAACAAATCTTAAACACTGGTTGAGTGGGAAGGGCAAACGCCCCAGAAAATTGGAGGTTTTTCATCGACCAATGCCGGCCTTGAAGCTGTTTCACTGTGTAGTGTTGATGTTTTACTGTGTAGTGGTGATGTTTTACTGTGTAGTGTTGATGTTTTACTGTGTAGTGGTGATGTTTTACTGTATAGTATTGATGTTTTACTGTGTAGTGTTGATGTTTTACTGTGTAGTGTTGATGTTTTACTGTGTAGTGGTGATGTTTTACTGTGTAGTGTTGATGTTTTACTGTGTAGTGTTGATGTTTTACTGTGTAGTGGTGATGTTTTACTGTGTAGTGGTGATGTTTTACTGTGTAGTGTTGATGTTTTACTGTGTAGTGGTGATGTTTTATTTTCAATTCCAGCTGGTCGTGAGGTTCATTTGAAAGACAGTTATGAAACATTAAACAGCTTTTGGCATCTACCAACTACAGTCGACATCACAGGCCAGTCTGTGGTGATTGGAAAGTGGTCGTTCTTTTGCTTGGACTTCAGGTTGGCTACACCAGGTGGCTGAATCGCTTTCTCTTTGAGTGGGCTAAACCTGCAAGAAACGATTACTTGCGTTCGCCCGATGACTAAATGAATACACCTTCTCATCATCCGCCCTTAAGAGGACGTTAAGTTGGCGTGTCTGCGTTGTGTTGTGGTTTAGTTATACTGCGATATTTGCGCCTTTCGACACATCCGACTTCAGCATGTTATTTTTGAGTACCGGGTTGTCTTCCCTCTTCGAGCCATACCCACTTTGCCAGACTAGATAGGTTAGTCTGTTACTAGAGGCACCGCGGAGAGGTAGAGTAGGGTTTTGGTGGTTCTGGTTCACCAATGCTGTCGCAAGCCATCAGCTGTGCATCGTTGACATCTTCCCGCTCTGCTGCTGCGAGGCGACTTTGCCTCCGCATCGCAAGAAATGGCCTCTACATCAAAAAGATCGGCTCTCGCCAATCACTTCAGCCTTGCAGTAAGAAAGTTGAACGTCCAGCATTTGTAGACACCAGTAAGATTTTGTTGCTGCCCTTGCATATCAAGTTGGGTTTCATGAACAATTTTGTCAAGGCAATGGATAAAACAAGAGAGGCTTTCAAGTACGTCATCATGAAATATTGAAGACTGAAGCTCAAGATGAGGAAGGTAAGGGAGGAGGTATATGTTGGTCCCCAAGTTCATAAACATATTCGGGATGGTGAGTTCCTTGGCGAGTTGCTAGGCCAGAAATAGTTTGCTGGCTAACATTCCAGTCATGGGGATAGATTGTATTGGGAATAACTGGGGAGATAACTGACAGGAAACAACAGAGGAGATAACTGATAGGAAACAAGAGAGAAGATATCTGACAGGAAATAACTGATGAGATAGCTGACAGGAAACAACAGAGGGGAGATAACTGACAAGAAACAACTGGGGATATAACTGACAGGAAACAACAGAGGAGATAACTGATAGGAAACAAGAGAGAAGATATCTGACAGGGAACAACAGAGGGGATAACTGACAGGGAACAACTGGGGAGATAACTGACAGGAAACAACAGAGGAGATAACTGATAGGAAATAAGAGATAAGATATATGACAGGGAACAACAGAGGGGATAACTGACAGGGAACAACTGGGGAGATAACTGACAGGAAATAACTGGGGAGATAACTGACAGGAAATAACTGATGAGATAGCTGACAGGAAACAACAGAGGGGAGATAACTGACAGGAAACAACTGGGGAGATAACTGAAAGGAAACAACTGGGGAGATAACTGACGGGAAATAACTGGGGAGATAACTGACAGGGAACAAGAGAGGTGATAACTGACAGGAAACAACTGGGGACAGTAGCCAGTATCCTTCTGGTGTGCATGAGGCTTGGCTGTAGCTTATCCCTGAAGACTCATTCTGTGTACTGAGAGATCTCACTCTATTTCCACCAAACTGTGGATCAGTGCCCAATGAGCTGGTGAGAGATTTGACCACGACATCGCTGATATAGAGACAAGGTATCGGGGCATTTGAAGCCTTGGATAGCTTGCAGATTAATTGCTGGACATTGTCAAAAAACACCTCATTGCTTGAGTGCATGAAACAAGCAAAGATGAGTCAAAGAGCCCCTGAATTATGATGGAAAAAGTACAAATCTTTAATGTAAAAACATTTTTTTTGTTAAATTGAATAGCTGCTTTGTTTCTCCACTCATTGTGTTGTTCGGTATGTCAATTAAATGATCGTGTAACTGCAATTCTTATACAACCTAAGTGGAAAGGTTAATTGTTTACTCATGTGCGTTTAAGAGGCTTGATATTATCCACAGTAGTATGACGTCACTAAACACAAATTATAGAGCATATTTTTTGTTTATTTCACTGATATCTGAAACCTGTTTATCAACATCGTTAACGGACTTTATTTATGAAGAAAACAACTGTTGATAAATGTAGACTGGGTCGACGATATCAGCAGACATGGCGATGATCTCTGTTCCCCCCCTTTATTATAAAAAAGAAATTATTAGACATCAGTATTTCTCTTTCGTAATATACTCTCTTCTTCTCTCTTTCCTTCTTTCATTCTCTCTCTCTCTCTCTCTCTCTCTCTCTCTCTCTCTCTGTATGTGCCTTGTCTTTCCTCTATATTTCGTCTATCAATTTTCTCTATTGCCCCTTCTTTAGGTAATTTACGTGCATCTCTTCATTACTTTCCATTGCTCTCTCCTTCTCCCATTGTACCTCTTCATTACTTTCCAACGCCTTACTTCTGTTCTCTATGTATACTTCTCCTCTACCTTCTCTCATATCTTTCTCACTCCGGTTCTTTCCTTTTCCTCCGTAATTACATTACCACCTTCTCTCATATCTTTCTCACTCCGGTTCTTTCCTTTTCCTCCGTAATTACATTACCACCTTCTCTCATATCTTTCTCACTCCGGTTCTTTCTTTTTCCTCCATAATTACATTACCACCTTCTCTCTATCACATTCCTTCTCCCTCAAATACAACTTTGTCAAAAAGTGACATTTCACAACAAGAAAAATAGTTCCAATACAAAAAGTAAAACAAATATTACCTGACAAATTAATACGCGACCTTTCTGGCCCTGTCAGAGAACCTCAAGGACACTTCACGTCACTTAACAGCAATTTAGAGTAAAGTACCTGACAGCTCAATGAAACGTCTATAAAGTATATACCACGGTGCTTCTTGTAAGAAGTTATTAAAGACATTACTACTCAATAGCATAGAATAAGGAAATGTCAGTATTAAACAGCCATGTTCATATACAACATGACATAGAATTCTGCCAAATGAATTAGAGTATTAGTCATTGCGAATTAGAACGATTGTGTCAGCCACGGCACAGGTTTATGGAGAAATCAAGACACGCACTCATATACGAGCACTAACCATGAGACCAGCTCATTGTGTGGCATGATGGAGTCCTTATCCCTTCATAATGAAACAGGACAAAGAGTGAAGTTTGCATGATCACAATATAAGAAGGAGGGGGAGGAGAAAAAGAAGAAGAAGGAGGAGAAGAAGGGGGAGAAGAAGAAGGAGAAGAAGAAGGAGTAGGAGAAGAACAAGTAGAAGAAGAAGAAAAAAAAGTAGGAAAAGAAGGAGGAGGTGAAGAAGAGTTATTTACAATTGACCACGTACATTTACATGGCTTGCTACAATGATGTTGAAGACTGGACATGACTACATGCTTGTGCTGTCGCATTGCAATGTGCAGGTCCACATATACCCATGCCGGAGCTCTATCATTTCATAAAACAAGAAAACCGGCATACATTAGTCATCAGAGGGTCCGATGAGATAGCACTCATGTTTCTTTCAGGAAAAAAAATTGGCGGGGGGGGGGGGGGTGTTTGAAAGGAGGAAACATTTAAAGGAAAGATCATTTAAAGTCTTAATATCCTTCAACGGAAATCCTCGCGTAGCGATCTAGTGAACTATCTCCTTGCTGGGTTACGATTTTCTGCCGGTATGGAGGGGGAGGGGGGAATTTTATAATTTAAAAGAGTGGGGGGGGGGGGAGTGCTGAACTAAACCCTGCGATCGTATCATCGTTATCAACGACCATACGAAAATAGCGTCAAATGGGGGCGTTAACTCTAGTCTCAGCTGTTTGTAAACACACACACACCGGGAAGGTTAAATCTTCACTTTACGGGAACTTGTTTCAGCTACAAAGAAAACAAAAAGCGATATGTAAATATGACGAAGAGGAAAATCTTCATATAGAGCTTCGGAACAGCAGGCTATTACTCGACATATATCAGTGTCATTATTATTATTAGTATGCCATATATGTGTAATATGTGTGATATATATGCTCTCCCAAATAGAGTCACATAAAACAATTTTTTTTTTAAATTAAAGTAAAAAAAAATTTAATGAATACAAAAATGTTTTTCCTCTTCCTTCTTTCCTCTATCACCCCAACCCTCTCCTTTTTTGCGTCCCTCTCTCTGTTATTTTTGTCTTCACTTCGCTCTGCCTCTCTCCAAACTACAACGCAAATATTTCTTTTTTTAATTTATAAACACGGAACGAGTCGAGGTGTAAAGTACATCAAAGAGAACTGGTTAGTATACGGAGTAAAATCATTGCAAAGAATATCATACTCTGAAATATATAGTACCAATGAGCCTGCCTGGAGTACAGTGGGAACATTCTGGTAAAAAAACAGCCTCAGCTACTATCTGTAACTACAGGAGAAAAAATAATCAAATAAACTATTGCAAACAGACAATTAAAAAAAAAAACTTTTTGCTGCATTTTCCAGTTACTGAGATCTTCCGGGGTGGGGGTGGTTGTGGGGGAGTTATAAAAAAGGAGAATAAGGCCGCAAGCCCTGAGCAGTCGCCATGATGTTTGGGTCTGCAAGAATAAACAATAGCAAAATTGAAAATATCGGTCGAATGTTGGACTGGCTTTTGGCGCGATTACCTCCGACCTGGCTTCTGTTGCTTGTGAACACAGTGGGGTCCGTGATCGTTGCGATACCCCAGGCGTGTAACTGAAGATGGCACATGACATTTTGTTTGTGTTTGTTGGCGACATTGAAACACGGTCAGGGCAGAGGCTGCATCCTGTCGTGACACTGAATTTGTCTTTTCTTGCAGCTTGTTCCTGGCACACGCAATTTGATTGGTCCGCTTAAACATCCAGTTGATCCCTCATGACAGTGACAGTAGCTATATGGATTCTGTGAACTGTAGGGATTGTACCGAGCCACATTCTGTGTGTGTACTAGAAGTTGTGCATGATAACTTTCTCTAAATTTAATGGCCGTGTTAACTTCTGGAGATATTTAAAACAGTAAGTAGTTCAATTAAACAGATTTGTGTTCATGCCCACCATATTTGCTATTGACACGTTTTTTTTCTTTGGGGGGGGGGGGATGTACTCATTACCGACCGTGAAGACATACACATATTCTACAATTATCAAAAATCTGCGACCAAGTAAATTAATTGCCACAATCGTAATTTTAGTACTCTAAACTCATGGGAATTAATAACACCAAGACAAAATGTGTTAGACAAGTGACAGGAAACAGCAAAACAGCCTGCGAGACAAAATCAGAAATTAAGAACTGAGAACAAAGCTGGAATAGTTCCCACCATAAAATAAATATATAAGAAACAACAGAGAGAATGGTTTCGCCACGTGATAAGATAGAAAGACAAAACGCAACAAAACGATTCTTCAATAAACGTTACGAGAATCATGGGTCGACCACGAAAAAAAGATGGATTGATTGGATAATAGAAACATTAGAAAACATAACAACAGGAACAGGAGTGTAAACAGAAGAGCGAGAGATGGAAAAATATCTCCCCTCGACGCTGAAAGGTAAATGATGAAGGAAGAAGTAATGTTAGTGTCTGAATAGCCTAGACAATGGTGAGGGGTATACTGCTGATTTAGCTCGCTATTTACACACTTCTCAGCTGAGTTTCATCACATCCCATGCCTACTCGTGCCACGTTTAGTTACAAAATTCTGCATTGTCTATGATTTGAAGTTTCACAGTTTGTCGTAAAAAGAATGTACCTTGTTTTGTATGGTAGTTTTCGCCACCTGCAATATTTCCTTCTTTTGACATGTTTTGACCGGGTTTGCGTTCCCTTTGTAATCTCCATTCAATTGCCTGTTCGTGGACTACTACGAGGTTGTGGGGTGAAATTTTCTTTGTCCGCTTTGGTTCAATTAACATGATTTTTTAAAGCGTTTATTGTTAAACATGTAGAAGATTCGTGGCCAGAGAGAGAAACTCCTGGCCATCTTCGGTGCTGTTCAAGTACATATGATCCTGTACAAGTGATGTCTTGGTCATTGGCTCTGACGTCAGCAGTCAGATCCAGTCTCTGTCATCGCTCTACCGCAGCGATTTGTCTCAGAAGGGACGAGCGTTGGACAAGGCATATGCTGAAATCTATCACCGACTCATTGCTGACTGTTCAAGCTGTGATCAACGAACCAGAACCAATGTTCCTACTATTAATACTATGTCGAAGTCGGATATTTCGGGTCGAAAGGTGCACATACTACAGCTTGGTGTAAACCACGTCAATTTAATATTGTTTAAAGGGAAATAGGCAGAAGAAGCTGATGTTATATACAACTAAAGCTGTGATGTCATCAAAAGCCGACAATTTACCTCTACACGATTATGAGCGCAATATTTACGTCAGTTGGGGTAATTGTGAAATATTATTGGTAAATAGAATGGACAGGACTGACAGGAAAATGCGCCGTGAACAAGACAATATAACCAATAAAATAAAACATGAGCTGACCAAAAAGGTCAGTCTTTAGAGGCGACTTTCGCGGACTTTGTGCCAGAGAATGGGGGCTTAGACTCCAGACTCCTGAGCACATACTACAAGACTGCTCTGCCACAAACAGAAGTATACAGAAGTAAGTCTTGCACCAAATTATGTGGAATATGAGATCTCAAATTTGGCCAACAGAAATAAGTCTTGCACCAAATTACGTGGAATATGAGATCTCAAATTTGGCCTACAGAAATGAGTCTTGCGACAAACTATGCCTTACGGAGAAGACCTCGAGCGCGCTGTCCTATTCAAGGTCCTTGCCGGTTAGGCGAAGAGCAAGAAAGTAACTAAAGCGGTTTGAGAAAAGGTATCTTGTCTACAGAAGTTACCTCCCTGCTGGGCCTCAGAGAACGAAGTCTGTCCAAACGATAGGGATCCAATAAAGAAGGCAATCAAGTATCCAAAAATGCCTGCTAAAGTTGGATGTGTTGGGGCGAAAGACGAAAAGTGTCGTCGACTATTACTGTAAACAGCAGGTGTGGTAGTCTCCAAGAGTTGGTGTTTATTTTGTTATCTTTAAGTGAAACACATACACACAGTCACACACAAACACACAGTCACACACAAACACACAGTCACACACAAACATACAGTCACACACAAACACACAGTCACACACAAACACACAGTCACACACAAACACACAGTCACACACAAACATACAGTCACACACAAACATACAGTCACACACAAACATACAGTCACACACAAACACACAGTCACACACAAACATACAGTCACACACAAACACACAGTCACACACAAACATACAGTCACACACAAACACACAGTCACACACAAACATACAGTCACACACAAACATACAGTCACACACAAACACACAGTCACACACAAACACACAGTCTCACACAAACATACAGTCACACACAAACACACAGTCACACACAAACATACAGTCACACACAAACATACAGTCACACACAAACACACAGTCACACACAAACACACAGTCACACACAAACACACAGTCACACACAAACATACAGTCACACACAAACACACAGTCACACAAAACACACAGTCACACACAAACACACAGTCACACACAAACTCACACATATCCATTTATGCGTGATAATTCTTCTTAACTCATTAAAATTATACTAGTAACAACAGTAGTAGTAGTAGTAGAAGTAGTAGTAGTAGTAGTAGTAGTAGTAGTAGTAGTAGTAGTAGTAGTAGTAGTAGTAGAAGTAATAACAGTAGTGATAGTAGCAGTAGTAGGAATATCAATGGTTGTAGTAATAGCGGTAATAGTAATAGTTGTGGTAACAATAGCGGTAATAGTAGTATTTTTAAAAAAAAGTTGTAGTAACAGCGGTAATAGTAGTAGCTGTGTTAATAGCGATAATGGTAGTAGTTTGGTAACGATAGCGGTAATAGTAGTAGTTGTGGTAACAATAGCGGTAATAGTAGTAGTTGTGGTAACAATAGCGGTAATAGTAGTAGTTGTGGTAACAGCGGTAATAGTAGTAGTTGTGGTAACAGCGGTAATAGTAGTATATAGTAGTAGTTGTGGTAATAGTAGTATATAGTAGTAGTTGTGGTAATAGTAGTATATAGTAGTAGTTGTGGTAACAGCGGTAATAGTAGTAGTTGTGGTAATAGTAGTAGAAGTAAAATAATAACGGTAGTAGTGGTTGTAATAACAGAAATAGTAGTGGTAATAGTAGTTCATATATGTGTCTGTGTCCAGTGTATGCAAATGCTGAGTCCCCATAGAAAGTCTCTTCCCCCTTCAAGTTCACCGAGAGTGGGAAGGTACCGGCTGTGAGCCTCGACCTTGAATCGCTTCCCTTGTCCCTTCTCACGGAACGCACGTCACAAGTGACACGCCAGGCTCGACCCCTGCCCCGTCACTTAAGACCAAAAACAAATTACGTAATCCAAGTTTCTGGCTACGTAACCACAACCGGGCACGTCGCTAGTTTCTGGTAAAAAGAGGAGTACTGAAAGAAAAAAAAAACACGAGAACAGCGGCGGACGGTGTGTTCGAAGCTTGAGAAGGCCAGGACGTGGTCGTGTTACGTGTATACAAAATACACAAATGTAATGGTGTATGCTGACTGTAGCCTCAATAGGCTATTACTTGTACAGACAATTCACTGGTCGATCCGTTTTCGTTGCAACGTCAAAAAATCGACTTTCTTTGGTTGTACCGCCAGATGGTCATAGTGTGTTCGCACCGAGGAGGTTTAAACGTTCTTGCTCCAACTTAATTCTTCTCTCAGCCACATTTCGTTGCAAAAGAAGGAATTTCCAATAACAAAGACGTCATAAATATCAGATGGAATCGTCTGCCACGCCGATTCCTTCCTCCAACTCACGCACTTTTTGGCAATGTTCCAACTCCAGGTTTGACCTTTAACCTGATAATTTGCGATAAAAGTCATTTTGCGCTATGCGAAATAGTCCCATCATATATTGCCCTAAATTATCGTAATTATAAGTACATCATAGTATCTTTGTATTTGGATTGTAAGTTATGATCCCCATAAAATGGTGTTGCTGCTTCTCTTACAGGTTTGCTCACGTTTTTTGTTTAAAATATAAAGACTCGGCGCAATAATTTAACGGCGAAGTTAGCCTCTCTTTTTTACCTCCGTTCTTGCCTAAGCTTGTAGATGTTGCGATAAATCAAAAGAAAGTCATCTTATTAGTTAATTAACCGTTGTCATAGCAACGAGGAAGCAATTTCTCAAGTGGCATGCATTTAGTTCTCAAACTGGAATACAGTGGATTTGTTGTACACTGACATTGAACTCATTGATCTGGAATATGTTTGTACTAGATATTATGATAAATTATTGGATGAGTCGTGACCTCTGTTGACTCCCCAGAATATCCGCCGCTTCCGGAGAATCTATTTACCAAAGAGTCCAGTATCTGCTCCGTTGATGTTTCATCATAGAACTAATTCAATGTTCTAGCAGCTTGTGTCTACGTTACATTTCCTAGAGAACGATTCAACAAGAACAGGGCCACTTCTCTTGTTCCCTAATTCTTCTGCAATCTTATTCATTGTGTTCTCATATCTCACAATACCCTGTGTTTGCTTCATTGTGTTCTCTCATATCTCACAATACCCGGTGTTTGCTTCATTCACACATTTCACCCTGTTATCTTCCTCAGATCAGCTGCAGTTATTTTTCTCCAAACTGAGAATTAAAATTCCTAGAAACATTTTAATGTCAGGTTATATACATTGAGCGTGTACATGCGAATGTGACCAGACCACTTATTATTTGTTTTATATAATTCACCGAAAAAAGAATAATTTATTTGTGCACATTCTTGACTGAGATAATGGCAGTTGAACGATAAAAGCCACACAAAAAACGGTCACAACTGAGAGTGTTTTCATTTGTTATTCGCTGTGTGTGTGTGTATATATATATATATATATAATATTATATATATATATATATATATATATATATATATATATATATATTTAAATAATGTTAGTATTCAACTATAAGACATTGCCTATAAGATAATTTTAATATTCCACTATAAGACAATGCCTAAATCTGAAAGTGTCAAGTTTCCGTAGTGTAGCGGTTATCACATCCGCCTAACACGCGGAAGGTCCTGGGTTCAAGCCCCAGCGGAAACATTTTTTTTTTTATCAAACGTCTCAATCATCAAAGCCTCATTGTGCTTCATGGTGGCTTGTCATCGTCCGCCTCGTCCATGGTGGCTTGTCATCGTCCGCCTCGTCCATGGTTGCTTGTCATCGTCCGCCTCGTCCATGCTGGCTTGTCATCGTCCGCCTCTTTTTTTCTCTTTTAATAAACGCTCTACCAAACACTTCATTTTTTTCCCGTTCGCCTGCTTTTACCTCTGTCAAAGTCCCTAGAGACTCATCATGAAGTGCCGTCTCCACATCGAAGGTGGCTACCATGGAGCGCCATTCCACTCTGTCTCTTGCATTGATGGTGCAGGTTGTCATATGCTGATTTGTCCATCTTTTGATGTTACTCGTCCACGTTAGTCTTGGTCTGTCTCTGCCTCTTTTACCCTGTATTTTACCTTGTATTTTACCTTCCAAGATTACTCTTAGTAGACTGGTGTATCTTTTAACTTGCCCCCCAAAATCTCATTTGTCTTATTTTAATTGTATTTAGTAGTTCTCTTTTCATTTTTCGTTGTTTTAAGATTTCATCGTTTGTTTTCTTTTCTTTCCATCCAATTCTTCCTATTCATCCTTAAATCCACATTTCAAATCCTCAATTTTCTGTTCCGTTTTTCTTTTCCATGTCCATGTTTCTGCACCATACAGGAATGTCGAGAAGATATAACATTTTGCTATTCTTAGTTTTGGCTCTGGTGTTATTTGTTTTGATGTTAGTATATTTTTCACGGCATTATAATTACTTTTTGCTAATACTATTTTGTTGTTGTTGTTTATTTCAGTTTTAAATTTTTCGTCACTGGTTATAGTATGTCCAAGTTAGTTGCAACTCTGAACTGTCTCCAGTTCTGGTTCTTCAAATTTGATATCCACTTGTAGGTTTTGAGTAATTTTTATATTATCATAATATGATGTTTCTGATCATAGTTTTAGTCATTTTGATATTCATGTCCAATCCATAGTTTTTGCTTGCCATATTTATTTCATTAAGTAATTTGTAGATCTTTAGTTTTGGATCAAAGTTGCTATTTTAACGGGAGACAAATAATAATAAATAAATATTATTATAGAGGGAAACTCTGAGGCAATAATTCAGGGAATTATAGAAGGAAGGTGTATGTTTTATAGCACTCAGAAAAAAATGACAAAAAAACAACAGAAAAAAAACAAAGAACAATATACGGTCCGATGCAGGTTCGAACCCGTACTCCATAGCACTGCGCCTTGAAAATTAACACACTAAAAAATTAACTATTGTGAACAGTGTCTTAGGCGAAGGTGTTCTCATGACTATAGCATAGGTTTACGATCACAGATCGGAAATAAACTGTATTTCTGTACTTTCCTATTAAGGCAAGTATCTCCCAGTAGGGCTGAATACTTGTGTTGCAGACAAGCATTTATTGGACGAAACTGCATGAATAGTAGTTTCCAGTGGTTATATACTGGAGACAAATAATAATTAATAAATATTATTATAGAGGGAAACTCTGAGGCAATAATTCAGGGAATTATAGAAGGAATAGGTATGTATTACAGCACTCGATGCTGCTTCGGACCGTATATTGTTCTTTGTTTTTTTCTGTTGTTGTTTATTTGTCATTTATTTTGAGTACTGTAATACATACCTCTTCCTTCTATAATTCCTTGCTATTTTAACACTGGGAGGGGAGAGATTTTTTTATGTTTAAAAAAAAAAAATGTTTCCGCTGGGGCTTGAACCCAGGACCTTCCGCGTGTTAGGCGGATGTGATAACCGCTACACTACGGAAACTGGTGCAGGTTTGGCTGTACAATAAATAAAGTTTAATACGAAGACAAACAGCAGAAGAGGAAACGAGAAAAATAAAGGTAAGGAGCAATCGAACTATCGAGGAACAACCTCTACCTGCTACCTAAGGCTGAGCAGAAACGTGATCAGGCGATCGGAATACCATCGTTTTGGTTGGTTCTCTAGATGCCGATAAAAAATAGTTGCTATTAACAGGCAGGCACGATCACGTGATACATATTTTACTTCTCTAAATGGGCCATGTTAAAAGACACAACAGCCTAGTAAAAGTATTCTTGGAGGGGAAAATACAAGTGAAAGATGTAGGACAGACCAAGACTAGCATGGACGAGTAACATCAAAAGATGGACAAGTCAGCTAATGACAACCTGCACCATCAAAGCAAGAGACAGAGCAGAATGGCGCTCCATGGTAGCCAACCTTCGTTGCAGAGATGGCACTCTATGATGATGATGATCAAATTGAACCTGCACGCGGCACAGCGCTGTCTACTCTTTTCTTCCAACTGCCGCGGGTTCTTGTGCATGTGCTGGTCAACTCGATACGGGACTCATTTTTATCCTCAGGCTCTGATAGGACTGGGTATGCTGCTACTAGTCCTACTAATACTACTACTGCTACTACAACAACTACTGCTACTACTACCACTACTACTACTAACGCTATCCCTACCATCACTAACACTACAGCATCCATTAATACAACTACTACCACTACTACTGCAACTACTACCACTACTACTGCAACTACTACCACTACTACTGCTACTACTACCACTACTACTACTAACGCTATCCCTACCATCACTAACACTACGGCATCCATTAATACAACTACTACCACTACTACCACTACTACTATTACTAGTACCACTTGCAGTAATACCACTACTGCTACCTCTACTACTACCAGTACCACTACTAACACTACTACTACGCTACCACCGTTACTACTAATACTACAGAAATTACTACCTCTACTGCAACTAATACTACAACTACCACCAGTAGCCTACTACTAACTCTACAACAACTGCAACTACTACCATTACTACTACTACCACCACTGCTACTGCTATTACTATTACTACTACCACCACTGCTACCTTTAGATCGGAAATCACCAAATACTGTACCTGTTCTGTGAATGCAAGATTATGTATGTGTAAAGAATGTTTCCTGCCACCATGTTGCGTGACCATTCATCTCGTGTGAGCGAGCATGTGTTCTTTTTTTTTCGGAAACTGCTGATGGTCAAGGCCAACACTCTCCGTCTACGGAAGGCACGTGGTTCCAGCCTACAGCACGTGCTTCCTGTCTCAGGTCTACAGCACGTGCTTCCTGTCTCAGGTCTACAGCACGTGCTTCCTGTCTCAGGTCTACAGCACGTGGTTCCAGCCTACAGCACGTGCTTCCTGTCTCAGGTCTTCAGCACGTGCTTCCTGTCTCAGGTCTACAGCACGTGCTTCCTGTCTCAGGTCTACAGCACGTGCTTCCTGTCTCAGGTCTACAGCACGTGGTTCCAGCCTACAGCACGTGCTTCCTGTCTCAGGTCTTCAGCACGTGCTTCCTGTCTCAGGTCTACAGCACGTGCTTCCTGTCTCAGGTCTACAGCACGTGCTTCCTGTCTCAGGTCTACAGCACGTGCATCCTGTCTCAGGTCTACAGCACGTGGTTCCAGCCTACAGCACGTGCTCCCTGTCTCAGGTCTACAGCACGTGCTTCCTGTCTCAGGTCTACAGCACGTGCTTCCTGTCTCAGGTCTACAGCACGTGCATCCTGTCTCAGGTCTACAGCACGTGGTTCCAGCCTACAGCACTTGCTTCCATTCTCAGGTCTACGGCACGTGGTTCCAGCCTACAGCACGTGCTTCCTGTCTCAGGTCTACAGCACGTGCTTCCTGTCTCAGGCCTACAGCACGTGCTTCCTGTCTCAGGTCTACAGCACGTGCTTCCTGTCTCAGGCCTACAGCACGTGCTTCCTGTCTCAGGTCTACAGCACGTGCTTCCTGTCTCAGGCCTACAGCACGTGCTTCCTGTCTCAGGTCTGCAGCACGTGGTCAGCCATCCTCGATGTGTTCAAAAATGAGTTCTTTAGCAGCGATCCACTTGTAGTGGCCATGTTGATGCGATTTCATGACGAAAGTACGTAACAGGAAACACTATTTACCAAAACCAAACAGAAACGCGAACAAGGATTTCCTCCATTTGTGAGTTTCATCATCATCATGTGCCATAACGGTTAACGTGGGCATTCTCTATCCACAGAGCATCATTTAAATTCTGTTGTTGACTGTTTCCCATGTCACAACACCAAGCTGTCTAGTCGCTTTTCTCTTTGTCATCCGTGATATCTCTTTCCTGTATTTTGCCGGTTGTAACCAAGCATTCAAACTTTCCTCTTTTCATGATGTACCCGAAAAAACGTTGATTGCAACTTGCTGATGTTTCTTAGGAGCTCCTTTTTGCGTTGGCCTGTCTGAAAATTTTCTGGTTGGTCTTTTTAAATGTGCAGGGAACTTTCAACATTCTTCTGAGAAATCCCATTCTGTGGCCTCTAATCGTCTTTACATTTGTTTGTCAGCTGTCCACGATTCGCTTCCATAGGTCAGAATTGGTCTATATAACACCGATGAACTCTCTGTTTCTGCCTTCTATTAACATAGACTTATTGCATAAAGACATATTTTCTTTTATTTCTGACATGCTATTTTGGTTTGAGCTAAACTGTGAATTTACGCACTAGAAATAGCAAAAAAGATATAACATTCAATTCCTTGACAGGAGAAGCTCGATACGCTAGTTACCGCACCCCGACCGGTGACTGGAATACTTAAAGACTGTAGCTGTTAACATCGACAGTGGAGAAGTGGCAATTTGTAACATAAAAATAATAAATCAATAAATAATAATAATAATAAAAAAAAATAATTAATTAATTTAAAAAAAAATTAAATGTAATTTGAAGCACAAAGGAAACATAGACATTGTTGTATCGATGTTTTGTGTGTGGGGGGGGGGATGTTTCCGCTGGGGCTTGAACCCAGGACATTCCGCGTGTTAGGCGGATGTGATAACCGCTACACTACGGAAACGTATATCCAGTGGGATATTTGAATCTTCATTACTGATACCTTAATTTACTACAATACTTGTAATGATCAGTACTGTTTTTATTGTAATGTCCTTGACATCTCCAATGTTGGTTCCCGTGTCAGTAAAGTTAGTAGTTTCATTCAAGACTTCGGGCACGTAGAGAATATCATGTTCAGATTGGTCAAAGGCTCATTTGATGAGTCACGTAAACGATATCACGCTAAACCTTAGCATGGCGTTGCCTGTTCCCAAATACTTAGCATGGCTTTTGTAGAAAAAAAAAACCCGGTACCCATTTACAGCTTCATCATCATCATCTAGTACCTTGCCTACTGGCGTAGATGATCATGTCTCACTACAACTCTCGATCTCGACAGTTATTTATAATTTCTGTTGTTGACCTTCTGCCAAGCCATTCTCTTAAGCTGTCTGGTATCTTTTCTCTTTGCTTCCCTCTATCTCTTCATCCCTCAATTTCCCCAGTTGTTACAATATATTCCAGTTGTTCTCTTTTCATTACATGGCCAAAAAATGATGATTGTTTCTTCCTAATATTGGAAATTAGCTCTCTTTTTGCTTTGGCCTCTTTCAGAACATTTTCATTACTCTTCTTAGCTGTCCATGGTATTCTCAACATTCTTCTGTAAAACCATATTTCTACAGCCTGCAATGATTTTCTTGTTTGTTGTCCTATTGTCCATGATTTACATCCACATGTTAAGACAGTTTCTTCAACATTCAAGAACTCTTTCTTTTTCTTGTCTGCTGTCCTATTGTCCATGATTTACATCCACATGTTAAGACAGTTTCTTCAACATTCAAGAACTCTTTCTTTTTCTTGTTTCCAATGTATAGCTTGCTCAACCTAGAATCCGGCTAATTAGATCCGACCCTCGATAATACTTGAGCCTATGTTATGAATTACATGTATCTTTAGTACTTTACCTCATCACTGCAATTATTTGCCTGCCCCCCTTTCCCCCCATCTTTAGTACTTTACCTCATCACTGCAATTATTTGCCTGCCCCCCTTTCCCCCATCTTTAGTACTTTACCTCATCACTGCAATTATTTGCCTGCCCCCCCCTTTCCCCCCCATCTTTAGTACTTTACCGCAGCACTGCAATTATTTGCCTGCCCCCCCCCCCCCTTTAGTAACTTTACCGCAGCACTGCAATTATTTGCCTGTTCCCCCTCCTTCCCCCATCTTTAGTACTTTACGCAGCACTGCAATTATTTGCCTGCCCCTCCCCCTTCCCCCATCTTTAGTACTTTACGCAGCACTGCAATTATTTGCCTGCCCCCCCCTTATTTTTTCCCCACCTTTAGTACTGATGCTACATAAATTGGCCTGCTGTTCGGACATCGTGACTCCACCGCTAGCACATCCACCAGACTAGTTATTGTCTGAATTCTTCAAGCTCCATCCACACACATCCAGCTTTTGCAATTAATTCCATGTACATTGTCAACTTTACAACTATAATTCCATTTACAGCGTCAACTTTACAACTAATTCCATTTACAGTATCAACTTTTACAATTAGTTCCATTTACAATATAATTGTTTTCCAGTTTTACGATTTCATCAACAGACGTTCAACTTTTACCACTTATTTCATTCACAATCACCCAACTTTTGCCACTTATTTCATTCACAATCACCCAACTTTTGCCACTTATTTCATTCACAATCACCCAACTTTTGCCACTTATTTCATTCACAATCACCCAACTTTTGCCACTTATTTCATTCACAATCACCCAACTTTTGCCACTTATTTCATTCACAATCACCCAACTTTTGCCACTTATTTCATTCACAATCACCCAATTTTTGCCACTTATTTCATTCACAATCACCCAACTTTTGCCACTTATTTCATTCACAATCACCCAACTTTTACCACTTATTTCATTCACAATCACCCAACTTTTACCACTTATTTCATTCACAATCACCCAACTTTTACCACTTATTTCATTCACAATCACCCAACTTTTACCACTTATTTCATTCACAATCACCCAACTTTTACCACTTATTTCATTCACAATCACCCAACTTTTACCACTTATTTCATTCACAATCACCCAAACTTTACGATCAACTTCATGAGTTGACTTGCGGATGTTGCTGACAAGTTTCGTTTAAACTCAGACCACGTGGTTAACTTAGACCACACCTGCCAGCCAACCACGGCTGTGACAACTACTTTAGCGCTGGTGCCCGTTCTCAGGCGATCGAATTCATTGATGTTAACATCTTCCAGGATGATCCAACGTTTCAACCGTTAGATTCATTCTTAAACATGAGTTTGTGTGTTATTCCACGTCTTTCTTATTATCTTTCTTCACTTCTCTTGCTTTATATATTGACCTATATATTGACCTATATATTTTTACCTATATATTGACCTATATATTGACCTATATATATATTTACCTATATATTGACCTATATATTTACCTATATATTTACCTATATATTGACCTATATATTTACCTATATATTTACCTATATATTTACCTATATATTGACCTATATATTTACCTATATATTTACCTATATATTGACCTATATATTGACCTATATATTTACCTATATATTTACCTATATATTTAAAACGATACTAAATGACATCACCGACCGTGCATGAGACATCCCACGTATGCAGCACCGACAATTCAAGGAAGTGTAGCCCAACAAGGAAGTGAATACCTATTATCAGGCACCGACCCACTATGCCGTGCCGGGTTATGCCACGATAAGAAGCAGCGTGAATGCGAGTGTATGTAAGGGTCGTCGCGAAAAAAAAAAATAGCCGTTTTAGACATGTTGTCAAAAACTTGTGTCATTTTATTAAAATATTATTTGTATTTATTTTGGACTTACAACTATGCCTTTTTGATATTTCAGATGACGTTTCCTCCTTGACGGAGCGTGCGGAGATGCCAGACCAGTCTCACAACTTCCAGGGAGATGCTGTGTCCTTCAACCCTGACCCTTGTCCTATGACCTTGCATATAATAACTGATTCCCAGCAAGCCAGACCTCTTCACGATCTGTATCAACAAGTTATCAACTGGGTTGATCCCAAACTCAAACTTTTCCGCTGGACAGAACGAACAAGCGTGTCTTGTAAATCAGCGCAAGTAAAACGTGATGACAACACCCAATTCTGTGATATTCCGGCCGTTGCCATGACGATATTTCTTGGAGGCGCAGACCAAGATGGCGACGATAGCAACGGTTTAGAAAAGGCTCGACAGCTCTTTCAACATCCACCATGGCGCCTTCATCACAGCGAGAAACTTGGCCACAATAATATCAACTCCCTGGCTAACAATTCCCATGACTTCTACTACACATCTCACGACTTGCCACTTTGGGCTGCAAGATACGTCCACTATGGGCGAGAGCATATACGTTATGTTTTATACGTTTCTGAAATTTCCTGGCCAGACCAGGTGAACTTCTACAGACTAATTCTCAATCTTGAAGCAGACTTAGTTCGGGATGACTTCTGTCTGTTTACAGTGTATACACAAGATCTCTACGATGTGCAATTCGCGCTTAAAAAGCTGGACTCAGATGTTCATATAAGGACATTACCCAATGTTCACATTCATGTCAAGGTGAAGGACGCAGGCCACCTCGTACCGCTGTTTCCAAACGTCTGTCGCCCAATTAGCGACGTGAAGTGGCAGACTACAGACCACGACGGTAATATAATTGTAATAGACGCTAGCCCTACACGCTCAAACACCTTAAAAACAATTACCAGGAATCATCATCATTCTGAACAAACGACCAAAGTAGATGACCGCTTTACCTTCTCGGGGCTCAACGACATTAACAGGAAAAGGAATCCAGATTTCTTCAAAAGCAGAACCGTACCGGGTAGGCAGCCTGGCTTGTCAGAACTCTCTCTTAATATCATCAACGGCCACACCCATCAGTTTGAAAGTCCGGTCACGTCTGACTCAGATGATTTCGGCATTGACCTCCCCTCCCCTCCCCTGAGGCACATCTCTAGACCTGAAGAGGACGAGGAAAGTCTCACTCTCACCAATACGTCAGAGGAGAGCGGTATTCAGATGCAGCATGGTGGTGAAGATCTGTCCCTCTGTGATGACGACGGTCTGAGGTCGTGTCTCAGCAAAAACTCTTCTCTCAAAGTGCGTCATGTCAAGTTCAAAGTTCGATTCAAGGAAGAAATTCAGACTTACGAAGACCCATATAGGCAGCCTTCACCTTGCTCTGAGAGCAATGATCACATCGAGGCAGAAATTAAAACGAGATTTCCGTTTGTTCCATCTTCAGAAAAGACATACAAGGTCGATGCAATGCCAGAACAACCTACACAGTTGGCTGTTGCAGACAGAGGTAGCAGTGACTTCCAGACAGTTTCTGTTAATCATTGCAGCTATTCACACAACGGTTACCCAGCGTCCACCAATAGTGTCATGAATGCAGCACAAAGATCAAATCAGACATCTCTCAGATGCGCTCAAAATACAGTGAGAGAAACAAAGACAAGAGATAATAGTGCAGTGAGAAGAACATTATCAGATGTTGTCGCAACGACGACGACTAATCGTCATCAACATACACGACCACATCAACAGATAACGGATCCAACAATATGCCATCTTTGCCAATCTTCTAGCAACGCCGCACAAAATGGACATAATACTGAGTACAGCAGGTGTCTTTGTTGTTCTTATCTTCAGTGTCCAACCTGTCGTAACTGCAATTGCTCCAAAAACCAATCTTCCAAAACGATACATAAGACACTCTCTTCAAACGAAATTGCAAACATTTGTTTTGGACAAGATAACAAGCAGCAGACAAGATCTCAACCTTCAAGTAAGATTACCCAATCAACAGATCGCCAAGACAAGCAGCATATAAATAGATCCACCTCAGAAGAAAATATTCTCAAAAATAAGTCACTACAATGCACACCTCCAGCAGTGGACAACAAAACAAAGCATTTCTCTGACCAGTCTAATTCTTTGGAAAACAAAACAGTCTCAGATAGCCGTTCTGAAAGTAATCCCTCTTTCCAAATGCAGCATGTTCAAAATGGACAAAAAAAGTTTTGGTTTGCTGACACCAATTTGGACCTGGCACGTAACGGCCAGGGAGAGACAACCTTGAAATTCACCTTGAAATATGACACCTGCCCAACGTCTGGACTATCGTCTGAGCAGGTTGGATTCTATGTTTAAAAGGATTTTTTAAAAAAAATGTTTAAAAATGTCTGTTACTATTTTAAAGAGATAATAGATGGCGCGAGACAATGTCCGACGTGTTGACTCTAGGCCGTCTGTGGGAACACATCATAAACTAGAATAATATATTACTAAGATAGTCTGTGATCTCATCTTGTGTTTCCTTATTTCTAGTCTTTCTTTCCTTCACTACGGTACAATCTTTCCTTCATTACGGTACAATCTTTTATTCATTGCGGTACAATCTTTTATTCATTGCGGTACAATATTTCCTCCATTACGGTACAATATTTCCTTCATTACGGTACAATCTTTCATTGATTACGGTACAATATTTCCTTCATTACGGTACAATCTTTCATTGATTACGGTACAATATTTCCTTCATTACGGTACAACCTTTCATTCATTACGGTACAATCTTTCCTTCATTACGGTACAATCTTTCCTTCATTACGGTACAATCTTTCATTCATTACGGTACAATATTTCCTTCATTACGGTACAATCTTTCATTCATTACGGTGCAATATTTCCTCCATTACGGTACAATCTTTCCTTCATTACGGTACAATCTTTCATTCATTACGGTACAATCTTTCATTCATTACGGTACACTATTTCCTTCATTGCAGTACAATCTTAATGCTGTATTCTCAGCTTGTGTTTAAAAGCCACGAGGCAAGTGTTTATCTGAAACTCATCTTTAGCTCCGTACAACTCTTTAGTTGTAATTTTGGAGCTTTCGGTCAGTTGATCCTGGGATAATCTTCTAGTTGAGCCTGGGATAATCCTGTAGTTGATCCTGGGATAATCTTCTAGTTGAGCCTGGGACAATCCTGTAGTTGATCCTGGGACAATCCTATGGTTGATCCTAGGATAATCCTCTACTTGATCCTGGGACAATCCTGTAGTTGATCCTGTGATAATCCTCTAGTTGATCCTGGGACAATCCTGTAGTTGATCCTGGGATAATCCTGTAGTTGATCCTGGGATAATCCTGTAGTTGATCCTGGGATAATCCTCTAGTTGATCCTGTGACAATCCTGTAGTTGATCCTGGTACAATCCACTAGTTGATTCTGGGACAATCCTGTAGTTGATCCTGGGACAATCCTCTAGTTGATCCTGGGACAATCGGGACAATCCTGTAGTTGATCCTGGGACAATCCTCTAGTTGATTCTGAGGCAATCGGTACAATCCTGTAGTTGATCCTGGGACAATCCTCTAGTTGATCCTGGGACAATCGGTACAATCCTGTAGTTGATCCTGGGACAATCCTCTATTTTAGTGGTGACCAACTTAAGGTTGACCGAAGGCCGGATTATAGCCAAGACCACAACGCGTATCGTCATATAATTGATGTGATTTAGTCATATATAAGTAATACTAGCACTTTGACGACATATTTTATCATGTGTAACAAGACAATTATTTATTTATTTCAAAATTACCTTTATATTATTTTGTTTACCCGACTAGAACTTTCGTTTTTATTTAAAGGTTTTTAATACAGTACTTTCTGTGGACTCTTTCGGCTTGAAAAATAGACTGATGGCCCGGGTCTGGCCCGCGGGCCGCCATCATTGCTCCTCTCGTTTATACTCAACAACTTGGACCTCTTGCCCACATATGCCCTATGACGTATGGACCACAATGAGAATAATCAGAATTACCCCGTGTTTGAACGGCGCTGTTTACCAATAGCAAAAAAATCCAACGTGGTGACAATTATGTGAAATGTCGAGTTTGTCATGTTACCCTGCAGCATGATCGTTCATTTTCTATAATATTTGTGTATTTCTTGTGTACATACATCATTTATATATTCACAACCTGTCACAATTTTAAAGTTATATATTAAACTATGATCATTCATGGAAAGTGTATGAGTCGTTCATTTCAACAGTGTTTATTTACCAATTTCCAATAGATTTACAGAGAGAGAGAGAGAGAGAGAGAGAAGAGAAAGGAAGAGATGGTGAGAGTGAGAAAGGGAGAGAATGAGAGTTAAGAGAGAGAGAAGAGAAAGGAAGAGATGGTGAGAGTGAGAAAGGGAGAGAATGAGAGTTAAGAGAGAGAGAGAGAAGAGAAAGGAAGAGATGGTGAGAGTGAGAAAGGGAGAGAATGAGAGTTAAGAGAGAGAGAGAGAAGAGAAAGGAAGAGATGGTTAGAGTGAGAAAGGGAGAGAATGAGAGTTAAGAGAGAGAGAGAGAGAAGAGAAGGAAGAGATGGTGAAAGTGAGAAAGGGAGAGAATGAGAGTTAAGAGAGAGAGAGAGAAGAGAAAGGAAGAGATGGTTAGAGTGAGAAAGGGAGAGAATGAGAGTTAAGAGAGAGAGAAGAGAAAGGAAGAGATGGTTAGAGTGAGAAAGGGAGAGAATGAGAATTAAGAGAGAGAGAGAGAGAAGAGAAAGGAAGAGATCGTGAGAGTGAGAAAGGGAGAGAATGAGAGTTAAGAGAGAGAGAAGAGAAAGGAAGAGATGGTTAGAGTGAGAAAGGGAGAGAATGAGAGTTAAGAGAGAGAGAGAGAGAAGAGAAAGGAAGAGATCGTGAGAGTGAGAAAGGGAGAGAATGAGAGTTAAAAGAGAGAGAGAGAAGAGAAAGGAAGAGATGGTGAGAGTGAGAAAGGGAGATAATGAGAGTTAAGAGAGAGAGAGAGAAGAGAAAGGAAGAGATGGTGAGAGTGAGAAAGGGAGAGAATGAGAGTTAAGAGAGAGAGAAGAGAAAGGAAGAGATGGTGAGAGTGAGAAAGGAAGAGAATGAGAGTTAAGAGAGAGAGAAGAGAAAGGAAGAGATGGTGAGAGTGAGAAAGGAAGAGAATGAGAGTTAAGAGAGAGAGAAGAGAAAGGAAGAGATGGTGAGAGTGAGAAAGGAAGAGAATGAGAGTTAAGAGAGAGAGAAGAGAAAGGAAGAGATGGTGAGAGTGAGAAAGGAAGAGAATGAGAGTTAAGAGAGAGAGAAGAGAAAGGAAGAGATGGTGAGAGTGAGAAAGGGAGAGAATGAGAGTTAAGAGAGAGAGAAGAGAAAGGAAGAGATGGTGAGAGTGAGAAAGGGAGAGAATGAGAGTTAAGAGAGAGAGAAGAGAAAGGAAGAGATGGTGAGAGTGAGAAAGGAAGAGAATGAGAGTTAAGAGAGAGAGAAGAGAAAGGAAGAGATGGTGAGAGTGAGAAAGGAAGAGAATGAGAGTTAAGAGAGAGAGAAGAAAAAGGAAGAGATGGTGAGAGTGAGAAAGGAAGAGAATGAGAGTTAAGAGAGAGAGAAGAGAAAGGAAGAGATGGTGAGAGTGAGAAAGGAAGAGAATGAGAGTTAAGAGAGAGAGAAGAGAAAGGAAGAGATGGTGAGAGTGAGAAAGGAAGAGAATGAGAGTTAAGAGAGAGAGAAGAGAAAGGAAGAGATGGTGAGAGTGAGAAAGGAAGAGAATGAGAGTTAAGAGAGAGAGAAGAGAAAGGAAGAGAATGAGAGTTAAGAGAGAGAGAAGAGAAAGGAAGAGAATGAGAGTTAAGAGAGATGGAAGAGAAAGGAAGAGAATGAGAGTTAAGAGAGAGAGAAGAGAAAGGAAGAGAATGAGAGTTAAGAGAGAGAGAAGAGAAAGGAAGAGAATGAGAGTTAAGAGAGAGAGAAGAGAAAGGAAGAGAATGAGAGTTAAGAGAGAGAGAAGAGAAAGGAAGAGAATGAGAGTTAAGAGAGAGAGAAGATGTGGGTGCGGAAAAAGAGAGAAAATTGGAGATAGACGAGAAATAAAAAAAAGGGAGAAATAAAGAAAAGGGAGAAATAAAGAAAAGGGAGAAATAAAGAAAAGGGAGAAATAAAGAAAAGGGAGAAATAAAGAAAAGGGAGAAATAAAGAAAAGGGAGAAATAAAGAAAAGGGAGAAATAAAGAAAAGGGAGAAATAAAGAAAAGGGAGAAATAAAGAGGTGGGAGACAACTTGAGATGATGCCTGATTTCTTGAAGCGTCGTAACAACAACGAGGTGTTTGCATGCCAATCTGGCAAGCCAAAGAAACACAGTTTGTTCTGGAACGGAAACACTCCAGTCGACCATCTTGTACAAATAATCTCGTGGTTGAGTTAAGATAGATAGATGGATGGGATGGGATGGGTAGATAGAGAACTCACTTTATTTCTCTCAAATTGTACTGGCTATATCTCAATGTTAACGCTGGATGTTTCCAGAATGCTATTATCATCATTTAGTGGCTGGCTGTAGTGTCAAGGAGAGGAGGCACTCGCCTTCACAGCCAGAAGGTACCATGTTCGTGCCTATCGATGTTTTCTTTTCTCGATGACCCCTAACCTCAACTTAAATCAGATAGACTACCTAGCCGTATCTGAGACAGATGCAATAAACTGAGAACACTGAAGTTGAGCACGGAAACGAAATCCTGGCATTTAAAAAAAATATGTAAAAATCTGTTTATTACGTTTTTAGGGCCAAATTTAAAAAAAAGTAGAAGAAAGACAAATCGCTGCCATCTTTTCTAATAAGCAAACAACCTTCTGAAATTATGCTGAAGTCTGTTGCCGGTGTTGTGGAGATCGTGCTCTCTTCTGAAGTCTGTTGGCGGTGTTGTGGAGATCGTGCTCTCTTCTGAAGTCTGTTACTGGTGTTGTGGAGATCGTGCTCTCTTCTGAAGTCTGTTGGCGGTGTTGTGGAGATCGTGCTCTCTTCTGAAGTCTGTTGGCGGTGTTGTGGAGATCGTGCTCTCTTCTGAAGTCTGTTGCCGGTGTTGTGGAGATCGTGCTCTCTTCTGAAGTCTGTTGGCGGTGTTGTGGAGATCGTGCTCTCTTCTGAAGTCTGTTGCCGGTGTTGTGGAGATCGTGCTCTCTTCTGAAGTCTGTTGGCGGTGTTGTGGAGATCGTGCTCTCTTATGAAGTCTGTTGCCGGTGTTGTGGAGATCGTGCTCTCTTCTGAAGTCTGTTGGCGGTGTTGTGGAGATCGTGCTCTCTTCTGAAGTCTGTTGCCGGTGTTGTGGAGATCGTGCTCTCTTCTGAAGTCTGTTGCCGGTGTTGTGGAGATCGTGCTCTCTTATGAAGTCTGTTGCCGGTGTTGCGGAGATCGTGCTCTCTTCTGAAGTCTGTTGCCGGTGTTGCGGAGATCGTGCTCTCTTCTGAAGTCTGCTAGTGCAACACCGACTATATAGGAGTCCTGCCCGCACAGAGGATTTTCCTGAAAACATCCAATACTTGTGACGTTTTCAGCTACACCAGCTATAGATGGCTAACGCCATTTTACCTTTTCTAAATGCTGGAAAGGTCACAAGGTCTGGGTGATCGCTCTCAGCGGGCAGGCCTTTCTATATAGTCGGTGTTGGTGTGTGGTATCTTCTTCTTGGCGTTCACCCGTTAAGTGGGCGTGTGTATGTTGTGTCGCTATTTTTACGACATAGCCCTGACATCTGTACCTTTCGGCCCGACACATCCGTCTTCGGCATGGTAGATTTCCTTAGCATTTGTTGTCCTGACAGCGGCCATTGTTGTGGCTTATTCTTTTCCACTTTAATTAACTGCCAAGAATTCTTCAACGTGCGCAACTTCACGTGACCTCCTGTTTCTTCGCTGTTTTCCAAGAAGGCTAGACATCTCACTACCCAGAAACCAGGGGAAGGTGATGGCAGGAAGAAACCGCGGGTTCAATTTTTTTTTATGTCCACCATCTTTGGCTAGAATCGAACCCGGGACCTTCTTGTCCAGAGTTCGACGTTTTACCCCATAGTCACGTGGTCTGTGTTATAAGAAAAGAGATCGTAATGCGAATTGATATTGTTCGAGTGTAGTCCCTCGTACCGCGTCCGAGGAACGTTTGGCTCCACTATGTTCTTTACTATGTGACCAGGACGACTTTTGCAGTCTGAATGTAGTAGTGTTGGTCCAGTCATTCACACTCATTATTGACTCTAAATAGACAGAGAGAGAGAGACAGAAAGACAGACAGACAGGCAGGCAGGCAGGCAGACAGACATATTGACAATGCTTCACGTTGTTGCTACAGTCAGTGAGTTGAAGGGATAGGCTACTCTTCAAAACTTAAAATATCCAATCAACGGTTTTCTAACAAATAGCCCTTGAAGCAAAACATCCAATCAACGGTTTTCTAACAAATAGCTCTAGAAGTAAAGCATCTCTACAACACAATCTTTATCCCAACATTGTGCTACCAATGCCAGACCTGGATCCTAGACTCAAGAACAATAAGAAAAATAATCACAACCGAGACGCAATGTGTCAGACGAATGACAGGAAAGAGCCTGAGAGATAAGATCAGAACTGGAGAACAGAAAAAAACTAGGAATAATTCCTGCCATAGAGTACATCAAAAATAAACAAGAGATACAATGATTTAGCCACGTGATAAGGCAGAAAGATAAAAACACAACGCAACGAGCCTTCAATAAACAATGCGAGAACACCAGACCCAAGGGTCGTCCACAAAACAGATGGATTGATGGAATATTAGAAACGCTAGGAAACAGCAGCAGAGGCAAAAAGAAGAGCAACAAACAGCAATTTATATTTTCTCTCGATGTTGAAAGGCAAATGAGGAAGGAAAGAAGAAGAATATGAAGAAGAAAAAGAAGAAGGGGAGACAATGGTTTTCAAATCCTCATGTCTTCAATGAGGAAGGAAAGAAGAAGAATATGAAGAAGAAGAAAGAAGAAGGGGGGGGGGGGGGGTCAACGATTTTCAAATCCTTTTGTCTTCAAGCCAAACTATCATGCTGGAGTTACTTCCAAATATTTCCACGCACAAAAATACAAAAAAAAAAAAACAAACAAACGCAGAAACTCAGAGCTGATGACAACAAGTTTCAGCACGTGGATGTACATGAAGTAAACACCAGCCTGTCAGGTGTCGTTGTTCTCCGTGCAGTCAGGACCTCGGGTCTGTTCACGGGGTCTAAGGGAGGTCAGTGTGCAAGGAACGTACAGGAACGAGTCATCAATATCACGTGCCATGTTGATGATCACAAAACTCAACACCACACTGTCCTCCTCGATGGCGTCGATTATTACTGTTTTACGTTCTTTCGCTCCCCAATGTTGATTGGTCAAGTACGATTGTTATCTATCTTGTTTTCCCATCCATATTTTCTCTACGTTGACACTGCCAGCTCGATTGAGTTATTGAGTTATTTGCGGGTTATCATCATTGCACTCCGAACACGTCCATAGGTGCTCAGATCCCATCCTCAGCAATTCCCTCAGTGTCCAGCGACTGACGACTCCAGTTCTATGTTGGTTGATAAGTCTTCTTACACGGCCACTAAGTTTCTCATTTCTGGCTGTGCCCATCTTAACTCCCATTTCCATCATCCGAAGAAGTGACGTGGATCTGTGTTTGTCGAAGTCCTGTGCTCTTCCCACATCCCGGAGGGCATTGATGATGTCCGCCCGATCCATTGGTTGCCCGTCCTCAACGACAGCGCAGCTAGCCAACGTGTCCGCTCTTTCATTTCCCCGCACTCCCGCATGTCCAGGGACATATGAAATGAATCTCGATATGAATGGTCAAGTACGATTGTTATCTACCTTGTTTCCCCGTCCATATTTTCTCTATGTTGGCACTACCAGCTCGATATTCCAACAACGGACGGATGTTTGTTTTAAAAAAAAATAAAATGGCGCTTTTTTTTCGCTTTCGTGAAAATCAATCTTTATAATTATAATTTCACACGATGGTGACAAGTCCCCTCTATAATTTCACATGATGGTGACATATTTGTGACTTACAAGGTATTTTCTTTCTGGATACCTTACAAGATATTTTCCTCCTGGATACCCTACAAGGTATTTTTTTTTCTGGATACCTACAATGTGTTTTCTTTTTGGATACCTGACAATGTATTCTCTTCATCCTCACCTTCTCCTCTTTGCCAGCATTTGAACACACGCAATTCTAGTGCAGGAATTCTTTCTCTCTCTCTAGTGTCCACCCAACGACTACTAAAGGAATGCATGGCAATCTTCATCATCTGTCCTTGAAAAGACGTTCAGTGGACATAGAGAAGTTGTGTTGCAATCTGCAGCAGAGCTGTGACATTTATCTATTTCAGTCCATAACATCCAACGTCAGTAGGGCGTTTTTGAGCACGGCTTGCCTTTCCTTTTGATCTCTTATTCACTTAGCCAGACTGGACTAGTTGGTCTGTTTCTAGAAGCACTGCAAGCATGTGGAGTAGGGTCCACATAGTTCTGGTTCACCAATCCTGGCACACGCAGTTAGCTATGAGTCACAGAGATCTTTCAGCTCTGATGCTGAATCGCATCTTCACCCCCTGCTGATGTTGCAACGAGCATGACTTATTCGACAGCACAAGCAGTACATAGATCTTCTAAATGAAGACGAGCAAACACAACTGAAAGGTTTTGATCAAGAAAATCACATTTATTTTTGTTCATTAATGTTCACATCTGCTTGAAGATTTGACAATACATCTTATTTTGCACGTTTAGACGTCAATAAGTTCACAGAAAGTGTTTGTCAGCTCAACGTTGTGACGGTCTCATCTGACACCACGCAACATTAGAACTCAACAAATGTTCTACTAGAAAATGAGGTTTTATGTATTAAAACTATACCAGAAGAGCACTCAAATCCCCAAAAGCAGTTTTAGAGGTAGCAATGCTACCATTAACGCCCGTGCGCTGCCGGGGCCCGAAAGAGGAGTAAAGAATAGCGGCTCTGTACCCTACCAGGCATGTTCGTAAGAGGAGGGTTGGGCATGGGACTGGCTATCCCATACTGTAAAATAAATAAGCCGAAAAAACTTCACAAACATGGACAAGTCAAAGAGAGAAAAAGTAAATCCGCCATCCAGGAAAGATAAATGCTCTCTGTCTAAGAGACGTATGACGCAAGCCGGAGAAAGGCAAAGAAGCAGCAAATAAAGGGACTATGAAAGAATTGTACAACAGCATAAAAGATATTAAGTGGAAAATACAAACAGATCAATGCCTTTATTAAAGATAAGAAAGGAAATCTGCTTAATAATATAAGGGAACAAATGGAGAGATTGAAAGAGCATTTTAAAGAACTTTTGAACAGGCCTGGCTCAAATAATCCTCCAGATATACTACCAGCAGAAGAAAAGTTACACGTTAACTGTGGAAACCAAGTAAAGAAGAAATAATGAAAGCCATCAAACTATTAAAAAATGGTAAAGCCACATGACCAGATGAAATTCCTTCGGAAGCCATCAAAGCAGATATTAACACCTCTACCAAGATGTTACATAATCTACTAGATATAATTTGAGAGAGGGAAGAAATACCTAAAGACTGGAAAGAAGGTTATATGATCAAACTACCAAAGAAAGGAAGTTTACAGGAGTGCACAAATTATAGGGGAATTATGCTACTATCAGAGCCAGGAAAAATATTAGGCAGAATCATTCTGGAGAGACTAAAAGAGGCCATAGAGAAACACTCGAGAGATGAACAAGCAGGTTTTAGGAAGAACAGATCATGTGCTGATCAAATAACTACTCTACGTATAATAGTTGAACAAAGTTTAGAACTAAAATCCCCACTTTATATTGGATTCATAGATTACGAAAAGGCATTTGATAGTTTAGACAGAAGAATGCTTTGGAAGTTGATGAGTCATTACGGAATCCCCATAAAGTTTATTAATCTGATAAAAACAATGTATGAAGGAACGAAATGTAGTGTATGAAGGACAGCTTACAGAAGCATTTGAAATAAGAACAGGAGTAAGGCAGGGATGCCTTCTGTCTCCATTTCTCTTTCTACTGGCCATAGATTGGATTATGAAAATAACACAAAACAACAGAAATGGGATCCAGTGGTCACTGACCAAACAACTTGATGATTTAGACTTTGTTGATGACATAGCTCTCCTATCACACAGCCACCAACAGATGCAGGATAAAATGAGCATACTTGATGAGAGATCACAACAGCTAGGACTGAAGATTAATAGAGATAAGACCAACATTATGAGAATTAATACAGTTGGCAATAACCAAATAAAACTAGGAGAAATACCTCTACTAGATGTACAATCTTACATATATCTGGGCAGTAATATAGATAAAGAGGGAGGAACAGAAAATGATACCAAAATAAGGATATCAAAAGCAAGAGGAGCTTTCATTGCACTGGGAAACATGGAAATCCAAATTAATTAGGTTAAATACAAAAATAAAAATTTTCAACTCAAATTTTAAGTCGGTCCTATTATATGGCTGTGAAACGTGGAGAACAACAAAATTGACAATTACGATGATAGACTTTCATTAATGGATGCTTAAGCAGAATAAAAGGATGGAAATGGCAGGTCAAAATCACTAACATAGAATTATGGAAATGTACCAGTCAAATACCAGTGGATAAAGAGATACAGCGAAGACGATGGCGCTGGATAGGACACACACTACGGAAGTCAACTGAGAATATTACACAACGGGCCCTTTTTTGGAATCCCCAGGGGAAAAGACAAAAAGGAAGACCAAGTAATTCTTGGAGAAGACATATAGAAGTAGAGATGAAGATGATGGGGTTGACATGGAATGATCTTAAAAGAATGGCAAAAAACAGAACGACTTGGAAAGTGTTTGTTGAAGACCTATGCTCCACTGGGAGCTAAAAAAAGGTAGATGAAGAAGAATGCTACCAAGGATCACCCAAGCTGGATGGCACAAAAGGCTGGTACCAGGAAAAGAGAAAAATAAACATGTTGAAATCGAATGCACTGGGCCACATGCCTAAATTAACAGGGCAACATAACTCTTACTATGAAGATTTGACAATATATTCATTTAAAAAATGTTGAAATCGAATGCACTGGGCCACATGCCTAAATTAACAGGGCAACATAACTCTTACTATGAAGATTTGACAATATATTCATTTAAAAAAAAAAAAGAAATGAAAATAATAAATAAAAAAGCTACAGTCACTTTTGAAATAAAACAAAAATATAATCATGATAAAGAAAGATGACTATTTTTGTAATTTTTCAATGCCACACACACCAGACTGCAGCCAAAGCTGTAAGAAGAATGTGAAACTAAAATAATTTGGCCAAGAAGATAAACAGAAGCAGTTCTTACTTGGCAACAAAACTCCATTTTAGTAATCCCTTGGCCAGATGACCCTGCTCTGGTAGCTAAAATCATATGAGCTGCACACCTTGGAACAATCACATGCCAGCCAAGATAACCCCTGGACAAATTTGCGGATTAAAGCCAACAAAATACAGCCAGTTCTTTGTTTTAACATTTTATTAGTGTTGAGAACATTGAATTTAACAAAAATAACTGCACTGAAATTTCTAAAACAGAAGATAAATTATTCATTTTTAATTTTAAATTATGCACCCATTAAAGAGACATGATGATTATTGACAAATTAAAAGTTTGTAATAATTAAATGAAACAAATTTAAAAAAAAATTATAAGTACAAAATCTGTGAAAGCCAACATACTAAATAAAAAAAAAAATAAAACATAATCACACTGAATAAACAAAAACTCCCACATGTGTATGTACGGTAATATCAAATTGCACGAACTCTTAAGACATTGAAAACAAATCCTCAAACATCACAGAGGATTATTCACTGGACATTTCCAATTGTAACAGACACAGAACTGAAACATTTGTGGAAACAATTGCTTGTTATGGCATTCACAGACAGTAGACAAAACAATTGCTTGCTACAATGACATTCACAGACAGTAGACAAACCAATTGCTTGCTACAATGACATTCACAGTAGACAAAACAATTGCTTGCTACAATGACATTCACAGTAGACAAACCAATTGCTTGCTACAATGACATTCACAGTAGACAAAACAATTGCTTGCTACAATGACATTCACAGTAGACAAAACAATTGCTTGCTACAATGACATTCACAGACAGTAGACAAACCAATTGCTTGCTACAATGACATTCACAGTAGACAAACCAATTGCTTGCTACAATGACATTCACAGACAGTAGACAAAACAATTGCTTGCTACAATGACATTCACAGACAGTAGACAAAACAATTGCTTGCTACAATGACATTCACAGACAGTAGACAAACCAATTGCTTGCTACAATGACATTCACAGTAGACAAACCAATTGCTTGCTACAATGACATTCACAGACAGTAGACAAAACAATTGCTTGCTACAATGACATTCACAGACAGGAGACAAAACAATTGCTTGCTACAATGACATTCACAGACAGTAGACAAAACAATTGCTTGCTACAATGACATTCACAGACAGTAGACAAACCAATTACTTGCTACAATGACATTCACAGACAGTAGACAAAACAATTGCTTGCTACAATGACATTCACAGTAGACAAACCAATTGCTTGCTACAATGACATTCACAGTAGACAAACCAATTGCTTGCTACAATGACATTCACAGACAGTAGACAAAACAATTGCTTGCTACAATGACATTCACAGACAGGAGACAAAACAATTGCTTGCTACAATGACATTCACAGACAGTAGACAAAACAATTGCTTGCTACAATGACATTCACAGTAGACAAACCAATTGCTTGCTACAATGACATTCACAGTAGACAAAACAATTGCTTGCTACAATGACATTCACAGTAGACAAAACAATTGCTTGCTACAATGACATTCACAGACAGTAGACAAACCAATTGCTTGCTACAATGACATTCACAGTAGACAAAACAATTGCTTGCTACAATGACATTCACAGACAGTAGACAAAACAATTGCTTGCTACAATGACATTCACAGTAGACAAAATAATTGCTTGCTACAATGACATTCACAGTAGACAAAACAATTGCTTGCTACAATGACATTCACAGACAGTAGACAAAACAATTGCTTGCTACAATGACATTCACAGTAGACAAAATAATTGCTTGCTACAATGACATTCACAGACAGTAGACAAAACAATTGCTTGCTACAATGACATTCACAGTAGACAAAACAATTGCTTGCTACAATGACATTCACAGACAGTAGACAAACCAATTGCTTGCTACAATGACATTCACAGACAGTAGACAAAACAATTGCTTGCTACAATGACATTCACAGACAGTAGACAAAACAATTGCTTGCTACAATGACATTCACAGACAGTAGACAAACCAATTGCTTGCTACAATGACATTCACAGACAGTAGACAAAACAATTGCTTGCTACAATGACATTCACAGACAGTAGACAAAACAATTGCTTGCTACAATGACATTCACAGACAGTAGACAAACCAATTGCTTGCTACAATGACATTCATAGTAGACAAAACATCTAGTAAAGAAATTGCAAGTTTGTGTCAAAAGAACTGACAAACATGATGAAATTCCTGATTAAGCGGCTTAGTTTCCTTTGAAACTAATCATTTAAGAAAAAAATATGACTTTGATGTTAAAATGAAACTTCTAACACAATAATATGTGAGTATATACAACAAAGGGAGCCACAATAGCTCAGTGGTTAGTGAACTGGGCTACAGAGGACAAGAGGCAGGGTTCGATTCTGACCAACGGCTGCCAGGTTCACTCAGGTACCAGAATTTTTCTGGTAAAATAAAGCGGCACTAGTGTAATACCGGCCACATTACCTCAAAAATCATGTGCTGAAGGTCTGTAACAATTATGTCACTAACACCATATTTCCTACAGGCCACATGGCTTGACGGGGCTCTTTACTTACTTATATACAACATAAAGAACATAATACCACATTTTAATATAACCAAAATCATCATTGTATTTTCTCATTTTTACTTAAGGAAATAACAAACAAGTTGAATCCAATTCACTGGCTGTAAATGTACACACACAGACTGTTATTTTCTGCCTCAGATTAGGCCACTCCTAAGTCGCCTCTATCGTCTAAATATAGATGAATGTCACAGAGGAAGCATGGGAGGACCAGACCCCAGAACTATTTCGGGAATGTAACAACCAAGCCAAACTTTGAAGTCAAACCTGGCCCAATGACACAGACACTCAACAAAATCTGTGGGGACACTAAAAGGAGAGGACTGCAAGTTTCTTTCTGACAGCAGGAGAGCAGGGATAAATAGCATTGCCTAAAATAGCTGAAACACAGGGAGAGACTTGCTATAATGTAACACACAAAAACACTAATGACATCACTTCAGTCTCAATTATTTATGAATGTCCCTAGCCAGGATATTATCTGAAGTTGTTGCTGTCTCCATCAACACAGATAATCATTTTTTGACAAGCATTGGTTATCAGCTTGACCTAGTTCTGACAAGCTTGACCTTCAAAGAGCTGACCTCATTACTAGTTTGCATATCTTTTGGCAGCAGAGGAGCAGCCTTCATAACTTCCTTTTGTGGGAGATCAACATTTCAACTAAGGTCTTTGCATGTCCACATGATATGAGTCAGTTCTCCACTAGATATAAATGATCTTGCTCACCATTTGACATGATTCCGTTCTCCATATGACATAAATGATTCAGTTCTCCACTAGATATAAATCATACATGATTCAACCATAAGAGAATGTATTGGTGATGAACCATAACCAGAACTGTTTGTTACTCATGGAGGTCTCACACTTTTGTTGTTTCTCCCTAAAAATAACATCAAATTTGACAAATATTTATTGAACCTGGAGATACATGAACAGGAAAGCCACACCTGTCTCCCCACACTATGCTGCTGTGGGGGTGGAACAAAAAACAGGATACTCCACGCTTATTGAGTACCTCTGGGATTGCCAGGATGCAGTGATATCAATCCTTTACCATAGTCAATCGCAACCAATTAGTCTTAAGAGAGGACTGTGCCAGATTCTGGGCATCTCTACACACAAACTGTGTTACATAACATTACAGGAGTGGAATTAAAATACAATATTTAGACTCAGTAAGTGACTGTGCTAGGTATAGATTACAGGTGATGTCAAATATAGATCCAAGTGATGACCTAATTATATAGATATACGATGCAACAAGGCCAACCAAATATTGGGACAGCTATCCCCTCAACTTCAACCAGCACCAGAGCTGGAAGTTGTCAGCGACCCACAGCTGATGGCTCGCGCCAGGATCAGTGAACCAAAACCATCCAGACCCTGCTCCACCTCTCCGTGGTGCCTCCAGTAACAAACTAACCTGTCTAGTCTGGCCAAGCGAGCAGGATCAAAGAGGGAAGACAACCCGGTACTCAAAAATGTCGTGCTGAAGTCGGATGTGTTGGGCCGAAAGACGCAAATATAACAGTTATACTGCAAACCACAACACAACGTAGACACGCCCATTTAACATCCTTTTAAGGACGGATGACGAAGAGGAATTCTACAGTCTACGAATACTTTAGTCATCGGGCGAACACAAGCAAGCAAGCATTCCAACATTGTGCTACTAACAGCCAAACATGGACGCTTACATCTAAGCACAAATGAATGCTTGTCACCACAGAGAAGAGATTGAGAAAAGTCAGGAGTGACCAGAAAAAACAAAATCAGAAATGATTTTATAAGATAAAGAGCAGGCATTGAAGCCAACCTTAAGTTACATACAGAAACAACAAATAAACTGGTTTGTCCATCTAGAAAGAATGGCGTGTGATCCATTACCATACATTAACAGAGGAGAAGGAAGAAGAACAAGAGTAAGATGGACAGACAACATCAATTGACTGAAGCCACCAAGAGGGTGAGAACCAGAACTTTGTATCTCCCTTGACACCTGAAAGGATACAAGAAGAATGTGAAGAAAATCTAATTACAAATGTCTTAGTTTAATTAAATTGAATGAAATGAATGGTATTGATGAATGTCTTGCTTCCATTATGCTGATGTCTGAGCTAATTCAGAAAATATCACCCACTGTGGTCAGACAGAAGGTGTTCCACAAAGTAAAGACTCCTTCATGTACAACAGGGAAGTCAAGTCTTGACCTCATCATATGTGAATGGGTTTACAATGATCCCCTTTCCTGTTATTACATTTCCCAAATTTGCTGGTCAACCCAATCCTATCTGATTCTCACTCTAACCACTAAGTTCCCATAAAGTAGAAGCAAATCAATTCACTATCTCCTATACATTTTCCTTTTACTTCTGTCAAAAAGATACCTCAAGTAGAAAGTGAAGAAATAACAATTCTTCAACTTCTACATGATGAAGATATTTTACTTCTATCAAAAAGATACCTCGAGTAGAAAGTGAAGAAATGATGTTTACAGTTGTAATGAATGTCAGAGAAAAACAAACTTGTTACTTTTCTGTGTTCAGCTGGTGGACATACTAGAAATGCAGAGCATCATCAATATGAAGCCAAGTCTGCTTAGGGCATCATCAATTTGAAGCCAAGTCTGCTTAGGGCATCATCAATTTGAAGCCAAGTCTGCTTAGGGCATCATCAATTTGAAGCCAAGTCTGCTTAGGGCATCATCAATATGAAGCCAAGTCTGCTTAGGGCATCATCAATTTGAAGCCAAGTGTACTCAGGATCAAATCTGTAACCCCATAGCTTCTTCCATCCCTATAGTGTACCATCTGACCAGGTTTATTTCATTGTAGATTAGGACAGCCCTGTCATGTACACTAGAAGCTATCTATCTATTGTCCTTTCGAGCCGAAGATGGCACATAGGGCAGAACCACAATCTAAAAAACAGAAACCTTGCGTGCCAAAATAGCACATATTGCAGAGATCACTGCTTCTAAATTCTATGGCTCTGTTTCCATAACAATGCTTTTTTACAATGACAGCTTGTCAAGCCATCGATCAACCTCCTTAGTCACCTCTTACGACATGCCTGGAATGTCACAGTGTCACTATTCGTTACTTCCCTCATGAGGCCCGGTAACACATGGGAAACACTAGAACCACATGGGACTAAATGTAGGAAAGGTCTGTCTGTCATGTACACTAGAAGCACATGTTGGACAGCCTTGTCATGTACACTAGAACAACATGGGACTAAATGTAGGAAAGGTCTGTCATGTACACTAGAAGCACATGTTGGACAGCCCTGTCATGTACACTAGAAGCACATGGACATTCCTAGTTATCCCAGCACACCTGTTTATGTCTACCAAGCTGACTTGTTCAGCCAGCCAGCACCACAGCTGAAAGTAGTCAGTGACTCATAGCTGATTGCTTGGTTCAGGATTGGTGAACCAGACCCAACTCTACCCCTTTGCTGTGCCTCTAAAAAGAGACTAAAGTCTGGCAAAATAAGTAGGGATTAAGAAGTAAGTCAGTAAAAATGCTGTGTGCAAGTTGGATGTTTTGGGCTGAAAGGTATTAATATCACAGCAACAATATAGTGCATATACGCCCACCTAACATCCTTTTAAAAGGAGAATGATGGAAGAGGATATTTTCCTTCTATGAGTTATTGGATGAATGTACAAACCAGAAAGGAAGTACAGGAGATCTATTGTTGTGTTTACCAACTTTATATCCCTAGTGAGGTTTCAAATTTTGTGAGAATATAAATTTATCCTATTTTTTACACTGGAAGTCGTGTACTTAGGTGTCCCTTGTCATACATTCTCCAACTAAAGAACATTTCCTCTCATATTTTTACCATTGAGAGCTTTTAACATATTGGGTAGATTTTTTTCTTTATTATTTTTGCACAAGTAGCAGCCATTGTTTGTCTACTCTTTTCGATGCCCATCTGCCAAGGGTTTCTTAACGTGCACATAATATACACAAGATCTGTTTTAAGCAGTATCATATTTACCCAGGGGAGGGTAAGGAGCTGATAAAGGAGGATGTGATATTTTGATGTCCATAGTTTGATTTCTCAACTGAGATCAAGATTTTCAAAGTTGTAAATTTGTTAGGTGAAAGAAAAGATCTGTGTGATAATGATGCAGTTTGTTGTAGATAGGGTAGAAGTTTTGTTTGAGTAATTTGGTTATCTGTTCAAAGATCCTGGATGAGCACAACTATTTTTATCACCGCAACTGTCCACATCCACACAAAAGTGGAGTAATGGACCCTTCCAGCAACGGTTTAAAAACAAGGAACTTTAGATCATCGTGCCAGGTCTGAGATGTTCTCATCCAGGAAGATCTGTAATATTTCAACACTTATTTTTAAAGCTCACATCTTTAAGGGAGGGAAAACACTGAAATGACAACAAAATCTCCATGACATTTCTCTAATATGTCAAAACTATAAAAACAAAACAAAAAACTTCAAATCTGATGAAATGAAAGCACTGAAAATATCACCATCATGTTGGTAATAAGAAAAATAAGCTAACTACATACGCAGATAGAGATATCTGATCTACTGCCAACATAACATCCTCATAAATTGTGGATAAATAAAAGAAATGATAAAAGAAACACAAATAATAATATTTTATTGTATTTTTTATTGCAATATAAGTTGTGTGTTCCCTGTTGAAGACCTTCTTGGCGAAGAAAAATTTCTTTATTGATGTGAATCATGGACGATCGAAAAGATAGCTTGAAACAATTTGTGGTTTCACAAAAGAATGTTACACAACAGGCATTTGACCATAGAGATATCAAATGAAAAATAATGTAAGAAAACATGATATTCAAAACTGACAGGAATTATTTACTCGTGAGTGATAACTGGGCTACATCGATATTTATTCTAGCAATAGATAAGAAATTAGGAGTTTTGATGGCCTCTATATCAACAACAACAAATATTAGCAGAAATACTTTTCTATAAGCCATTGGATAACATCAGACCATGCTAAGATTTGACACCCCTAGTCTGTACCTAGGCTAATTGGTCAACAACTCACAGCTGGCTATTGTGCCCTGCGCCCCTATCTCCTTGCAGTGTCTGTGGAAAGAGACTAACTAGCCTGGTCAAGAAACTGACACGCCAACAACTGGCAGAGTTTTTTTTGGGTCATGTTAAGTCATATTGGGTGACTGGTACAAATATTATTATTGTTCGCTGTCAACCACAATGCATCTATGCCCGCTTAATGCCCTTTCAAAGGTGACAGTAAAGAAGAGAAGTCACTGGGGGAGGCCCACAGAGACAGACACCAACTGAGAACAACATGAGTTGATGTCAAAACTGGTTTAATAAATTGCACAAACAATTCTCAAAGAAGTTTTCAAGACTTGTGGATTTACATTTTGTAAACAAGTCATTGCCTCTCAATTCTGGCAAGAATTTCTAGCTCCATTCTATTTAGATGTCTTGAGATCATCACTTACAAACTGGTTCTGTCTGCAGAATATCACAACTATTGTTGGATCCAAGAATTCTGACAGAAAAAAACCTCTTAGATAAAAACAGTCTCAGAATTTACAAATTCAAACTGCTTCAGACTCAACCAGATCACAACTATCACAGCACTTTATACAGACAGTATTTCACTTCATGAATCTCTGCTGTGAGTCACAAGGCTCGAGACTGTCAAGGGGTTAAAGGGCACAAACACTTGTCTCATGGAAGAACTCTTTATAAAGAGTTTGCTATCATAACATTTCACATGGCCAAGCTTGAACTCAAAGACTCACCATCTATGTTCACAACAACAGTTGGTCTACACATGAAGATTCTCTAAACTCACCATCTATGTTCACAACATTAGGATTAGATCTACACATGAAAGTTGTGATTTCTTGTTCTCATTATCTAAATGATAACACTTAAAATTAACAACTAGGAATAAAAAGACACCAAAAATTATCAATTAGTATCCAACATAACGCAAAAACAAAAAAAAAAACCAATTGTGCATCAAATAACACAACAAAAGAACTTCAAATGAACACAACCAAGTAGTAGTACAACTCTCTTACATAAACTGATTACAACAGAACAGCAATACTTTACAACAGCAAAAATGCAATATACAAACAAATCATCACATTATACTTGCTCTCTATTGAATCTGTTTCCCTCACCTCCCACCCACAATAATTAATCTACTCATAAATAATGTCTCATTTACATACCATAAAAAATTCAACTCACATATTCTGTCTCCCTGTTAGTATGGCGAGTTGTGTGGCCCTATATTTTGACGTGTGGTCTTGTACATTCGTCTCCAGCATAAAAACATAAACCACTTTTGAACTCACAAACTAACATTGACATAAATCACTTTTGAACTAACATGCCACCACATATTCAACACCAAAAACAACCCTCTTATTTGGAATCATTGCATCTTCATATTCTTTCTCTTCTTATTCTTTAACTGTAACTTCTCCTTGCGAGCAACTGATTTCCCTCCTCCGATGGATGTAAACTCCACATTAATTTTCCTGCCACCAAGTGTTGTTTGATGAAGTCTCAAAGCAATCTGAGAAAAACAAAAACAGTGAATTCAAGATGTATATAAATATGTTACTGCAGTCACAATTATTTTATTATCCAGTTAATTTGACTCCAATGTTGGAAACAGCAGATAAATAAATAAGGCAACCCAAAAAGCTAAGAGGAAGTTGTCTATTCTAAGAAAGCTGTGTGGAACCACGTGGGGTGCGACTGGTAAAATACTCAGTAAAGTTTACAATAGAGCATACGCCCATATCTAGAATATGGATCATCAGTATGGTGCTCTGCATCAAACACCACAATGCACAAGATGGATGAAGCACAAAACCAGACACTTACGGTCATCACAGGAACAATGAAATCATTATCAATGTTGGAGAAATTGTGGAGTATACCAGAACTGAGAGAACGAGACACAAAGGCGCTGATACAGGCAGAAGAATTTTCATGCATGCCGAGACATTCAATAATGAAGGGCCAATTCCAAAATCTTGCATCGGGACAACTTAAGAGAAGCAGCTTTATCCACCAAGCCAAATAAGTAAAAAGTAAAGTACCCCCGTCACGCCAAGTGGCGTCTAGGGAAATATGGTGTTAGTGACCCTATATTTTACAGACCTTCAGCACATGATTTTTGGGGTAATGTGGTCAGTATTACGCCCGTGCTGCTTTACTTTCCCAGAAAAAAAATCCGGTACCCATTAAGGCTTGGTGAACCCGGAAGCAGTCAGTTGGGATCGAACCCTACCCATTGTCTGTGGTAGTCCAGTTCACTAATCACTGAGCTATTGCGGCTCACCAAGCCAAATGAATTATATTAAACACCAGACATACCAAGAGTTGTCAGCTCCTAACTGTCCATACCAGAACAGACCCTCTGGACAGAGAAATCTGGATTGTCGATACAAATAAGGATACAGAAACAACACAACAATAAGAATGATGTGCAAATAAACACTGAACACCTACCCCATGGCTTATACGGCCATCAAATTCCATGTATGCAAATCCCCTGCCATTATCTGTGCCTTTTTCTTTAGGAATGCGAATTGATTTGATGCCACCTGTGAACATTCAAACAAAGTACTGCAAGGTTATCTTATACATTTGAAGAAATGACATGAATAATGTTCATGCCAGAGAACACAAGAAACATATTCAGTAATAAAGAAATAATATGACGGCTCTCATGAGATGACGAGCCAGACTCTTTGGTGCCTTATGCTTGATGTAGAGTACCCTTTCAATGAAATTCATTTCTCCATCTGTCTCCCCTGATGAAACTGGAGTTTCCAAGCAAGTTCATCTCACACAAGATCATTCTTTCTTGTACCTGAAATAAGGGTCACGTTCAACACTGGTAACAGAGGGACGGCCACCTCATATGTTCGAGTAATTTCATTATACAGTATGCCAATGTTATCAGCAGTTTAGTATCTTGTTTCAATTTCTTTGTTTTCTCCCCCCCCCCCCAAAAAAAAATTAATCCATTCTCTGAGAAAATGCATCCCAGGTAGTTGAATTGTGGGATTTGTCTGAGCGTAATACACTGACATTGTATGTGGAATGCTAGGTCTTCTATCATCAAAGTGACAACAGTCTTTTGGTGTCTTGCATGTTCTAGTCTTCACGATGGAGTGTTTTTGTATGGTACCTTCATATTTGTACACAAAACTGTAGTCACCTGCAAAGAGTAGTTCATCCAATGATTCATATTCTGAGTGGTTTTATATTCCAGAATTACTGTATCCTCATGTCCACATGAAAGCTCAACAATGCTGAAACTCCTGCCATTAACTCAAGTGATCTGGCCAGTCAAGAGTTTGCACCTACCACACTTTGTTATGATAATGGTGTTTCATTTATCAGCACACAAAGAAACATATTCCTGAAATCCAGCAAGACAGTTTCAAAACAAACACAACGTGACTGGATTATAACAGTACACAATTTGTAATACCAATGTACACAATAACACTTGCCATCTCAACAGTTCATGTAATGACTTGAAGATGCCGTCTTCAGTCTTTTAAAAGTTTAACTCACTAGCAACAAGATGCAACAAAGCTTGTCAAATAATTGGACAGTTATCACCACTATTGTCCAACAAGGAAATAACTCTAGAGGCAAAACGAGCACTATACAATACAATCTTCTTCCCAACATTGTGCTACCAATGCCAGATTTGGACCCTAGATGAAAGAACAATAAGAAAAATAACTTCTACTGAGATGAAATGTGTTAGACGAATGACAGGAAACAGTCTGAGAGATAAGATCAGAAATGAAGAACTGAGTAAAAAGCTAGGAATAGCCCCCGCCATAGAATACATAAGGAAACAACAGATAAAATGGTTTGGCCATGTGACAAGGCAGAAAGATCAAAACTCAACACAATGAGCATTCAACAAACATTGTGAGAACACCAGACCCAAGGGTCAACCACGAAAAAGATGAATCGATGGAATATTAGAAGCACTAGGAAACATAACAGCAGCAGAGGTGAACAGAAGAGCAAAAGACCTCAAATTGTATCTCCCCTCGACGCTGAAAGGCAGATGAGGAAGGAAAGAAGAAGAAGAACTCACTAGCTGAACTTTACAAACTCATATGATTAAATATCCTGCCTGTATATAAAAGTCTCATTGATAAGAAAAACTTGATATGGCTGTCTATTTGCTGATAACACAGTCCACTTCTTAAACAGTGCAGAAGGATTAAAAGAGACAATTGAGTTAAAAACACAGCGAAGAGCAAAACCTCTATCTAAACATAGAAAAAACTAAGATACAGTCCCCTGACAAAACAAAAAGCCAACCCGAAATCATCATCAACAGCGAGGAGCTTGAAATTGTAACAAACTATGACTATCTGGGATCTGTAGTAACTAACAATGGAGACTGTCAGAAAGAGATCAAAAGAAGATTAGCAATAGCAACACAAAAATGTAATGCCATGAAGAACATGCGGCACAATACCCACAAGGCAGTAAAATTAAAAATCGTAGGTGGTTGCTTTAAGGCGACTTAGACAACTACCAATGGTATGACACTTGCCAGGTTCTGTAAGAAAGTTAGTAAAACTCCTATGGCTATCACAAAGTCACATACACAATAATCTAACTTGTGTGTATATTCCCTTCAGAAATGTCACCGAAGTTCATGCACAAAGTCTAAGACATCATCTCGAGAACAATCTCACTCATGATCTAGAATAATTGCTTGTAAGAGATCATTTTTTTCTCCTATGAAATCTGTATACTCAGCTCAAAAGCCCCCCCCCCCCCCCGATTATCAGTGTTCTTTAAATAGTGAGTCTAGCTACACTTGGCTATTCTCTGTTCTGCAATCATAGTATCAGGTGTGCCCTTAGCTTCTTAATAATTATCATGCTGGCATAGGTGATCATACCTCTTTCCACAAGTTTTGATCAACAGTTATTTATCATTCCCGTTGTTGACCGTCAGCAGAGCCATTCTCTTAAGCTGTCCGGTATCTTTTCCATTCTCTTCCCTTTATCTCTTTGCCCCTCAATTTTCCCAGTTGCCAACAATATGTTCCAACTGTTCCTTTCTCATTCTATCTATCTATTGACCTTTCGAGCCGTAACTGGCCCATAGGGCGTAGACCAAGATACACCTTCTCCTGTATGAACTTTTTGTTCTAGCAGTTTTCTTTTAAAGATATTTTATCAAATCTCGCCACCTGTCTCTGTTCTGTGCAAGCAGTTCTATCTCATTGAGGGAGCCGATTCCTGCTGCTCTTGCCTCTCTCATCAAGGTTCTTCTCAGTGTCTCCCTGGGTCTTCCTCTTTTTCTTTTACCTGTTGTTTCCCATATGAGGGCTTGCTTTGCTATTCGGTTATTATCTCTTCTCATCACATGTCCAACGTATGACCATCGTCTTTTCTTTATTACTGAAGATATTAGTGGTTGATTGGCGATTTCTCTAATTTCCTCGTTTGTTTTGAATTCGTTCCATGCTATACCAAGTAACGTTTCATTAACAACATCGTTTTTACGATAGCGGCTTGTTAAACCTCTGATCAACGGTTATATACCAAGCCGGAGAAAAATAATTCCTCCATTTTGGAAACAACGGAAACACTTATCATTACAAGACCAAAAAATGATGATTTTCATTTACCTGTTTTAATATTGTTCCACTTGTCTTTATTGTACATTGCGGCGATGCCTTTTTCTTATTGCTATAATTATATCTGTCTTTTTGTTATCAAGGTTGAGTCATTTATTTTTGCTCCCTTCACTATAATGTCTAAAATTTCTTCTAACTTATTTTTGCTCTTAGGGATCAGGACATTATGACCTCTAATTGTTATTCCAGGCATGCCCTGTATGGACCTTAAAATAATCTCACTATACATATGAAATAAATCTGGTGATAGCACACAACTGTGTCCAACACCCAGTTTTATTTGTTGAAACATTCACATTGATTTCCAGCACTTATAGTTGTTTGCTGCCTGTAAAAAGTAGTGAAGCACCCCTGTCATGCCAAGTGGCGTATAGGGAATATGGTGTTTGTGGCTATAAATTTTACAGACCTTCGGCACATGATTTTTGGGGTAATGTGGTCAGTATTACGCCTGTGCCGCTTTACTTGCCCAGAAAAAAATCTGGTACCCATTTATGGCTGGGTGAACCGGAAGCTGTCGGTTGGGATTGAACCCTACCTCTTGTCCTTTGTAGTCCAGTTCACTAACCACTGAGCTATCGCAGCTCCTGTTTGCTGCCTGTACAAGTTCTTTATTATTCTTAGATCTTTGCTGTCAACATTTATGCCTTCCAAAATTTTGATGATTTCTTGATACTATACTTTGTAAAATGCTCAAATGCTTTAATAATCAGCCAAAGTGTATTATGTCAACACCATATGGGTACAACATTTATCGTGTATCATGTGGGACGATGTCAAATGGCCAATATTGGCCAAGCCCTAAGAAAGACCTAATATATGTCTCCATTATGCCATAAGAATTGACACTACTACAATAAAGCGTTCCTGAAATCCTCATTTAAAAAAACAAATATTTAAAAAAAATCAACCCAAATCTGACCATATCTGGCTGAAACAGCCAAAAAGGGGCACCTGATTCACAGAGTAGGGAAAAAGTTATTAGGGTAGTAAAGAAGGCATCCTCAACATTTACAGATTTAACTGAACATGATAACATTGCACACTCACTTCCCTATCTGACAGGGTGACCACAGAAACATTCCTTGACCCCAAGTTGTTATAAAATCAAAACTTACTGACATATGTTTACAAACATGGTGACTGCAGATATATTGACTCAAAAGTTTTCTTTTCTAATTAAAAAAAACAGTGCACTTTCACCACCAGGTGGCAGTTAAATCCAAGATGCCCCACCAACAATTCAGTTTGTGCATGTTGCACAAAATGAAGATATAATCAAAAGTATCAGTGCAGACTGTGTACAACCTGTTTATCTTTGAGGGGCAAACCATTGCTGGCCAAAGTTACCTGGAAATGCTAACCATCTGATTGATTTCAGAATTAGCTGTTGAGGGTGGTGACTATCATTTTCAGCAAGACGGGACATAACAGCACTGGCATCTTGATGTCTGATCATTTCTTAACAATTACCTGCAAAACAGATGAATTGGCTCGCTGGACAAAATGACCAGGCTTTTTTCAACTTGCCCCTTCGACCACAGGACCGGTTTGAGATTTTCTCCTTTCTTTGGGGGTGCATGAAGGACAGAGTGTATGTACCTTCACTATTTGTAACAAACCTGGATCATTTGCAAGAATGTATCACTGAAGCTGCAAACTTGATCATGCTGATTAGAGTCTGGTCCGAGCTAGTTTATCGCAATGTTTGCTGAGCACCAATACATCAAGTGTGTGTGCGAACAATAAGTTTGTTTTTATAACTGTGTGCAAACAAGGAACGTTTTAGCAGACACCCTGTACATGTTATCTATACATTTACGGCAATCATTTGACAATCTTAAAATCCTTCATTTAAATCAGAAGAAGAAAAGACACATCATATGACAAAAATGCACAACCGTAGACACAAAACTTATGGAACTGACCTGTTTTTCTGAAATGCTCCTCCAACTGTTCTCTTGTAATATCAAATGGGAGGTTTCCAATAAATAAGACATATTTGTTCTTGGAATCTTTACCAGCAGCATTCTTGGAAACATCAACTTCACCATTGATTAATTTCATAGAAAACTTGTATGAGTCAAAAGCTTCATTCAGACCCACATCATCTTTTGTTCTTTTTGCACTGTCTGGAACACTAGCAGCTGGAGTTGATGTGGGTTTTCTTTTGGTTAACTTTGGCAAAGATTCATTCAGTTCTTCATTTTGTTTATTTTTCTTCTTTTTATTTGTGTCAGTGTACAGATTCTGCATGATTTTGTTGTGAAATCCTCTGTTGAAATTGGGTTCATACTTCAAGCTATCTGGCTTGGCTATAGTTTCACGATTGCCTGAAAAAGTGAAAAAAATCATCATTATTGATAAATAGAATAAAAGGCAGAATACAGTTAGGAGAGGCTGCACACAAATGGAACAATGGTTATATATAAACACTTTATTACATAACACTGTTATTTTCCTTATATCACATTAATAAAATATCACACTACACCAAAACCAATGAAAAATGACACAATAAAACAGTAAATATGATGAAACCTTTCATAAAATTTGTTTAATTTAAATTGTTTTTTTTTTGGCATATCCCATCACTATAAAATACAACAATGAGGACTTAAATAGAGACACAATGAAGGTTAATATTTATGTTTCTCACTGAAATATGTAACATTACAAATTATATATTTCTCATCTACTACATTTGTCATCACCTTTCCTCAAAAAGATGTTAATAAGCATAGATGTGTTGTGTTGCGGGTTGACAGCAAGCTACAGTATCTGTGCTTTTTGTCTACCTTGAACCTTGTATTTCTAAGTATCAGGTTGCCTGTCATCTCTATTCCTATTTACTTGGTCGGACTGGCTAGTTTGTTACCAGGGCCACCAATGGGAGGCGGAGTATGATCACAACCAGCTGTTACTGCTGATCCTGACATATAAGTCACTGACCACTTTTAGCCCAGTAGCCTGACACAAGCTGCTAGCCATGAGTCACTCATAATTTTTTTTTAACCAGGTGATGCCCAAAATCTTGGCCACAACATTTTATAAAGTTGATTATTTTAATTTTCTACTATTTTTCTTTACAGTTTAAGAGAAGATATTAAAAATAAAAAAGAATAAAATACGATGACACAATCAATGTGTGTCTATATGTTCAGAATTGGAGTCAACAACGATGGCCTAACATCATCAAGTACTCTACATTTCTTAAAAATGTGACGATCATCATGTTCAAGAGGACGTGAACTCCCGGTGTATGGTGGCTAGGCAGCGGGAACAATTGAAGGCTATGCATGATAAGTGTTCCTTGTTGCAGTTTCCTCATATTCCAAGTCCAGCTTGTTGCAGGTGCTACTGAGTAAGTGCTCTGTGCACATCATGAGCTGTGTGTCTCATCCGTTTTGATCATGTCTCGATATTCCAATCGCTTTCGATGAATGATGATATTGTATGACAGGGAAAAGTTGGCTGTGTTCACGTTCTGCGCGGTTTCGCCTTATGTCTTTTGGCGTGTGCTGAGACTGCTATGATGGGGACTACAGTTACCTTTCTTTGTTTGGGAGATGAGATTCGGATGATTACGCTGGCACGGGCAGTTGAGCAATTATGGATTTAAATTCGTTTGCAGTGATACCGGGGCCTTCCATAACCAAAATAACCAAATAACAAGGTACTACTTAGACACAATAAAAAAAACATGAAACAAAACCTGAGCTACTTACGGAGTTTTTGTCGCTGATCTTCAGGTTCAACATCTGGCTGTTCCACTGCTCCCCCTCCTTGTGTTTTCAATGGCTCTGTCTCATTCTTTAAGCTGTTGTCATCAGAGGACACAACATTTGACTTTATATTGTTGTTCTTGTTCCACCATTCTTTCCTCCTCTCCTTTCGACTGCTAGTTGATCTTTCAACATTGTGAGAAACCGTCCCATTGGTGGTCTCTTGTTGATGGTTCATCATTTGCATAGTTTCTACTTTAATTTGGTTCTTAACTTGGGTAGACTCCATAAGTCATGTGTTATCTGTAAAAAAAAAAAAAAAAAAAAAAAAATTAATCCAATGCCATCAAATAAAATAATCAATACATCATTCATAATCATCGAGTGCCTTCTCCACAACGAAGGTTGGCTACCATGGATCACCATTCTACCCTGTTTTTTGCTTTGATGGTGCAGGTTTCAGCCGCCTTGCACACACATCTTGAATACTCTCCTGCCTCACTCTACTCGTGGTTATCAATAACTTCAGCCACAAGCACTCAATGCAGCCTTGCTGCTACTCACAATGTTAGGCGATCTGGGTTTCACCTCCCTCTCGCGCCCTGTCTTAATGCCCAGGACCCTTGCGAGCTATTACAATACTTGATACGAACTGTCATGTACTATGACACATAAAAAAAGTAAAAAAGTAAAGTACCCCCGTCACGCCAAGTGGTGGCGTATAGAGAATATGGTGTTAGTGACCATAAATTTTACAGACCTTCGGCACATGATTTTTGGGGTAATGTTGTCGGTATATATATCCAGTACCCATTTAAGGCTGGGTGAACCCGGAAGCCGTCGGTTCAGATCGAACCCTACCCCTTGTCCTTTGTAGTCCAGTTCACTAACCACTGAGCTATCGCGGTTCCCACTATGACACATAGCTTCATAGGATTTCTTCTCTTGAAGCTAACCAGGGAATTGCTCCCGACTTGACGAATAATTGTTCGTTATGTGCTGGCACAACTACATTACTTGCTAACTTCTTTTGAAGCTAACTTAGTGCTATATTCACACTTTGACAATAATGTTCGTGTACTATGACACACTACATGAGATACTCTTTTCTCTGAAAACTCACAACTTGATGCTCATTGTTCGTGTACTATGAAACACTACATGAGATGCTTACTTCTCTTCCAGCTAATCTATTGACTATTCTCGACTTAACAAACATTGTTCATGGTAATAAAACACAACCACAGTCTAGGATTCTTACTCTGGCAGCTAACTTAGTGACTATTCACAAATTTATCTTGAGGCTAACTTAGGGACGATTCACAACTTGCTAATACTGTTCTAAGGTTGGTGTTGTTCACTTGTATCCTAGCCTATCCTTACTATCTACTGTTCTACATACCAGCGCTCCTGGAAACCAAATCTGTTCCCTGTCGTGTCCATACACCAACCAACTTGTAGATCGCTCTCGGTTGTACTAGCTCCCCCTTAATCCCCAGTACCGGCTGTAACACCAAAAACACAGCCGTCTGTATCAGATCCTCGCTACTTCTTGAATGAATCTACCAATCCCTGCCTTTGTCTACTCAACTCCCCTTACCGCGTTTCTAACCAGGCTTCACGTTTTTCTCCTATTTCACGACGTGTTCACTTTTCTCGTGGTTCACGACCCTCCTGGACCCCTCATTTTATTTGTTATTTTTATTGTTATCCACTACCTCACTTGTCTTCTCAACCTCTCACTGCTATCCCCTGCTTTAGAAGCACATAGAAGACAATGTAAATGGATTGGGGGAGTGGGGTAACCACAATACAAATTAGAACTTTGTTTGCTCTGCAAGGTCAAAACATTGATTTGTTTTGTTGCTAATGTTGGTGTATGATAAAGGAAACAAATGTTGGTGTATGATAAAGGAAACAAATGTTGGTGCATGATAAAGGAAAGAAGATACTAAATCAACTAAATACAATCTACTAAACCTTTCCTTCCATATGTACATATCATAGAAGGAGAAAATAACTGAGTAATGATCCTCTGGATTAAATGAAATATGCTGTGAATTATCCCACACTCGCTAGGAAATCATTTACAGCTGCCTCTCAAGGCAATCTTCCTTGATTTGATAAACAGATCTCTAGCACATTTTACTGTAGACTTGTCTAGCTAGTTGGACACTGAACTGGATTTGGAAATGATCCCAGAGAAATAATTTAAAAGTCTGAAACCATAAGAATTCAAGTGTTGATGGTATCTTGACAGCTGCTATCAAGCTGTACATAATCAAGAATCAATTACAACTGTTTGTAGAGGTAGTTTAATTAGCTTTGTGGATTAAGATTGGGAGTGATGTTACTTGCACAGACATTCATCAAGAAGCAAAACTTAACAGATGGTTCCAGTACTTAATTTGCAAAATAATAACTGAACTATATGGCCCTTTTCATCTTGTCAGACGGTGTAGTGGAGACTATTGTGTATATTTTTGTTTTTGGAGTTTTGTTTTTGTCAAATGGCTTCTCTCATGGCTAATTCTACCAATGTTTGATAAACACACATGGCCACAGAATGAACAAGTCAAGCCCACTGATCCACAGGGTTTTCCATCCTTTTTCATGAGTCTTTTCTCTTCTAAGTTTTGCCTTAGCACAGTCTCAAATGATGTTTTACCATTCCTTATACATGCTTTACATCATTTACAGATATCTCTACATCGTATTTTAATTCTGTCTTTTTCCGTGTATTAGTTCATCATATAGTATTTGCTTGGGGATGCGTTTTTCTTCCAATTACTGGGCGTGCCACAGCTATCTTAGTCTTCGGCATCTGAGCATCGACATGATTGTTGGGGTCTTAGCACGTTGCAGTACAGTTAAGTTGGTTATTTTGTCCTGCCATTTGATGTGCATTATTCTGCGTAGACATCGCATATGGAAGACATTTGATCTTTTTTCGTGATTTGAGTATGTTGTCCAGGTTTCAGATTCATATAATAGTGTGCTAAGCACAGAAGTTTGATATATTAAGAGTTTAGTCTTTAGTATTAGTTTTATGTTGAACCAGACCCTTTCTACGAGTTTGCTGAAAGTCATAGCTGCTGTAACTGAACTGATAATATAGTTATTGCTTTTCATACATTGATAATTTGTGTGTGTGGGGGAAAAAAATAAAATCATTAACCAGTTTCAGCATTATTGTTATGAAACAAGGGAAGAGATAACGACTTAATAACTTTAAAAAAAAACCTAGGTACAACAAAAATTATAGTAATTTTATTTTTAAACTGATAGTATTTGGTTCTGAATGTAAGGACCTTGTCCCTCCTTTGGAACACTTCAAAGAGGAGCCAGAAAGGGGGAAGGGAAGTGTATTTGGGCAAAAGCGTTATCGCCATATTATTGGCCCAGCAAGCAAACAGATCTATCAGTGAAAGATACTGGGAAAATCTGGCTGTAGATCGTAGAACATGGAGAATAAAAATAAATAATGGCACAGCAACTTTTGAGGCAGTGCTGATATTAGAATATTAGATTCAGAAGACAAAAGGTGCAGGAGAAAGGATACAAAGCCAGGCACCACAAATACATCTTGTTCGTTCTGCAGATGGGTCTGTCTATCCAATATTGGCAAATTCAGCCATGAGAGAAAGCTGTTCAGCAAAGCAGCATATGAAACAAATATTTTACCAAACTACTGATTTATCATGATTGCTTACACTTACACTACCGTCTGTCAAGACGCCAAAGGCCATCATAGTAATTTTCGAAAGATAAGTTTAGGCAGAGACGCAGTAAGTGAAAACTTTAATTAATTACAAGTAGAAAAAAGAAAGTGAAAGTGATTTATTATTATTAATGAAATTAATGGGTACAAAGTAAAAGTGAATGTAACTCAAGTAACTGTAAAGTGTTGTAAGTAAAGTAGTCAGTGTAAGACGTTAAGTAAGTAAGAGTATCCTTGGTATGTAACGAAGAGCACCGTATTATTACTTTTGGATCTCATTAAGAGAGTACACTACTACTCCACACTACAAGTGTACCGCCACCCAACATTAAGTGTGGTTGTGAAGTGTGACTTGAGAATACTGAATAGTACATTTCTGATTTCAGTAATTTCAGATGTGACTTCACGAACGACAAACGTCGTCGAGTGTGTACACAACAGACAACACAAGAGCGATAATTCAGCGATTACTGAAATTGAGAATAGCTATTTCCTCAGTCAATTATAAAAATCTTGATCAAATTCACTTACAATCCTCATTCATAAAAACAGATGTGGAAAGCGTCCGTTGTTAATAAAGCAAGAAGAAAGTGTTGGAGCAGCCTTTCTTCTCTCTCTCCCTGAAACATGCAGATCGTCACGAACTCAAGCCAGACGTCAGCGCCAGAATCTTTACACGCTACATGTCAACTCTTCATAATTATTGACAATCAAAACATAATCTTCATCTCTAACAATATTTACATTAAATAATGGCACTGTTGCAAAACATATTTATATATATTTAGAGTTATTTGAATTTTTAACAATAAAAATGCTTTCAGAGCCATAGCAAAAACTAGTTAAACTAGATCAGCTTAACTGGTCAACGCGAACGCTTGTTTTTGGTCCTGGGCGGCGTCTGTCTCCATTGTCTTGTCGTCTGTTGAGCTTGTCTTTCGGAAGACGCGAACACAGAGACGACGGTTCCAGTCTTATTCATGAGTTATTGCTTTGCTTGTTTTTGTCATTGCTAGAAGGGTCGTCGTACAATGCAGCTGTTATTTTTCGCAACTCTTGCGTTTCTTATCTCTTGTGCCTCTTTCAAAATCATCGCAAACTTTGTTTTGCCGCATGGTGGTCTTGCTTTAGACCCGACTCACTTTAACACAACTAACGCGACATCTTTAGAACAAGCATGGCAAGTACACAACGCTTCTAAACACGTTGGTGAAGAGATAGCAGCTTTAAACCCCGATCTAGTCTTGCTTAGCACGCCGCATGGGATTTCAGATCTAAAAAACTTTGTGATGTATTTGAACCCAGTGGCAGCAGGTTTTGCTGACACAGATAATTGCAACTGCCCGCCTTGTTGTTACAATGCTTCTGTTAATGTTGATGTCGAAATGTCGCAAGACATTGTTCAAGATTTAGGTTTGGACAGAAACATGTCAGGACTTAGTGGATATGGTCCACCTGGCCAGAGTGATGAACCTTTTCCACTGAGGTATACAGCAGCGGCTTATTTCATGATCACCATGCAACTGTCAATTTTAATTTACTTTTTTTCTGTTCTTGTAGGTTATCATTAATTTTGCCCAATATGTACTGTGCTGGCATGTTTTGCATTTAATATTGACACATTTGTCATAATTTAACTATTATTTGAAAATTGTTAATCAAGAGAGGGGGTCAAGACACTCTGAACAACACTCAGGCTAAAAGTGTGGTCAGTGAATCATTGCTGACTGCTTGCTACAGATTACCAGCATCAGATGATCTGAATCCTTCTCAGTTTTTCCATGGTACCTCTGGAAACAGACAAACCAAGTGTAAGGGAATCAAAGAGGGAAGGCAATCTGGTACCCATAAAGTTGAATGTATTGGGCCAAAACGTGAAAAGATATTGCAGTTTGCTATAAATGACAATACATTTCTGTGCCCATTTAATGTCTTTTTTTTAAAGGCAGATGTTGAGGGGGAGTAGTCATTTGAATGTAAAAGGAGAGCTGGTCAGTAGATTAGTGGTTGGTGTGATGACTTGGCATAAAGTGTTCATTCCCTGTTTGATACTCAGATAACTCAGCTGAAAATTTGCACTTGACTTGTTGGGGAAGATGAGTAAAGAAAAAAAACTGATTTCCTTGCCTCCAAATGATGTGATCCAAAACAGTGAATTACTTGACTCCCTTATGACATTCAATGCTAGGGACATTCCTTATTTTTAGTAATTGAAAGAAAAGTTATGTAAGAGAAGAAATTTGAGAGAGATCAATCAGCTTATCACAATTCAGTTGCCGTGTTGCATTAGGAAGGAAATGGTGGCATCAAAGTAGACTCATCCTTAAGTAAATTATTTGCGTTAAATTGAAACACAAACAATAAAACTCTAGCTGAAATAAATGATCATGTGAAATAACTCAGATCAGAAAGGTGTACTTCGGAAGCATAATGTTGGGAGATCTACATGTGATAATGATAATGTAATCCTATGCTTTATTAAGATTGTTAGGAATATCACAGACAGTTTGAGAGAGGAAACTATGATGTTCTTATAGAGGTCAAAACGAAAGATGAATTTCTACACCAGGGAGAAGCAATTATAATTTGTTTGTTCATGTAATGAGAATGGATCAGCCTGAATATTTTGTGTAAACTGGACATATTAAGGGAAGCAGAGATTAAGAGAAACAGAAAAGATACAAGACAGCTTTAGAGAGTGGTTTGTTAGGAACTCAAAAGCAGAACTGATAAACAACTGCAGAGACATGATCATCTATGCCAGCTGGTGCAGTATTTATTGATGCTTCTATCTGATAAGTCTGAGTTCAGTTCTTTCCACTTTATAATGCTTCATGTGGGTGAGAGAGAGAGAGAAAATATTACATTTTCACAAATACCCACATGCTACTGTCTGTGGTTATTTATTTGTGCATCTATTAGCTCTTATTGCTGACACTTTGGTTGCATTTTTGTTGTATTTTCCTGTAGGTGGGGGGAGGTTATCCCTTTTCATTTCATTCCTGGCCTAAGTAAAATCAAGGTAGCCATCTTGTCTCATCCAAGTCGCAGATACACTCAGGATGTCAAGATGATTCCAGAACTTTTGAAATTAGGTTAGCAACAATTTTTCACTTTTGTCTTTGACAGAGAGACACTTGTTCTTATGAAATTAAGGCTGAAACTATTCTTCACATTTGTCTTTGACACAAGTACATAAGTAACCCCAGAAGCATGAACACATAAATATATAGACAAAAAATGGTAGACATCTCGAGTAGCTTTCATATTTTGATTGGACAGAGTTGACTGATCAATCAAGGAAATAAATAATGGTTGGATATATTGGTCTAAAGGCACTGATATCACATCTTGTCTGTTGATAACACAATGCACACCTTGTTTGTTGATAACACAATGCACATCTTGTTTGTTGATAGCACGGTGCACATCTTGCTTGTTGATAGCACAATGCACATCTTGTCTGTTGATAACACAATGCACATCTTGTTTGTTGATAACACAATGCACATCTTGTCTGTTGATAACACAATGCACATCTTGTTTGTTGATAGCACGGTGCACATCTTGCTTGTTGATAGCACAATGCACATCTTGTCTGTTGATAACACAATGCACATCTTGTTTGTTGATAACACAATGCACATCTTGTCTGTTGATAGCACAGTGCACATCTTGTTTGTTGATAACACAGTGCACATCTTGTTTGTTGATAACACAATGCACATCTTGTTTGTCAATAGCACAGTGCACTTCTTGTTTCTTGATAGCACAGTGCACATCTTGTTTGTTGATGGCACAGTGCACATCTTGTTTGTTGATGGCACAATGCACATCTTGTTTGTTGATGGCACAGTGCACATCTTGTTTGTTGATGGCACAATGAACATCTTGTTTGTTGATAGCACAATGCACATCTTGTTTGTTGATGACACAATGCACATCTTGTCTGTTGATAGCACAATGTACATCTTGTTTGTTGATAGCACAATGCACTTCTTGTTTCTTGATAGCACAGTGCACATCTTGTTTGTTGATAACACACAGTGCACATCTTGTTTTTTGATAACACAGTACACATCTTGTTTGTTTATGGCACAGTGCACATCTTGTTTGTTGATGGCACAATGCACATCTTGTTTGTTGATAGCACAATGAACATCTTGTTTGTTGATGGCACAATGTACATCTTGTCTGTTGATAGCACAATGTACATCTTGTTTGTTGATGGCACAGTGCACATCTTGTTTGTTGATAGCACAGTGCACATCTTGTTTGTTGATAACACAGTGCACATCTTGTTTGTTGATAGCACAGTGCACATCTTGTTTGTTGATAACACAGTGTACATCTTGTTTGTTGATAACACAGTGCACATCTTGTTTGTTGATGGCACAGTGCACATCTTGTTTGTTGATGGCACAGTGCACATCTTGTTTGTTGATGGCACAATGCACATCTTGTTTGTTGATAGCACAATGCACATCTTGTTTGTTGATAGCATGGTGCACATCTTGTCTGTTGATAGCACAATGTACATCTTGTTTGTTGATGGCACAATGTACATCTTGTATATATAACGTTGTTGTAAAGGGGGAAAAGAAGTGGAATAACCATTGATGGATGCGGAAGGTTGAAAAAAATGCAATTTCTGTCCAGTAATTCTTGGAAATGCTTTAATTGATGAGAGAGCAATTGAGAGGTTTAGGTTGAGTAAGCAGTGAAGAGAGCAACCAAGAGGGTGGATCAGTGAGTCATAGAAACCACCAGGTTGCATATTTTGTGCTATCTGTTGAGAGTAATTGAATTTGATGCACAGATGTTAATTCTTTGATAATATTAATCAGCGGGGAATTTAAAATTGTACACAAATTATCATTGTAATACTATGCAATAAGCTGTATCTTACTCATTTAAAGAGAGTAGATAAATTAAGCAATGTTCAATAGCAAAATCTGTCCCCAGAACATTGACATTTGATACTGCCAATTTCAGGAACATCATTATTCAACATTCTTGAACAATCACCCAAAAGAGTTGTGATTGTTATCAGTGCTGACCTTGCACATACTCACTTGGCCTCTGGTCCGTATGGCTACTCTAACACTTCACAGCCATTTGATGAGGTATATTAAATACATGCGATATTTAAATACTTTAGGGTTGGGCGTGCCGTGTAACTATTGAAACATATTGTTATATTAGTCTTCCATGCTTAATAGAAGTGCTATCTCCTTATTTCAAATTATAGTGTAAGATTTGACACTTATTTACGGATAGCAATGTAAGACAGTCTGTACAATTTCAGGGTACAGTTCCCCACCTAGTTTTAATGGAAAGATGAAATTCCCCACCTAGTTTTAAATTGAAAGATGAAATTCCCCACCTAGTTTTAAATGGAAAGATGAAATTCCCACCTAGTTTAAAATGGAAAGATGAAATTCCCCACCTAGTTTTAAATGGAAACAATGAAATTCCCCACCTAGTTTTAAATGGAAACAATGAAATTCCCCACCTAGTTTAAAATGGAAAGATGAAAGTTCCCAACCTAGTTTAAATGGAAAGATGAAGTTCCCTACCTAGTTTTAAATGGAAAGATGAAATTCCCCACCTAGTTTTAAATGGAAAGATGACATTTCCCACCTAGTTTTAAATGGAAAGATGAAATTCCCCACCTAGTTTTAAATGGAAAGATGACATTTCCCACCTAGTTTTAAATATAAGAAGACAAATTTATGTCACTGATTGGGTGTGAAGTGTAGCTTTTATGGTGTAAGTATCCACATTTTTTAAACATTCAGCACAATGTTGAGTGGTCAGCACTACATCAGAGTTGTATTTCTTTCCCAGAAAAAAAAATATCTAGTAACATATTTAAAGCTGATGGGTAAACGTTAAATCCGTTGATCAAAACTGAACCCAACCACTTGTCCTGGCAGACCAGTTCACTAACTGCTCCACTTTGTCATGACAACCAGCTAACGAGGTGAGGATCATTGTAGTCAGTGGTGGTGTCTGCTGATATAGAAGACCTATACCAGAAAGTTTGACATCCCGCCTCGATGACGTGTTGACCTATTCTTTATAATCGACGGTGGCAGATCTTGATGCTCGATTGCCTGGACACTGCACTTGTACTGTACTGCCCTGTATCACCATTGCTTGTTGACACCTTCATGTACTGACACGTGTCAGTCAGCGTTAGGCTTGACTCCTGTGGGAGCCTTCTAGTGGCCCGACACACTTGTCCGTCGTGATCGTATAACCCTGTACTTCATGATGTTTTGTTGTTAAGACCATCACTGCTTCGCCAGGCCCATGCTTGATAGCCCCCCCCCCCCCCCAAGCTTTCGTTCTTCGCTAGGCACAGACATATACAGACTGCGTTGAGTAAGTAGTCAATGGAACACCCTTTTAAAAAGTACACAATCAAGGTTTATTTATGGAATATCACCCTCACACAACATTGTACACTTCCAACCACAGTATGTTTGTCAGCTGTACTTCTCACAATACTTGTTAATAATGAGGCGTAACACATACACTCGCTTCGTTTTCCCGCACTACTGTCAATGTGACCCCTTCACGTGGTCGGGCTAGTTCACCCCCACACACCCTATGCCAATGTGTCTTGGCTTTTAACCAAGGGCTGCATTGGTACCACTGCCCTTCCATAAATTATACACCTCCAGCACTGGTTTGTAGTTACATCAACTCACTGGACGGCTTCATCATGACAGGGTGCAGAGTTACGGTACTTCCTTCAGACCACCATGCATTTGGTGACATCCTTTTGGAGCCGACTCCACTCAGTCGGACTCTCTTGAAAAACACTACGCAGGATCTTCCTGCTAGCTATCGGCAACTGGTCTTGGCTGATGAATTTCACAATGTCATCTGTTCGTGCCTACAATAGCACACATGTTATTGAGCATTACATCGGCGAGAGCTGTCTCGCTTACTTTCACCTAAATGGTTCGTTGCTTATGAGTTTCACAACTCCCTTATTATTGCGCACTCATTATTTAGCATTAAATCGGCGAGAGCTGTCTCGCTTACTTTCACCTAAATTGTTAGTTGCTTATGAGTTTCACAACTACCTCTACTTGCCTCTATACTGGTAACACATGTTTACTTAACATTGACCCATGTGCCAGGTCTGTTCCGCTCAACTGCCAAGCACAAACTGACTAACCCTATCACACTGTTGTGTGTAACTAACCTGGCTACAACTCACGGTATCAGTTGCAAAAAGCCACCGTCCGCATTGGGTACTGGTCCCATCTAGACTGACCTTCTAACTTATCGTTTTTTCTAACTTCCTCCCTTCCAACCAATCATATTCCTGTTTACATTCTTCCTTCTCTCTTTCCACGTGAAACTCAATATTTCTATTTGAGTGAACTCTTCTGAGTTTCCTCTCGACTTCTATCACACACTCCCATATTGTCATACACTCTGTAATCACTGCTACAGACCTAGTTTTATCCTCTTCAGCTATTCTATTCATATAATCAATTTCACTGCAGTCCGGGCATCCCCATATCTGCTCCACTGACTGCCCCAGCATTTCTCGAAGCATAAGCAAGACTGGCAGTTCCTGTAAAGTGTTGATCATAGATACATCTGCTTTTCCCACTAAGCTCTTTGGATCGACCAAATCCCGTTTCCACCTTTAGACTCCTCATTTCCTCAATATATACATAATTGTCCCACCCATTCTCCTCCTCTTCTCGTAACTCTTAATGTCAGTAGGAACGCTGTTATGGTTACTTTCCTTACATTTTGCCAATTGAACGCTGACATGGTTACTTTAATTTTGTTTCGTTATAGTAAATACTACACATTTTAAGCTACAACATACGCAAGGGATTTAACTCTAATATAATTTCCTGTCTTTAGACATGCTTAGACCGTTCAATGTGGGTTTAATTTGTTCACAAAATCGTCAAAATTTGTGTTGTTTTCTTAAGTCTTCAATCAGCTGATTCGTGTTTAGAAGTGAAAAATGGCTAGCAGCAGTGAAGTATCTATCACTCCTAAATGTGAATTATTATTAACAGCAGAAAAAGCTAGGAATTATGTTCTGAGAACTTTGAATGTGATAGCGATTTTAGTGACGTTAGTTTTAGTAGCACTGTCGGATTAAAATGGACCTCCACTTTGGGAAGGTGAGTACTATTTTTTATATACATTTTTTTAAATGTTTGGTTATTAATTACTTAAATTCTTATCCTTCAATTGTTTTTCAAAATATTGTTGCTGATTATGAATCTGTGCCCTTTTTCCTTTAAATTGATGCCTAATACATATGTCTATGACTTGTTATAGTGAAAATATGAAAGATTTAGTGCAAGAAGTATTTTTCAGGAAGAAAGAATTACGGCCACACACTTTTGGCAGGGTCGAAAAAACAAGGACATAAAGAGTTAAGGAATGAAGAACAAACTTGGTGATGTCCTCTTTGTCGAGGGTAAGGCCACACTAAGTGCCAGAGCTGCCAGTGAGCTTGTTGGCTGGGTTAAACTGGCTTTAAATTCTGTAGCAAGAATCATTAAATCAACTTAGTCTGTCATGTCACCTAGGTCTAAGAACTAATGGCTCATGTCGCTGCAATTGTCACATCACTTAGGTCTAAGAACTAATGGTTCATGTCACTGTAGCCTGTCATATCACCAAGGTCTAAGAACTAATGGTTCATGTCACTGTAGCCTGTCATATCACCAAGGTCTAAGAATTAATGGCTCATGTCACTGTAGCCTGTCATATCACCAAGGTCTAAGGACTAATGGCTCATGGCGCTGCAATTTGTCACATCACTTAGGTCTAAGAACTAATGTCGCACCGTAATCTCATTTCAATAAATCTTTACGTTGCGGCACAACAAAAAATTCAATTATTCTTGTGTATAAATCTCTACATTGTAAGCAATTAATTAGGTAAAAAAATAGGTCAACTTCAATGGTTGCAAAGAAGCCATACCTTCTCTATTGGAAGGGAGACAAGATGTGCCTTTGGCCTTAAACTTGTATCTTCATTCTTACATCTTCGATAATGTTGACATATCCAGCAGCATACTGTGGTGGGGAATAAGCATAAATAGCTCCACCTTAATACAGTATCTTATAGCAGCCACAGACACTATCTTGTCTCCACATTTGGCTACAGTATCTTGTAACAAACACAGACTCTATCTTATAGCAGCCACAGACACTATCTTATATCACCACCTTGACTACAGTATGTTGTAACAAACACAGACACTATCTTATATCACCACCTTGACTACAGTATCTTGTAAAAGACACTATCTTATATCACCACCTTGACTACAGTATCTTGTAACAACAGCCCACAGACACTATCTTATATCACCACCTTGACTACAGTATCTTGTAACAACAGCCCACAGACACTATCTTATGCCCCACAGTGTATTCAAAGTCTATTTTTCTGGTTGTAAATTCTGTTACAATTCTGTAGGAGTAAATCTCCTTATACCTCTGCCACATAAATACTTCCATCAGATATTGGCATGAGACCAGAGCTCATAAGCTGCTGGATCAATGACTACCCAAGCAACCTACTTTTATATGTCAATTTGAAGATTCTCTGCTGAATTATAAATACCCCATATATGTTAAATACAATAAGGTCCTCCACTTGCTTTCATGTAAAAGACCCTATGTAAATTACAGTGCCCCTCCTTATATGTGTATCTATAAAGGTTCCATTATGTTTGTGAAAGATGTCATGAGTTTTAGCTTACCAAAGAGAGAAACCACAAAGATAAGTTGTTTGACTCCACAACTGATGCTGAAGACTTCAGATATTAGACTGTTATCTGAGAGGTATAAAGTATAGATTTCTATGTAGAGGTAGGCATCCACAAGAGTCTTAAGCACTTAGATTTAGAGACAGACTATTTCTACTTTCTTCTTTAGGCCTGTGGTAATTGGGCTACAACTCTTGAGGCTGATTATCTCTTAGTCACAGCTGCTTCCCTGGTTGATCAAGCTCTCTCCTGTGGTTACACTGGCCTGGTGACACTGCATGGACTCATGGAGGTAAGCATTTCAATCTGTGCTATCAGAACTGAACATAATTTCTCACAGCATTATTATCCTTTTTTGAATGTTCACCATAACTGACTTGAAGCAGAAATACCTCCCTTTCATCTCCAAATATCAGAGACAATCTTGACACAGAAATACCACAACTAAACCAGCCATGCATTCTTTGTCTTAGAGTCAGATCAAAGAGCCCATGTTGCTAGCTTAGAAATATCAGTTCTTACTGGAGGAAATGTAGCTCTTAACATTTGAGTCTGCACCATCAGCAGAAGAAATAAACTTTTAAAAATAAGTTAGGGTTCCCGGTGGAGAAGAATAGTCAAAGAAACCCTTGAAAACCTTGGCCTAGGCTGGAGAGAGAGACGTAGAGAAAATGTCCAAGAATCAGAATGGATGGAGAGATCATATTCGTGACCTATGCTTCATTAAGGGGTCTAAAGAGCTTTGATTGAAAGGGCTTCTCCTCCGTGTTTGCATGTGTTCACCTGGTGACTAAAGGGTACACCTATTCATCATCCACCCTTAAAAAGACATTGAGTGGCATGTTGTGGTTTGCTGTCAGACTGTGATATTTGCACCTTTTGACCCAGCACATCCGACTTCACCATGTTATTTTAGAGTATAATAGAACAAAGAAGTATGTGTTAGCACTCGGAAAAATTGACAGACAAACAACAATAGAAAAAAACGAAGAACAATATATGGTCCGAAGTGGGATCGAACCCGTACTCAGTGGCACCGCGCCTTGCCACGAGAAGCCGAACGCTTGGCACACTACCACGCAGCCAACTAAAAAAATTGGCTATTGCAGTAGTGTCTTACACGATGACGTTCTCAATGACTATAGCATAGGGTAACGATCACAGACCGGAAATAAATTGTATATTTGTACTTTCCTATTAATGCAAGTATCTCCCAGTAGGGCTGAATACTTGTGTTGTAGACAAACATTTATTGGACGAAACAGCACGAATAGTAGTTCCCAGTGATTATATACTGGGTACAAATAATAATACATAAATATTATTATATGGGGAACTTCCGAGGCGATAATAGGGAATAATAGAACAAAGAAGTATGTGTTAGCACTCGGAAAATTGACAGACAAACAACAATAGAAAAAAACGAAGAACAATATATGGTCCGAAGTGGGATCGAACCCGTACTCAGTGGCACCGCGCCTTGCCACGAGAAGCCGAACGCTTGGCACACTACCACGCAGCCAACTAAAAAATTGGCTATTGCAGTAGTGTCTTACACGATGACGTTCTCAATGACTATAGCATAGGGTAACGATCACAGACCGGAAATAAATTGTATATTTGTACTTTCCTATTAATGCAAGTATCTCCCAGTAGGGCTGAATACTTGTGTTGTAGACAAACATTTATTGGACGAAACAGCACGAATAGTAGTTCCCAGTGATTATATACTGGGTACAAATAATAATACATAAATATTATTATATGGGGAACTTCCGAGGCGATAATAGGGAATAATAGAACAAAGAAGTATGTGTTAGCACTCGGAAAAATTGACAGACAAACAACAATAAAAAAAACGAAGAACAATATATGGTCCGAAGTGGGATCGAACCCGTACTCAGTGGCACCGCGCCTTGCCACGAGAAGCCGAACGCTTGGCACACTACCACGCAGCCAACTAAAAAAATTGGCTATTGCAGTAGTGTCTTACACGATCACAGACCGGAAGTTCCCCATATAATAATATTTATGTATTATTATTTGTACCCAGTATATAATCACTGGGAACTACTATTCGTGCTGTTTCGTCCAATAAATGTTTGTCTACAACACAAGTATTCAGCCCTACTGGGAGATACTTGCATTAATAGGAAAGTACAAATATACAATTTATTTCCGGTCTGTGATCGTTACCCTATGCTATAGTCATTGAGAACGTCATCGTGTAAGACACTACTGCAATAGCCAATTTTTTTAGTTGGCTGCGTGGTAGTGTGCCAAGCGTTCGGCTTCTCGTGGCAAGGCGCGGTGCCACTGAGTACGGGTTCGATCCCACTTCGGACCATATATTGTTCTTCGTTTTTTTCTATTGTTGTTTGTCTGTCAATTTTTCCGAGTGCTAACACATACTTCTTTGTTCTATTATTCCCTATTATCGCCTCGGAAGTTCCCCATATAATAATATTTATGTATTATTATTTGTACCCAGTATATAATCACTGGGAACTACTATTCGTGCTGTTTCGTCCAATAAATGTTTGTCTACAACACAAGTATTCAGCCCTACTGGAGATACTTGCATTAATAGGAAAGTACAAATATACAATTTATCCGGTCTGTGATCGTTACCCTATGCTATAGTCATTGAGAACGTCATCGTGTAAGACACTACTGCAATAGCCAATTTTTTTAGTGGCTGCGTGGTAGTGTGCCAAGCGTCGGCTTCTCGTGGCAAGGCGCGGTGCCACTGAGTACGGGTTCGATCCCACTTCGGACCATATATTGTTCTTCGTTTTTTTCTATTGTTGTTTGTCTGTCAATTTTCCGAGTGCTAACACATACTTCTTGTTCTATTATTCCCTATTATCGCCTCGGAAGTTCCCCATATAATAATATTTATGTATTATTATTTGTACCAGTATATAATCACTGGGAACTACTATTCGTGCTGTTTCGTCCAATAAATGTTTGTCTACAACACAAGTATTCAGCCCTACTGGGAGATACTTGCATTAATAGGAAAGTACAAATATACAATTTATTTCCGGTCTGTGATCGTTACCCTATGCTATAGTCATTGAGAACGTCATCGTGTAAGACACTACTGCAATAGCCAATTTTTTTAGTTGGCTGCGTGGTAGTGTGCCAAGCGTTCGGCTTCTCGTGGCAAGGCGCGGTGCCACTGAGTACGGGTTCGATCCCACTTCGGACCATATATTGTTCTTCGTTTTTTTCTATTGTTGTTTGTCTGTCAATTTTTCCGAGTGCTAACACATACTTATTTTAGAGTACTTGGTTATCTTCTCTCTTTGATCTCTACTCCCTTGGCCAGACTAGACATGTTTTAAGGCATGACAGTCAACAATTATTTCAATGACCCCTGCACATTGAACTGGTGATGTTGGTATTGTGCCAGACCTCTACATAATTATCCTACATTTGTTTGTAGTTCTGTCTGTTTGTAACCGTGTCCTCAGCACAAGTCAATGGATGTTATATGATGGTTTATTTTGTATACCCTACCAGCATTGGTAAGGGGTGGGGAGGGGCTGGCTGGATGATCCCGGGGTGGGAAGGAAGATCAAATCCTGATATAGGTGGTGAGAATTGTTATCTTTGAATCTGTGCTTTCTTCTTGGCTTTACCCTCCTCTGGTCTGTGGGTAGTGAGATTGATGTCTAGGCATTTTTTAAATAAAGGATGTCTCATGTGCACTTTGCACATGTTAAAGAGCTCTTGCAGTTAAAAGTTGAAAATAGGCTTAAAATGACTGCTGCTTGGGCAAACAAATTGTTGAATGATTAATCAACTCATGTTGAAGATGGATGTGCTAGGCAGAAAGAATATCATAGCTTGCTATACACTAGTGACACAACCACATAATTGGGAAATGCAAAGAAGGCTCAAATGCCAGCAGATTATGTGTGCTCCATCAATTATTAATTACATTATACCATCAACTCATTACATCTTTTACTTATAATGAAAATACTGTTTCCTACAGCTCAACTTTATTTGTTAACACTCTTTGAAAATCCTGGCCACTGTCTTTTCCGCCACTTTTTTAGAGCTGTGTAGTTGTGCATTCTAACTCTGAATGTTGTGTGTGTATAGTTTGTTTGTTATGTTTGATGAAAGTTTTTACCTAAATGTTGTAGCTTGTCTTGTCTTTCTGTTAGTTTAACTGCTCAATACCATTTTATATTTATTTTCTTTGTTAACACTGGTCATTTGTCCAAGTAATCATTGTTACTGTTTTCTACAGTGTAGTTTTTTTTTATTTCATCAAGGCTGGTAACATCAAAACATGGAGCCCTAGACTTCTAGTGAACCACCATCCAAGTTACTATGGGATGATGGTGGCTTCCTTCTACAGAGTAGAAGATTTCCAAGTTTTTTCAGTCCAAGTGTAAAATGGACAAAACATCCAGATTTATTGTTTAACTCATGTTTGTGATTATGCTAGAATGTTTTCCAGTATTGATTATCCAGATCTATTCTTGTCATTGATTTTCCAGTGTTGCTGATTCTTTTATTTACATCTGTCATGTGTGATAAACATTGTTTATGAATGCCCTTTTGTGTGAAGTGCCTTTTCATGAAATACTTGATTATTGACATTTTGTGATTTATGTTTGAATGAGTTCTTTGTACGAATGCAGGGAATTGATGTTTTTTTTTGGTTATTTATAGCAACATGGATATCAAATGTGGGGTTGACTGCTGCAAACACTAAACATCTTGTATGGAGGTAGAGAAAATTTAAGAGTAGCTGTCATGAGAGTCAAGTTCCAACAGGAACCAGCTAGATGATGATGATAGATTTAAAATAATATTTTTTTGTTCAGTTGTTTGAATTTATTTATTTCACATTGAAACAAGGACATTAACAGCAAACGATGAAAAATAACAGCTAACAATGTCCAATAACAAAATATTAAAAACAACAGCAAAAGATAAAAAAAAGAGAAAATAACTGCTCGTCTTAGAAGAGACATTTAATTTAAAAGACAGGACAAAATAACTTTTGAAATAAAAATTGACCTAAACTTCTTGAAGTGACTGCACAGGGAATGCGGCCCTTTATTCTACAATTCTATAGAAAACCTTGGACACTCAGAAATAGGATGAAAGCCATAACAATAGTTTTGTTTAATAGTTACCAACAAACAGCATCTAGAGACAGGCACTAACAACCAGATACAACAACAGAAAGGAATAAACAGAAATGAGTAAACAAAGCATCAAATGTCATAGAAACTGCTGAGTGTGAAGAAACTGCACATGCGTGACAGGGACAATATCTTCCAGCAACTTTGTGAGACACAAAAGGCCAGAGAAAAGTTGGATATTAACCCTAGATTACGATACATATCTGTAGATCATGTTTTCACAATATTATTGTAAAAATTACTACTACTTAATTCTTACATTCAGAGCCACATAGGTCAGTGGTTAGTGAACTGGACTACTATGGACAAGAGGTCGGGTTCGATCCTGATTGACGGCTTCCGGGTTCACCCAGCCTTAAATGGGTACCTGATTTTTTTTCTGGGAAAGTAAAGCAGCACAGGCATAATACCGACCACATTGCCCTAAAAATCATGCGCCGAATGTCTGTAAAATTTATGGTCACTAACATCATAATCCCTATACATCACTTGGTGTGATGGGGCTCTTGACATTTTTTTTTACTTTTGTTACATTTGGAGTTAGGAAAATAATATTTTCTGTGAACTTTTGATACACATCACTGTGTGGTGTTTACACAAGGAGAGACACAGGAATTGGATCTGTAATCATTTCCTGGGTTATGTTAGTTAATGGCATGTAATTGAAGCACATGGCACCGTGGCTACATGTGTTACAGTGCCTATTCACATGGTCATTGTATGTTCGGCTTCCTCAAAGTGTTGTTTGCTGTCTGTCCCATGTTACAAAGGTTTGTTTGATCTCTTGCCAACGGCCAAGGAGATCTTCTCCCCCCAAATGAATTTAAACAACGGCCCCCTTTCTACAACTATAATACAAGACTTTTTAATGACACACTTTAAAAAACACAACATCAAAGGAAACAAATCCAACACTCAGGGGTCACTGAAAGTAGTAATTTGGGGGGGGGGGGGTGTTTGTCAAATTTAATGAATTAGTATTTTGAGGTGGTAATTTTTATGACTGTCTATCATAAGCTAGGGTTAATGCGTTCTCTAATGTCACAACATTTGAAGCCCTTTTATCTAACCAAATGGAGTGAGTGAATTGTTCTTTCTCTTCTGAATCCTTCATTAGTTGCATTTCTGTTTATTAATTTTAAAAATTTGTGTTAAAAAAATCAACTGTGATAAAATATATTAATGTATGATGAAGCAACAACAGAATGGTTGTCATTAAAATATTTATATAAAACAATAATTGTTTGTGTTGGCCTGTCTAGTTTTAGTTGATAAATTGTTGAAATGGTTGTGCTACACATTGTCATTCTATATTGATAACCTACCATACAAGATCTCTGGGTAGTGAGATCTGATGTTCAGCTCGCACAGATAGCAGAAAAAAAAACAGGAGGGTCCCATGTGCACACATAACAGAACCCTTGGCAGTTGGAGATCAAATAGGGAGGTTGGATGGTCTAGAGTCAGCCTCTGGACAAGATCTTAGGTTCGATTCCCACCAAAGGTGGCAATTTTAAAAAAAAATGGAATATGTGGCTTGGTTCTCCCCAAGTGAGATCTCTGGGTAGTGAGATCCAATATCTAGCCCTCTTGGAAAAATGAAACACAGGAGGTGCCATGTGCATTCTGCAGATGTTAAAGTAACCTTGGTAGTTGGAAAGAGTAGGTCAAGAATAGCCACTGCCTGGGTAAAATGAATAGAATATAAACAAAATCAACACAGAAAAATTAAAACTGTTGGTGATAAAAATAAGAGAGTACTCCTGAAGTCGAAGAATATCTGCCTGTATGGTGGGGGACACCTGAGTACATGGCTGCTGCTGTGAAAAATAGGAAAAAAAGTGATACTCACACAAAATTCAGGATGTCACAGGCGATATAAAGCTGACGAACACAAACAATCAAAAAGAGCAGGATAAAAGCTGCCACTGTCCAGGAGAAATATCTACTCAAAGTATTAAAACTCTTGCCTATAAAAATGAGAATACCTTAGAAGTCAAGGAATATCTGCCTGCAAGGTGAGGAACACATGAGGCTGCCAATGTGAAAAGTAGGAAAAAGTGATATTCATGCAGAATCCAGCTCCTTGGGACTTCGCTGTAGATACTAATCTGGTGTAGACAACACATAGTTAACTTTCAGTATTTGTCATTATTATGTATCCTTGCATTTCATGAAAAAATAATACTCCTTGTACAAGATAAACAATAAAGTATTGATACAGCTTAATGGTGTAATATAATGACACAAAACAAGCTGTTGTTGAGACCAAAATACCTCCTTTCTACAAAAGCAGTGCAAACACCAAAAGTGAATATATATATGAAAGGGGAAAAAAATACATTTATCTTAAAATAAAGACATGAAAACAAAAGTTGTACCTCTTGTGTCAATATTTGACAGCATAAAGTTTTAATAATACCCTTTTTCTTAATTGATATCAGTCCCACTGAACTTTATACCAGTTCCCATGTTCAAAGTAGTAGATTCATTAGAGAATCTGAATATTTGAAGCCTCAGATATTTTGTCTGCGAATATTTGAAGCCTTAGATATTTTGTCTGCCATATCTTAGACATCCTTTGAAGACATAGACTGAGAATCTTATATATCTACTCAACTGATGTTGTACCCAACTGCTGAATAAATTGTCACACATTATGTTTATAATGAACAAAACACTTAGTCAAAATATTTTAATAAAAGTTTATGGTGAAATGTCATTCCACTGAGAGAGCTTCATTTTGTCTCGTCCAAATGGAACAGTCATCTCTCGCACGTAGTGGGCACCTTGCCAGCCTCTTTGAACCTTGGTTTAAAAATTGAGAATATCTGGTGCTTCAAGAAGGTTAATGAGTGATTCAAGAGGGCTAATCAGTGCTTAAAGAAGGTTAATGAATGATTCAAGATGGTTAATCAGTGCTTAAATGAAATGTGTCAACAAAATGTATAACCTGATTCAATTAATACAATTCTACACTTCCTCTCATATTTCTTTTGATGCTGAGGAACATAAACAAATGATAGTTCTTGTTCTTCTGGCAGTCTCAGCCGTTACCTTTTGATACTGGCCACTTTCCTTGATTATGACTTTGCTCTAGACCTGAGTCAGGGTCAGTGTTTTTCACCTTTTCCGATACATATATTCATCATCATGTGCCATACCGGTTGTCATGTCCATTCACAATCCTCTAATGACAGTGCATCATATTGTATATTATATTATTGTATGACATTCCATCCATGGAACCAGTTTTATTGCAGTCAGGAATTCCCCATATCCACTCCATTTGTCACAGCATTTTCTTAAATGTTGATAAATTCTGTTGACAAGGTCACTCTATGCATGTCCTACTCGACTGCACAGGCAACAACTCCAAACATCCTTAAGCACCTCTTGATCTTACAACACGCATGATAGGTAACAGTGGTTCCATGCTTTTCTCCCCTCATTGTGGTTAGGGTAGGGTCCCGTTAGCATACGGGCGTACTATAGCTCGTTTCAAATCATCTGCCCAACTTTTTAAATCGATATCTTTTGTAATCTCTTTTTGTAATTTTTTCAAAATTTGCATGTAAAGTTATAATGATTAGAACCCAACAGGGAATTAATTTCATTAAAAAAAAACATTTGGTTATTATTGTTGCTTATTTGATTTATATAAATTTATAACGACCCATTGATGTAGTCAAAATTTAATGTTTACAGTATTTTAAGTTAAAAATAGCGATTAAAACTCCATACACGGTACAATTGACGTTTTTGAACACTTTCCACGTGGGGTTTCTGACACAATTAGACACTTGTAGAAAACACGAGGCATTGTGTGTTCCATTTCCGTTCATTCATAGGTGGAGACGTGGAACAATAACATTTATCATGAGTCTTAAAATGAAATTCTGCAGTTTACAAAACATCGCAATAAAAATGTATGACTATTTTGCAAAGAGGCTAAACGAGGAAGATTATTTCATTCTTTAGAAAACCCTGAGAATAGGACAAGACACATTTTGGATTTATCTAAACGGTCATTTAATCGCTGGATTCAAGCACGTGACCGTCAATGTTCAAAATATACAAAATCACAAGGAAGAGCAAAAATGTTGGATAATTTCGACAGTGAACTTATTAGAAGTGAAATTCGCAAAATGTTGGGTATGAATGAAACTGTTACAATAAGAAAATTAAAAGTATCGCTGAAAAAGAACAACAGTATTGAAATATCAAAGTCTACATTATGGAGGAATGTGAGAGCTGCAGGCTTTACATTCAGAAAGTATTCCAATGGACGAAACATCATCTGTGAGAAGCCACATATAGTAGTCATGAGAAGCAAGTACTTACGTGAAGTAAAAGAGGTGCGCAAGCAAGGTTATGATATTGTGTACATGGATGAAACATGGATCAATGCTCACCACACTAACCAAAGGGAATGGCAGTCATCAGATGGAAAGATTAAGAGATTAATACCTAGCAGCAAAGGACAGCGCTTGATAATTGCTCATGCAGGTAGTCGACAACATGGACTATAGTCCGTTCAGATTCGTTTGCCGAGATGTTATGATTTATAATTCAAAAAGTTATTGATGATTTCACATGATTTTTGGCATACGGTGTTAAAATGTCCATGTCACGAGAACATATGTGTTACTCGATGTCTAGCTATAACGGTTTTCTTAAAGCGGCGAATTCCTTTGATCTTTGCCCATGTAACTATTATTTTGACCCTAATCAAAATGTTTTACAGTAATCTAGTGCAACGATGACCCATAGGCGTGTCCATAAAATTTTACTTGGTGGCAAGTATACAAATTTTAAATTATATATAGAACTTTTGTTCGTAGAGTCAATTTGATATAGTTCCATGCTCTTGGTGTGAGTTTCCCAAATGTTGTCGCTGCCTTTCAAATACGTACATTTATTTCCTCATCTAAGGAAAGTGTGGCTGTAATAGTGGATCCAAGATAGCTGAACTTCTGTACTGACTCAAGCAGGCTTCCATTCAAAGTAATGGTTGTTGGTTTGCTTATAACATATTTTTGATTGCTTGGGTGGTCTTGAACAATAAACTGTTTAACAAATCAACTAGGAAATTTTGCAAATCAGACTATTTATCTGTAGACTTAATCAGAGTAATGATCATTCAGAATCAGACGAGTCAAATAGGTCGATTACTGCTTTCGGCTGAACAAACAACAAACCATCCTTTTTCCAATATTCCTCTTCTTGTCGTAACACATGATCCTCACATTTTACCCAGTAGTCTTTATTTATATTTGATAGAGCCTGATTTGTAAGTGTCTCAACATTGCATAATTTGAAAGTTTTATTTGTATATGCTACGTGTCCTTTAACTTTTGCCCAAACTAGTTCTATAGGATTTAAGTGTGCATGATATGGAGGTAGTCTCAAACATCTATGGCCATGTTCTTGAATTAACTTGTCTATTTTAAATATCTTTGTACGTTGTGTCTGTTTTACAAGGCTAAGCAATTCGGGTTTCAAGTAGCTGTCGTTAACTTGTATGTGTTCTTTTATGAGCCACGTTTTGATTGCATCTTTTGTACTTGATGATGTTGGGATTCTATCTTCTATGTTAACTACATTATGGTATGAAGCATTGTCCATTATCAGACAAGAAGGTCGATCTAATATTGGAAGGATACTTTTCTCGATCCAGTCTTTAAATATGTGCCCATTCATTTCGGAGTGGTAGTCTCTATTGTCTATGGATTTTGAAATGAAAACGAGATGAGCATTCTGCAACAACCCATTATGTCTGCTACCTGCATGTGCAACTATCAAACGTTGCCCTTTACTGCTTGGTACTGATCTTTTAATACTTCCATCTGCTAACTGCCATTCCTTTTCATTTGTATGATGAGCGTTGATCCAAGTTTCATCTAAATAAACAATATCATAATCATTTTGAACTTGTTTCTTATCAGCACCAGAGCTGGAAGCTGTCAGTGACTCACAACTGATGGCTTGCGCCAGGATCGGTGAACCAGAACCATCCAGACCCTGCTACACCTCTCCGCGGTGCCTTCAGAAACAGACTAACCTGTCTAGTCTGGCCAAGCGAGCAGGGATCGAAGTGGGAAGACGAACCCGGTACACAAAAAAGCGTCGGCTGAAGTCGGATGTGTTGGGCCGAAAGGCGCAGATATCGCAGTGTTACACTGCAAACTTCAACACAACGTAACTACGTCCACTTAACGTCCTTTTAAGGGCGGATGACGAGGAGGAAGTCTACGGTTCGTATCCGTTAGAATACCTCAAATCATCGGGCGAACGCATCATCATCATCATCATCATAATCATTTTCGCGCATTTCCTTCACTTCACGTAAATACTTGCTTCTAAGAGCTACTAGATGTGGCTTCTCACAAATAATGTTTTTTCCACCAGCATACTTTCTAAAGGTGAAGCCTGCACTTCTTAATATTTTCCATAATGAAGTCTTTGATATTTCAATGTCGTTGTTAGTTTTCAGCCAAAGCTTCAACTTCTAAGTGTCACTTCTTCGTTTATATCAAACATTCGACAGATTTCTCTTTTTACTAGGTCCTTATCAAAACTGTCTAACGTTTCTTTCCTTCCTTGCTTTCTTGCATTTGTTGGCAATAAATATCCGCTTCCTTTAACTATTCGATCAAATGAACGTTTACACAAACCTAAAATATGCATTGTTCTCTTCTCAGGTTTTGATAAAGAACAATAAAGATGTCCCTTTTTACGCTCTCTGCAGAAGTATTGATAAATCTTTATAGCAATGTTATGCTCAGTAAAATATTTTGCCTTTATATTCATTCTCACATAGACTTGCAGAAGATAATATGGGTAGTGCCGCCTCCTTTCTGTAAATATTGAGATTTGCCTCTGAATTATGACTCGAACTCGAGTCTACGGCCGTGATTTTGACGTCACATAATTTCCGGTTTCGGCTAAAATGTCATTTTGTGCTAAACGGGAAATTTCATATGTAACATTTCTTTATAAAAATTTATAGTGGAAACATAACTATTTTAGGACGGTGCGCATTCAGCCGTGAAGGTCATGCCTATATGTTAAAGAATCAGCTGTGAGATGTAAGCATCTACATAATCCCGCCGGTGTTTATAATATCGATTAACTTTTTTTTAATATAGGTTAAATAAGGCATCTTTGAAACTGGATCACATTTCTTTGATAAAAAAATATTTTTATAGCGACATTAGTATTCTAAACCTAACTTCAAAAGATCAATGCAAATGAACAATAAGTTTTTGAAAAAAATAAATTAATGTCTAGGCAAACGAATCTGAACGGACTATAATACAGAATGCAGAGCTCATTTTTCTTTCAAAATCCATAGACAATCGGGATTATCACTCTGAGATGAATGGTCACATATTTAGACATTGGATTGAAAATTCTGTTCTCCCATCACTAGATCGACCATCTTGCCTAATAATGGACAGCGTACCACAACATTGTTGCACTTGAAGATAAAGTCCCGACGTCATCCAGTACAAAAGATGCTATTAAGATATGGCTCACAAAGGAGCACATACAATTTAATAACATGTACTTAAAACCTGAATTACTAACTCTAGTAAAGCAAAAACAGAGGACAAAGATTTTTCAAATAGATAAGATTATCCAAGAACACGGTCATATAAGTTTGAGGCTGCCACCTTACCATGCTCATTTAAATCCAATAGAACTAATCTGGGCAAAATTAAAAGGACAAGTGGCAGATGAAAATACAACATTCAAAATATGCGATGTAAAGACTCTTGCTAATCTCACTTTATTAAATATAGACAAAGATTATTGGGCTAAATGTGAAGACCACGTCTTAAAACAGGAAGAGGAATATTGGAAAAATGATGGTTTGTGGAATGTTCAACCCCAAACAGTTATTAATCTTTTAGACTCGTCTGATTCAGAATGAAAGTATATAGCCCCCACAATGTTGGCCCCTATATTACCTTAAATTAGTTCAACAAACGGTCCTTTTCAGGACCACACAACTATGAAAATTGGACATACAGGTATACCTTGATATTATCGTCCGTCCTCGAACTGAGCAGACAATAATTCTCCTGGTGTTTTGTTTTATCCAGTTATAACCCCATAAGGCCACGCCTTTACCTAGTGAAAATTAATCATAGACCAGCAACTACGGTAATTTCTATTCTTTAGGGCTTCACAATTTACAATTTTGACAAACATCAAAGAAATATCGCCGCTTTAAGAAAACTGCAGCTGCAAGATATTTGTTAAATATACATATAAAGGGTCTTTTGCATTCTAATAACATTTAGAAAATTTCAAAAGTTTTTAACAAACGGTTAGAGAGTAATAGCGTTTTGAAGTTGGGTAGATGATTTGAAACAAGCTATAGTTAGTTATCTTTCTATGTAGATCAAAATTAGGGTCCCGTTAGCATACGGGCGTACTAGTTAGTTATCTTTCTATGTAGATCAAAATTAGGGTCCCGTTAGCATACGGGCGTACTAGTTAGTTATCTTTCTATGTAGATCAAAATTAGGGTCCAGTTAGCATACGGGCGTACTAGTTAGTTATCTTTTTATGTAGATCAAAATTAGTGTCCAGTAAGCATACAGGCGTACTAGTTAGTTATCTTTCTATGTAGATCAAAATTAGGGTCCAGTTAGCATACGGGCGTACTAGTTAATCTTTCTATGTAGATCAAAATTACTTCTGCGTCGCTTCATTCTTTTATAACGCCATTGCTGAATTTGTCTTTTTCTGGTCACTACAGCCAATTTGTTTAAACATTTCATTTCTGAGGTAGCTTAATCTATGACCATTCTTTACAGAGTACCCAATATTTGTTTATACTTACTAGATGACCCAATATTTGTTTATACTTACTAGATGACCCAATATTTGTTTATACTTACTAGATGACCCAATATTTGTTTACATACTTTTTAGAATGAACCAATATTTCTTTATTTTTAGAAGACTTCAAAATTTGTTTACACTCAGTTTATTATTTCTAGTGTTCCCCAGACATTGCTCATAAATATTACTTCTTTTTAGGATGAGCCAATTTTGTTTACACTCTGTTTAGGATACTTTAAGATTTGTTTACACTCTGTTTAGGATACTTCAAGATTTGTTTACACTCTGTTTAGGATACTTCAAGATTTGTTTACACCCTGTTAAGATTACTTCAAGATTTGTTTACACTCTGTTTAGGATACTTCAAGATTTGTTTACACTCTGTTTAGGATACTTCAAGATTTGTTTACACTCTGTTTAGGATACTTCAAGATTTGTTTATATTCAATTTCTAGAATGCCCAAGACCTTGCTCATACTTTCCACATTATATTTAATGTCCAAAAACAAACTTTGCTCAAAATTACTACATTCTTGTTGATGCTCCAAATGTGCTCTTTTATTGCTAATATTTTCTTGTTAGGGTTTGCCAGGCTTCAATCCTACTACATTCAATTTTGTTGGCATGGGTTTTGCTGTTGTTTGCTGCATTCTGTTCCTGCTATCAGACATACCTATAGATAAAGGTAAGCCTTATAGCACGCCCGGACAGAATTGGACAAATCAGCCTATGACAACCTGCACCATCAAAGCAAGAGACAGAGCAGAATGGCGCTCCATGGTAGCCAACCTTCGTTGCGGAGAAGGCACTCGATGATGATGATGATAGCACATGTCATAGAAGTTTATATAACTTAAAAATCAACATTTCCAATAATCAACATTATTCTGACCTGTTCTTTAAGAGCTGAATGAGGCATGTGTATCTTTGGTATTGATGGTTTCCTTTCAAATTCTTCATCCTTCCAGTAGTCCACATGTATAGGTCTGGATAAATACCTAAAGCAAATTACCCGTTAAATATCTTATGTGGAGAAGTATTACATCCATGCTATAACTAACTCATATTCATGATCAGATTGCAAGTCATTAAAAGAAAATTTATGAACTAAAATTATTCAGTATTGCAAGAACAGTTTATTTTTATTTCTTGTGCAGGCTTGTATATGTGTATGTATAACACTTGAACTGCCTATGGTGAGTGGACTGCACAGCTGAAGATCACCAAGTTTTTGCTTTGTTACTTGCTTGTTTAGACACTTTTAAGTTGAAACAAGTTAACATCTCTAGCAAAATGTTTATTTTTACAGAATTTGACATTGGCAATGGTGTTCGATTACTTTGTTGTAAAAATAAAAGATTTTTGTGAGATATCATTTTCCTTTACTTTCGGAGACAATCCCACAAAAATTGCATTTCACAAGACAATTTACATCAAGCTGTTTATTGCAAACAATTTTAGAATCTATTCTAATGTTTGTAATGAATCATAGCACAAATGTTTGAATATTATTTGATTACGGTTTAGTCTCAGAGTAAATAAAAAACAGTTTTTTAAAACTCATTCCTAATGTCTTTATGGAGTCGCGATAGTTCAGTGGTTATTGAACTGGGCTACAAAGGACAAGAGGTAGGGTTCGATCCCCACCGACGGCTTCCAGGTTCACCCAGCCTTTAATGGGTACCAGATTTTTTCTGGGAAAGTAAAGCGGCACGGGCGTAATACCGACCACATTACTCCAAAAATCATGTGCTGAAGGTCTGTAAAATTTATGGTCACTAACACCATATTCCCTATACGCCACTTGGCGTGACGGGAGTACTTTACTTTTACTTTTTTTTACTAATGTCTTTATAAGAGAATATATAGATTTTTGTCAATGTTGTTTGGCACATAATGTTATAAACATAAAGATATACGCTTTTTTTGTGCTAATTGTGAATGAAAATTGTGTGTGTCCAAAATTATTAATTCTGAAAGGATTTCATTCTAAAGAATGTGAATATGATCAATCACATGGCAAGATCTGGTAAGCGAAATGAGAAAAATTGTATTTATCACAGATTTTGAGACATTTTTCTATAAATCTTCTTCTTTCTTTATAATTATTTTAACATTTTTGTTACTACATGTGTACTCCTACTTCAATCTTCTTTTATTTAATGTATAAAACATGTAGGTGATAGGTCCGGTGTGCAGTGATGATACTAACAACAAACAGTTGTATTTGATGTTCAATTGAAAGATGTCCAAAAATGTCAATATCTAGGGTTGTTCATCATTTGTAGTGTGTGTGGAGGTAAGAATGTGGCTTCTGAATATGAAGGCCCTGATCAGTGACCCTCAAATCAGTGATTTCATTACCCCATGGTCTCTGGGTAGTGAGGTCTAGCTTGTCCTATTGGATATTGGCAAAAAAAACAGAAAGTTCTCTTTGCATGTTAAAAAATCCTTGTCAATTTAAAGTTGGCAAGAGTAGACCAAACGGGCACTGCCCAGACAAAAATGATTAGAAATCTACCAAAATAGAACCCAGGCCATACAAAGTTCATGCATGTGGGTCAGGGCTCTCCTCAGAGCTTCTCTGTATGGCAAAACACCAATTGTTTTATCATGCTGAGGTTACTGGAAACATATATCTTTATAGTTAACAACTTAATGATATAAAACCTGGACACTAACTCAGGTAGCTGGAAAGGAAATGCCATTATTTGAGCCAAATTTAAGAATTCATAATTTATCAGGAGTAAAAGTAATAGCAGGGGTAACCAACATGCTCACAGCACAACAGAGAAACACAATAGATCAGTTGTTTCATATCTGATCAATAAAAAAAAGATAAAGATGCAGGTAAAAAAAAGTAAAGAACCCCGTCGTGGCGTGGAGGAAATATGGTGTTAGTGACCATAATTTTTTTACAGACCTTCGGCACATTAATTTTGGGGTAATGTGGTCAGTATCACGCCTGTGCCGCTTTACTTTCCCAGAAAAAATCCGGTACCCATTAAAGGCTGGGTGAACCCGGAAGCTGTCGATCAGGATCAAACCTGACCTCTTATCCTTTGTAGTCCAGTTCACTAACCACTGAGCTATTGCGGCTCCCAAAAGATGCAGGTCCTCAGACCTAATAAATGTTCATATCATTGAACTAAGTTACCTCTACAGTGGGTGCCTTGGTAGCCTAGTTAGGAAAGCTACACCACTAGCTACCGGCATTCGGACAAACTGTGTTTGATTCCCACTGGAAGCAGTGTGAATTGCACTCATGGCTGGAAAAAATACCCTGTGGTCGACCCAGCCCCTGACAGAAATGGGTACTTGGGTAGCACTTTGGGGAGGTGAGGAATGGCACCTTGCTTGTGAGTTACGATGCATGGGACGGCACTAGACAGAGTCTCCAAACACTTCTAGATAGGCAGCTGAGCAGGTATGGGTAAAACCTGGGTGCTAAGACACAGATTCAAGTCTCATACCTTTACCTCTACAGTAGTTCAGCACAATCATAAGAGAAACAATTCTACCTGCAGAAAATTAAGGAACAAATTTTAATGGAAACATGACGTAAAGTAAAGAAGGTGAATTTTTCAAACAGATTGAGAATAACATGGCATGTGAAGAATTTATTACATTTTTAGAAAGCAGGATTAAAGGAAGCAGACACTAAACATCGTTACCACACATTGTCACTCTGAGAGGTCAATATCTTCAGATTTTGTATGAGGCACAACAGACTTGGACACCGCATGTACAGGATTGAGGTTGTCAGTAAACTTGTACATATCTCAAATACAGCAGAACACATTATTAATGACAGGGAGAGCATGGCCTCATGAGTCAAAGACAGGGGGAACATGGTCTAATGAGACAAAGACAGGGGGAAAAATATGATGTAATGAGTCAAAGACAGGGGGAATATAGTCTAATGAGACAAAGTCATGGGAGAACTTGGCCTAAGGAGACAAAGACAAAAGAATTTAGCTTAACACCCAGTACAACTTTCAGGACAGAATGAAGGACTGACCATATGTCAACCATACCAGCTGATGAACACTATTGATGCTGTTGCCTGTTAATAGATAAAACTTGTGAGGAGAACATACCTGAAGGTAGAACTTGAAGTTCCTGCCTTCAACATTGTTGCAGCAGGAATGTGCTTGCTCACTGAATGATGTAAGTGATAGTGTTTAGGTCTTTCCCACACAGATTCCGAACTGTAGTCTGAAAACAAAATAAAAACTTTAGCACAACCTCTGTCACATTTCAACACACATCACTAACATTCTATGTCATTTGTCACTGTTTGGCTCCTTTCAGCCCAATTAAACCCTATCAGCCCTATTGTATATTAACCCTAGAACTTACAAATCATGTTGTACAAATTACTGTATCAAAACACTAATTCTTCCAAATTTGACATTTGGCCATGGTAAAACATTACCTCCTATGTACTTTCCTAATTATTTTTTTTTTCCGGTGACCCATTAGTGTTGGATTTGTTTTTTCTACTGATGTAGGATTTTTTTCCTTTCATTTGATGAGATACATCATTAGGAGGAGGGGGGGGGGGGGGGGGGGGGGGGGGGTGTTTGGCACATTTTCAAGAAATTTGTAGTTTTTTTTTCCTTTTTGTTTACTATGACCAGGGAAATTTCCTGTTGTCAGTTGACATCAAACAACCCTTTATGACTTGGAAAAATAATGAATAAAATGAATAATGCCATGAGGTAGCCGAACTTACTGACAGATTTACGGCGACCATAGCAATAGAAATTGTAACACATCCAGTCCATGAGGTGAAACGCAGGTCATAAATCACCCTGAGCCAGGTATTCTGAGTCCTTGTGTTTTGCCTAGTGTGAACACATGGTTGTGGGTTAAAAGTTCAGAGAAAATACTATTTTAGAGAACCTAATGGTTACATTTAAGTGGTAGTAATTTTTACTACTGTGTTGTAAATGGGAGAGTAATCAGTTACCATCTGCTATGAGCCACTGATCACTTTCTACCCTGGAGCTATTGGACATCGTGGCCCTGATATTTTGTCTCTTACATTTAATACTGCCTTCCTTGTCAACACATATTATAATTTAACATCAAACACAATTTACAAAACAGATCTCTACTTCTCTTAATTTGTTTGTTTCATCACTAATGACTAAAGTTTGTTTATTTTGTTTCATTTCAAGATAAATACCTAATTTAAATATTCAACAGCCTAATGACCAGTGACACTAAAGGTTAGATAATAAGTAAGACATCACATTACCTCCCAAGGAACTTCTCACTCTCTGAATATCTTTCTGAGAAACATTAATTGGTTCATATGGGCCATTCATAACTTCAGGGTCTGAAATAATAAGTTTGATATTTTGCTTGTTAGTACCGTTAACTTGGAAAAAAAATGACAGAACACAATCAAAATTTGTATATAGCTTTCATTGACCAGGAAAAAGCATTCAACAGAGTAAACAGAGAACAACTGTGGGAGATACTAACAACATACGGAGTAAGCCAATATCTAACCAATGTAATTAAAAATCTCTACATCAACAGCAGCTGCAGGGTCAGAACAGCAGCAGGCTACACAGACCACTTCGAAGTTAGATCAGGTGTAAGACAGGAGTGTGTACTATCCCTCCTACTGTTTATTACATACATGGACTATATATGCAAGTTAGCCAACCCATCAGAGACAGTGGAGATCAACAAGCTTGTATTTGCAGATGATCAGGCACTAATACATGAAACAATAGAAGACCTACAAGAACACTTAAACAAACTCAATATCTCAGGCACAAAATACAACATGAAAATCAACATCAACAAAACAGAGTCATGGATGTCACCAAAAATAAACAGAACATCAACATAACTATAGAAGGCAGGCAACTAAAACAAATAGAGGAATTCAAATACCTAGGAAGTCTAATAACAAACTATAATTCTCAAACAGCAGAGATAGAATCAAGATGCAACAAAGCTTGTCAAATCATTGGACAGTTAACACCACTATTGTGCAACAAGGAAATAACTCTGGAGGCAAAACGAGCACTATACAATACAATCTTCATCCCAACGTTGTGCTACCAATGCCAGACCTGGACCCTAGATGCAAGAACAATAAGAAAAATAACCTCTACAGAGATTAAATGTGTTAGACAAATGACAGGAAACAGTCTGAGAGATAAGATCATAAATGAAGAGCTGAGAAAAAAAGCTAGGAATAGCCCCGCCATAGAATATATAAAGAAACAACAGATAAAATGGTTTGGCCATGTGACAAGGCAGAAAAGATCAAAACACAACACAACGAGCCTTCAGCAAACGTGAGAACACCAGACCCAAGGGTCGACCACGAAAAAGATGGATCGATAGAATATTAGATGGACCAGGAAACATAACATCATCAGGAGACGCACCAAGATGGCGCCCTGTTAACTGGCCTTTTCATAAGCCTCACAGATAAGTGCTGTTTTCCAGTGAAATTTCCTGTTTATTTGTTTGTTTTTATTTATTTTTTAAGAGATCATGTGATTGTACGCGCTTTCTATTTGATGTAATTCACTTTGCTTCGTTTGATTCATTGCATTTTGTTATAAGTTCCTTATCTCATCATTCAGTCTTGCTGCACTATTGAACGCGTCAAAATGGCGGTTTGTTTACGCCGGTCTGTCGTCAAGGACGCGTAAGTCATTTAATTTGTAGAAAGCTCTCAGTGTTTCCGCGTGCTGCTGAGCAAGTTACTGGAGTTGGCCAGTTCATAACGTGGAACGGGTTCTAGGCCGTGCGACTGAGCAAGTGCACGTGAGTCTAGGCCATCCAAAGCAACAACGTTCAGCGACGTTCATCAAAGACGACGGTAAGTGTAAGTTTTCAGATGCAACCCAAACTACATCATCGAAGAAGGAAAACACGACGGGGCAAGAGGGGTGGCACTAAACTGTCGAAGTGTGAGAGGCTAGGCCTTAAGTATGTGCGCGTTACTTATTGGAATTGTGGGTCCATTAATCAACGACGGCCCATTCTTGATAAGCTACTGTGCGGCGCTGATATAATGGTTTTGCAAGAAACTCTTCTTGCTGACAGGACAGTAAGTACTCCTGGCTTTCATTGTTTTTACAATAGACGACACCTTGGGCAGGCCATCCTTGTGCGCAACAATATGGTGGCAGCTGAGGTTGATATGTCTGTGTGGAACAATGCAGAATTGCAGGTACATGCGGTTAGGGTGCAGACCCCAGTTCATTTCGTGATTGTTAATGTGTATGCCTGTAATGGGAAGGTGAACACACAACAATGGCAGAATCTCTTCGAATTTGATGAAGAGAATGTCATTTTCTGCGGAGACTTTAATGCTAGAGGAAACCAGTGGGGTAACGTCATATCCAACAAGCAGGGAGAAGACCTAGAGAACGCACTGGTATCGGCCGATTTAGTGTGCTTGAATGATGGAAGGACAACAAGAATGGCCACTCGAACAGGGGACTCTGATAGTGTCATAGACCTGGCACTGGTGTCTTCCACCTTCGCACCGGTTTGCAGGTGGAATGCACTGGGGTTCCACGGAAGTGATCACTATCCATGTGTCCTCCTAATTGAGAAAGGCGGAAATAAAAGCCAGAGAAGAAAGCTCCACACATTCAACTACGAGAAAACAGACCAGGACGTCATTAGCAAAATCAGACATAGGAAACGGAGTGCCCCTCGTAGGAGGCAGGAGAGATGGACGCAGCCACCCTGGTGGAATGTAGATGTCGAGGAAGCTTGGCGGAGCAAGAGACAAACGGTCAAGACATGGCAGAAAGCCAGAAGGTATGGTAGAATACAACCTGAGCTCTTGAAGCGTCTGAAAGTAGAGGTCGACCAAAAAATGATGCACTTTAAACTATGCGCTAAGCAGGCTAAGGATGCCAAATGGGATGACTTCTGTAAAAAAGTGTGCTCAGAAAAATCGCTCGCCACATTCTGGCGCCTTCATCAGTGCATGAATGGCACACCACGACACAGAGGTATACCAGACTTTCAGAGCACAGGCCAGATATGGCACAAATCTGATGAGAGCAAAGGGAAGGCCCTGCTTGCCCGCTACATTGAGCAGACGGACCAAAGAAATGAGGCTGTAAGAATGAGGATACGGGGATCTTTGTCAAATTTGTGTAAGGATGTAGGGCTGGCAGAAGATCTCACAATCACAACCGATACCATTCGCACGACACTTAAAAGGTCACACAACACTGCTCCTGGTCCAGATGGTGTTCGGTATGATGACATAGGCGATTTAGCTGATGACGACTTGACAACACTGGCCAATGAGTTTAATGCCAGTATTCGGAGTGGCCAGATTAAGGAGGAGTGGCTACACAGCTACTTACTACCGCTACCGAAACCAAACAAGGACCATTCTCAGATCAGTGCCTACAGAATCATCACAATGCAGAACACTGTGGGCAAGCTGCTGGAGAAAATAATTGCCCGTGTCCTCACCTGTCGCCTTGAACAGAAACGCGTATTCCCTTCCACACTCGGAGGTTATAGATATAACAAAGAGACATGGCTCAATGCGGCAGTATTTGCCTATGATGTCTTCGAAGGCTTCCACAGACGAGAGGAGACATGTGCTGCTGCTATAGATCTGGAGGATGCATACAACAGGGTACCATTTGAATATCTCATGCATATGCTTCTCAAACTGGCGGTGAAACCCTTCCTCATTAGATGGATCGCCGCTGCACTGTTTCAGAGGAAGGTGATACTCAGATGTGGAAGTTGGTCTTCCGAGCCAACATCCATTTGTCCTGGGCTGCCACAAGGCTCACCATTGTCACCAGTTCTATTTAACGTGTACACAATAACGATCACGGCCCAACAGCTGGATGGGAGGGGAAGAACTATGACTTTTGCTGATGATATTCTGGTATATCGACAGGGAAGAGACAGACGGGGAATCGCCTCCACAATGCAAGACGAACTCGATCGCATTTCATCCTGGTGTGGGGTTTCAGGTGCCTTGGTTAATCCTAATAAAGCATCAGTTTCATGGTTCTCCCTTAACAATCATATCGTTAATACAACCACACCGGTAGTACGAATGGGAGCTGATGAGGTGACCAGGGACAAGTTGATGACATACCTCGGAGTTAAGTTTGATCGTAGCCTGTGTTTTCGGGACCACGTCGACCATGTGATAACAAAATCCCGCAAAGGATTAGCCGCCTTGAAGGTCATGGCAGCTGCCAACATCGAGCAGAGGCTACTTATTCTTCTGTTCCAGGGATTAGTCCTCGCACCAATCGAATATGCCCTGGCCATTCTTACTGTCAGTACGACTCAAATTGATAGGCTGGAGAAAATACAAAATGAAGCCATGCGCATTATCCTGGGATGTACGAGGGACACTCCCTGTGTATCAATGAGGTATCTCCTTGACTTTCCAACCATGGATGACAGAATTAAGATCTGGAGAGCACGAGCATACCTGAAGATTAGTACAAATACAGAGCATCCATTGCACCACGTGCTCAACACAGAGAAAGGTACCAGGCTAAAAAGAGGCAAATCATGGGTGGGCCGGGCAGAAGATGTCATCAAACAGGTCTGTGGGCTTACCAATATCAGCGTTGGTGAGGAGTGGATACCGGTGCCTACGTCATTCAAGGGAACTTTCTCATGTATTGTCACACTCGACAGGAAAAGTAGGGAACAGAACCCGGTCGTGGTTAATGCTGAGGTCAATGGTCTCATCTGCGATAATACCGATGAGAAAGATGCAGTCATCTATACAGACGGATCTGTAAGACGACACGAAAGAAGTGCATGGGCATTTACAGCACGCTCAGCAGGCAGAATAGCCAAGGAAGACAGTGGTGCATACGCCATGACCACGAGTAGCATGACAATGGAGGTGATGGCAGTGACCAAGGCATTCAAATGGTTAGAGTCACAAGACTACATCCACGCATGTATACTGAGTGATTCGATGAGCATGATAAAAAAAGTGGAGGCGGGCTATGTACGCATGCAATGGGTAGAGTCGTTGCAGAAATCCAAAATACGTAAGGTCACCTTTGTCTATGTCCCTGGACATGCGGGAGTACGGGGAAATGAGAGAGCGGACAGGTTGGCTAGCTGCGCTGTCGTTGAGGACGGGCAACCGATGGATCGGGCGGACATCATCAATGCCCTTCGAGATGTTGGAAGAGCACAGGACTTCGACAAACACAGATCAACGTCACTTCTTCGGATGATGGAAATGGGAGTTAAGATGGGCACGGCCAGAAATGAGAAACTTGGTGGCCGTGTAAGAAGACTTATCAACCAACATAGAACTGGAGTCGTCAGTCGCTGGACACTGAGGGAATTGCTGAGGAGGGGATCTGAGCACCTATGGACATGTTCGGAGTGCAATGATGATGACCCGCAAATAACTCAATAACTCAATAACATAACATCAGCAGAAGCGAACAGAAGAGCAAAAGACTGCAAATTATATCTCCCCTCGACGATGAAAGGCAGATGAGGAAGGAATGAAGAAGAAGAAGTGCCGCTAACTTGACATATCACTTGGATGACGGATGTGAGGATTACAATTTTGCAAGAAGAGCATTAGAAACACAGTGGTGATCTGGAGTAATTTGGTGTTTTTTTTCATAGCTTTAAAGGAGAACTGTTTTGAACCATGGGCAGATGCCTCGAATTGTGGGTGACAAGGTTCAGCATGCAGCTCATGAAAGTAGGAAATAAAAATCATATAAACTGGCTGGACTTTTGGATCTGAAAAAAAAAAAAAAATTCTGCTGTACCCCACATATTTCAAGAAGGGCAGAGGGATTACTGAGAATCATTGGAATTTTTAGTCATAATTGTGGTTCACAATTAATGTGAGAAGGATAGACTAATTGATTGAAGTTTGTAATTTTTGCTGCTCTTTGATCAGAGATTGCACATGGCAGCAAATTTCCTTCACTGAATGAATTAGTATCTTTGTCTTTAGAGTGTTCACTGCACTATTTAAGGTTTGTTTTTCAATGTACAGATCAGCAATGTTGTAAAACCTGTCTTCAACAAACATACGTACAACATCACGAACATATAATCATTGCAGCTAATGTACTATACGGATTCAAAATTAGTACCAAGGAAAACTTGGCTGCATATCACAAGGTTCGTTAAATCTTGAACTTTCCATAAATCCCCTAGAGCTTACAGAAGCATTATATAATCTATTGTAACAGTACACATGTGTCACTATGGAAACAGATACCCGGTGACCTCTCACAGGTCAACGATGAGGGTCATGAGATTCATATGGAGGTTTTCAATGTTCTCTAGATAACAAGGTTAGGTGTTGATACCCACATTTCACTGCTAGGAAGACATTCATGTAGTGCAACAATGAGGGTATCTGACACTGTAACATGTTGGCATGAAATCTGTAAAGTTTTACTCATAAAAGAAGTCTCAGCAATACAGATTTCAGTTACACAGATCTTACAGCAACACAGATTTTAGTTACACAGATCTTACAGCAACACAGATTTTAGTTACACAGATCTTACAGCAACACAGATTTTAGTTACACAGATCTTACAGCAACACAGATTTTAGTTACACAGATCTTACAGCAATACAGATTTTAGTTACACAGATCTTACAGCAACACAGATTTTAGTTACACAGATCTTACAGCAACACAGATTTTAGTTACACAGATCTTACAGCAATACAGATTTTAGTTACACAGCTCTTACAGCAATACAGATTTTAGTTACACAGATCTTACAGCAACACAGATTTTAGTTACACAGATCTTACAGCAATACAGATTTTAGTTACACAGATCTTACAGCAATACAGATTTTAGTTACACAGATCTTACAGCAACACAGATTTTAGTTACACAGATTTTACAGCAACACAGATTTTAGTTACACAGATCTTACAGCAACACAGATTTTAGTTACACAGATCTTACAGCAACACAGATTTTAGTTACACAGATCTTACAGCAATACAGATTTTAGTTACACAGATCTTACAGCAACACAGATTTTAGTTACACAGATTTTACAGCAACACAGATTTTAGTAACACAGATCATACAGCAACACAGATTTTAGTAACATAGATCTTACAGCAATACAGATTTTAGTTACACAGATCTTACAGCAACACAGATTTTAGTAACATAGATCTTACAGCAATACAGATTTTAGTAACACAGATCTTACAGCAACACAGATTTTAGTAACATAGATCTTACAGCAATACAGATTTTAGTAACACAGATCTTACAGCAACACAGATTTTAGTTACACAGATCTTACAGCAATACAGATTTTAGTTACACAGATCTTACAGCAACACAGATTTTAGTAACACAGATCTTACAGCAATACAGATTTTAGTTACACAGATCTTACAGCAACACAGATTTTAGTTACACAGATTTTACAGCAACACAGATTTTAGTAACACAGATCTTACAGCAATACAGATTTTAGTAACACAGATCTTACAGCAATACAGATTTTAGTTACACAGATCTTACAGCAACACAGATTTTAGTAACACAGATCTTACAGCAATACAGATTTTAGTTACACAGATCTTACAGCAATACAGATTTTAGTTACACAGATCTTACAGCAACACAGATTTTAGTTACACAGATTTTACAGCAACACAGATTTTAGTAACACAGATCATACAGCAACACAGATTTTAGTAACATAGATCTTACAGCAATACAGATTTTAGTAACACAGATCTTACAGCAACACAGATTTTAGTTACACAGATCTTACAGCAATACAGATTTTAGTTACACAGATCTTACAGCAATACACATTTCAGTTACATGGATTCAAACACCAAAGGTCTGTATTATTACTCTTGTAGGATGTCTATAATTTGAGCTTATCAAAATTGTTCATGCAACTGTTCAGCATGGTGAAATGGTCATCAAAATTTGTATTTCATTAAATACCTTGATCTATTCAAGCTGTTATGGTCATCATTTGTATTTCATTAATTAACTTACTTTGCTCAAGTCTAGATGTGGCCATAGAAGTCACATTTATTATTTAACTTCTTCTGTCTCAAGTCTCAACAGGTTTCAATAAAGTCATTAAATATTCATTAGATATAGGTCTTAATTTCAACAAACAGTCAAGTGCCATGAGAGACCTGGGTTAAAGCGAACTCAAAACATGGCAACTGTCAAGGCAATATGTCATGAATGAGAAGTCTCCATCTTTTGGATGCTTCGGTTGATCCATTCATTCAGCTGATTACACCTGACATTTCTCAACTGTGGTTCTCACATGGAGGTGGTGAGAACACCCACATAAGAGAGTTGCATTGTTACACAATGGTCACAGTAATTGCAACTAGCAAGAAGCCTGTATCAAAGAATGACTCAGCACATATGCTGGTGGTGTGTCACGGCATAAACTGTATATATTGTGAAGCTGGCGAATGCATAGAGAACCTTCCCTAGTTGCCTGTGATTAGTAGCAAGCACTCAATAAGGTAAACAGGAGCTGTCTCTTTTTGTCTCTTTAAGAGCCAAGAGGTTGATGATATGTTAAAAGATATAATTGGTTATAATAAAGAATTAATATTATTGCAAACCCACTTGTTCTTTGTCTCCTTGAGCAGACTTTGAAGGGTACGAATACGGATGACTCCTGTGACACATTGATTGTATGTGAAACTCGAAACTGATTTAATGCATGTTTTTGTTTATCTTGTTCCACATTCTATATTAATGGAAGCTTGGGATGAGGTTGAGGCTGGGAGTGAGGATGAGGCTGTGGATGATGCACTCATCAACTACAATAACATTTGTTAATAGGCCATTGCTGCTGGTATCTTTCTCCAAGTTCACAATATTAAGGGTGTTCTACTAGTGCATTCGGTTGACATGAAGTTTCCAGGTCCCTAGGCTTGTTAATCATGTTGCAGTCATTCATTCTGAACAAGCCTCAGCATCTGCTGAGAATCTGACATAATGGCAGCCAAGCTTTACTGCAGACAAACAGATTATAAGATGCAACTACCAACAAGAATGATTGAGCCAGATGATCCCCCACAACTGGCCATTCACTGTTCAAGTATCAAGCAAAACTACAGCCACATGGTCCAATCAGGCAAATAAACAAAATAGACTAAAAACTGAGTGAGAACAGGACAGCAAAAACTTTACAAAATTAGCTGAGGTTGAATAACAACACACTGAAATGCCAAGAGTATCAATTACTGTTGTATCATTAGACAATGTCTCCCAACATGCCACAAATGGCATCCCAAATGCCATCTTCAATGCATGGCAAAGCATTGAAGATGGTTTCACTTCAGATACATGAAATCCTTGGAGCAAACAAAAACCATGAAATTGGAAGGAGGTAATTGGGTAGGTTTTTATCTCTTAATAATTTGTGTACTAGCCACTGCCATTTTTGGCCAATTCTCTTTGACTTTCAACTGCCACAGGTTGTTAACCACATGTAGAGAGCATATTGAGATCCTGTTTTTGACCATTATCAGTGAGGGCCAGACACTGAATCTCACTTCCCTGAGATCAATTGAGGGTCAAGCCAAAAAGAAACACTGAGTTGAACCTCTGCTGGGATTTGAACCTGAGACCTTCTTATCCAGAGGATGATGTCTCATCTCTGGATCACCTAGTGCTGCTCTTCCACAATAAAGAACTAGAAAAGTCAGATGTTTTTGCTGTTGCAGGGTCTATGATTGCTCTCTATGATTACAGATGCTTGTCTGAACTCTCTGAAGGCGTTTGGAATGTAAAAATAATGAGTAATTCATGATCTTTCTTCATTCCTCCTTTTCTGTGTCAGTGTCCGGATCTGTTCAACTATTTTCCTTCTTCACTCTTTGATACTATCAATACATTTTTTTTTTCCTTCATCTACCTCTCAGTCTTTCACCTTGCACAATTATCTATGACACTGTCTTGGCTAGCCTGCTCAATATTCTGACATACCCATACCAGCATTTTTTCTTTCAATGCCTAAATAAACCACCAAAAAAAAAGAAAAGAAACACAACAGGGTACAATTACTTCAATAGTAAGCATTCTAAGACATTTATATTCTATAAAATGTCACACAAACATTGTCAAATATGTAATTTGTTAGATATGAGATAATCAACACTTGACTTATCCCAACATTGATGTACAAACTTCCGTTCCTTACAGGGTGTCCGGAAGAGATATTCTTCAACATCAGATTTGTCTGAAACTCTGTTATATCTGTCAAACAAACTGAGGATAGATTACAAACAAAATAAATTAAATTACACAATTGTTAAATCTGTTTGACTGCAGTTCAAATCTCATTCTAACAATATTATCAGTGAATGAAAAATATGGATTTGACGGAATATTAGAAGCACTAGGAAACATAACAGCAGCAGTGGCAAACAGTAGAGCACAAGACCGCAAATTATATCTCCCCTCAACACTGAAAGGCAAATGAGGAAGGAAAGAAGAAGAAGAATGAAAAATCTGAATCTGAAATTCCATCCATGTAGTGCATAAATACAACTTCCACATTTTTAACAGTAATCCATGATTAAATTAATTGTGTTCGGCTATAATCATTAGTTACATTTATAAGGAAATCATTTCCTTATCAGTAAAAATTCAATCACTTGGAATAAGACATGATTGAAACTAATTAAAGACACAATGAAACCTGCTAAATCCAGAATAGACTTTTTAAAAGCTGGATTGGATTAAATACAAAAGGATTTTATTTAAACACTAAAAATATAGACCAAGTCTCCTTATGCTAGTATTAAATGAGCTGGAATTAACATGTATGCAATTTTTGTCTAATATTAGATGAGCCTGGTGGAAAAAGTTAAGGCACGATATAACATGTCCATATTAAACCAAAAAATGTACAAAGATACACTAAATTAGTTTTTAAAAACACATGTCTTTGGTATGACAGCTGCATGCACTGAATATGATTCCGTGTGGAGGCAATAAAGAGAACTTGTTATACCAGCAAGAAATCTAAAATCTATGAAAAGTATGATAAACTCATTAGATCAACAAACGATCAGTGGTAGATGAATTTTTATTGGGGAGCAATACATTGCCTTCAAAAGCTGCTGGTATTTGTTGCAGTACCAAGATTTGTGTCAAGCTACGCTATTCCTGAGCTAATTAGTTAAAATAATCAAGTACAAAATAAAGAGAAGTGTCAACAAAAAAAGCAAACTTCGTCAAGTCTTTAATAAATAATTGTACCTACCACCGAATACTTGGTATAAACCTTAATCTATCTGCTCTAACAAACACTCCATGATTTGGTCGACACTGAAAATATCTTCGAGCAAAGAGCATTCTTGTGAGTCTCCAACTGAAATCAAATCAAAATGACCATGATCATCAAGAATATTAACTAAGTGAACATTTTAGTTCTGACAATCCAGATCTTCATTGTCTATATCATTTCTGTTGTTTGTTGAAGAAAAGAATGCAACACTCATCTAGTTACAGAATGCTACATTGGTAGTCCACAACAACATCTTCATTTTGATTATTTCAGCCTTGCTAGATGTCACTTAAGGCTCATAATGATTTTTCCAACCATCTCTATTCTTATTAAGATGTTTGATCTTATCTAATGAGTCAATGCCTGCCAACTTTGCTCCTCTTATAAGTGTTCTTTGTGGTGTCACTCTTCTCAAGGTCTTCCTCTTTTATTGTATCCTGATGTTTCCCATAAAAGAGCCTGTTTTGAAATTCTCTTGTTGTCTCTTCTCAACACATGTCTGGCATGTATCTATCTTCTCCTTCTAATGGTAGATGAGATTGTTGGTTGTATGGGCGTTTCTCTTATCTCAATATTAGTATAACACCACAAGACTCTACAACATCCATGGATGGTTACCCCACCTAGGATTGTCCTAAGCGATATTCAGGGTAAGGTTGCCAGCCCTATGCCCAACAATCCATGAAAGATGGAAAGTAATTACACAGCAATACATTTTCTATTAATGAAGAGATTTATTGCGTGATTGTTCAAATTAATCTTCTTATGCATTTAGTTTCTTATGATGAGCAGATTACACAAGAAAATGAGTTGTCTCAACAAAAGTAGTTATTAGAAAGAGGTCCTTATAATTGTTCCATACCTTGCCTCTGCTAATTGTCTTTCAAACATGATATTTGTTTTCTCAAGTCTTTGTACATCCATTCCAATACAGTTTTTATAAAATATTTAAATTTGCATTCAGAATTTTAAATGCAAAAACTGTTAAGACTTAAAGAATCATTAGAACTGAAAACCTAAATCTGTTCACATTGACAAAACCAAATCTTAAAATCTCGTTACACTTTTTACATTCTTCTTCTTCTTTCTTTCCTCATCTGCCTTTCAGTGTCCAGGGGAGATATAATTTGCGGTCTTTTGCTCTTCTGTTCACCTCTGCTGCTAAGTTTCCTAGTACTTCTAATATAATGTCGATCCATTTTTTTTTGGTGGTCTACCCCCCTTGGGTCTGGTGTTCTCGCAACGTTTATTTAGGGCTCGTTGTGTTGTGTTTTGATTACTCTGCCTTGTCATGTGGCCAAACCATTTTATCTGTTATTTCTTTATATATTCTATGGCGGGGGTTATTCCTAGCTTTTTTCTTGGTTCTTCATTTCTGATCTTATCTCTCAGACTGTTTCCTGTCATTCGTCTAACACATTTCATCTCTGTAGAGGTTATTTTTCTTATTGTTCTTGCATCTAGGGTCCAGGTCTGGCATTGGTAGGACATTATAATGAAATATTACATTGATTCTATAACAATGAGGTATCTTCTTGACTTTTCAACCATGGATGACAGAATCAAGATCTGGAGAGCACGAGCATACCTGAAGATTAGTACAGATAAAAAGCATCTATTGCACCATGTACTCAACACAGGGAAAGGTGCCACACTAAAAAGAGGCAAATCATGGGTGGGCAGAGCAGAAGATGTCATCAAACAGGTCTGTGGCTTACCATATCAGCGTTGGTGAGGAGTGGATACCGGTGCCTATGTCATTCAAGGGGACTTTCTCGTGTATTGTCACACTCAGCAGGAAAAGTAGGGAACAGAACCCGGTCGTGGTTAATGCCGTGGTCAACGGTCTCATCTGCGATAACACCAATGAGAAAGATGCAGTCATCTATACAGACGGATCTGTAAGACGACACCAAAGAAGTGCATGGGCATTTATAGTACGCTCGGCACGCAGAATAGTTAAAGAAGACAGTGGTGCATACGTCATGACCATGAGTAACATGACAATGGAGGTGATGGCAATGACCAAGGCATTCAAATGGTTAGAGTCACAAGACTACACCCACGCATGTATACTGAGTGATTCGATGAGCATGATAAAAAAAGGCAGGTTCTATACGCAAACAATGGGTAGTCATTGCAGAAGTCCAAAATACATAAGGTCACCTTTGTCTATGTCCCTGGACATGCGGGAGTATGGGAAATGAAAGCATGGACAGGTTGGCTAGCTGCGCTGTCGTTGAGGACGGGCAACCAATGGATCGGGCAGACATCATCAATGCTCTCCGAGATGTGGGAAGAGCACAGGACTTCGACAAACACAGATCCATGTCACTTCTTCAGATGATGGAAATGGGAGTTAAGATGGGCACGGCCAGAAATGAGAAACTTAGTGGGCGTGTAAGAAGACTTATCAACCAACATAGAACTGGAGTCGTCAGTCGCTGGACACTGAGGGAATTGCTGAGGAGGAAATCTGAGCACCTATGGACATGTTCGGGAGTGCAATGATGGTGACCCGCAAATAACTCAATTGATTCTATAAACAATTCTAAGTCTGATTCTTTCTTGAGTGATAATGTTTGTTGTAGTTGAAGTACTGAGCTGTAACTATATAACAATACTAAAATCAAGCCTATTTCACTATGATGTGTGTGACTATCTTATCTATGAATCTGTGACTATTATCAGAAGATAATAATATATTATATAGTAGATAATTCAAGAATTTCGCGGGAAAAAATATTAAAATAATCTACATTTGTTTGTATACCATAAATAACTTAATCACTCCACATTATTCATGATACTTACCTGGTGAATCTAAAGCAACACCCACCCATTCACCCTTTTTAGTAGCTACTGGACCCTTGTATTGGACTATACCCTCATGTATTCCGTTTTTCCAGAGCACCTCAACACGCTGACCAAGAAAAACGTTATCAAATAAAACCATGGCGTCAAATACGAATCTATTTCTTTGTTCATATGTCTAAATAATCACAAAACGTGTTCCGAATCTGTTTTGATTTACTTCAGCAGCAATATGTACACTTTTAGTCACGTCTTTAGTTTAGTCCTGTTTTATTTGTTCATTTTTTGTCACCGTCAGGGCGCCATGTTGTTTACATACGTTACGGATATAACTCACGAGAATATCGCGAGATTTCTTCACATTGCTCTCGTCATCATCATCATGTGGTTGTGCAGCCTAACGCCCTAACCCCGTAAAAAAAAAAGTAAAGTACCCCCGTCACGCCAAGTGGCGTATAGGGAATATGGTGTTAGTGACCATAAATTTTACAGACCTTCAGCACATGATTTTTGGGGTAATGTGGTCGGTATTACGCCCGTGCCGCTTCGCTTTCCCAGAAAAAAATTCGGTACCCATTGTAACCCAATTAAGGTTGGGTGAACCGGAGCCGTCGGTTGGGATCGAACCCTACCCCTTGTCCTTTGTAGTCCAGTTCACTAACCACTGAGCTATCGCGGCTCCACCCCTAACCCCGTATTTGTCTGTTTATCAGACCTAAATTATGGTGGCATTTTTTCCCCATTGTTTTCGGGGACATTAGTCATATTTTTTTACATTTCAGAGGATTTTTTTGCTTATTTCTGAGACTGTCCCACAAAATCGGGGACGAACGATAATTTGTAATATATATATATATATATATATATATATATATATATATATATGTGTGTGTGTGTGTGTATATATATATTTATTTATATATATTTATAATATGTGTGGGTGGGTGGGTGTGCAAGATATTTTGTAGATGCAAAAAAAAAAAAAAGATAACTTTAAATTTCATAATAACTGTTCATTTGCTGTTTGATTTTATTTTTGTTAATATTCACGGTACTTATGCGATACACGCACTTAATGAAATTACAATAGCTAGTTTTGTTTCTTAATAACAAAAAAAAAGTTTAAAATTTAAAAAATGTAAACAACATATAGATATCAATTGCAATATTAAAGTAATGGTTACAGTACCTTATTTCCACTGATGATTATGACGTCAGGGACGCACCAAAATGACAGCTTATTTATATTCGAGCCATGGACTAAGCAATGTTTACATTGAACAACACGAGATATGATATTGCTGCGAGTTGGCAGATTTTTAAAAATGTTTTCAGGGGTTTGAACATAAATGTTTGTTCACAGTTCGTTAACCTTCGCTGTAGATAAAGTCGTTAATTCGTTTCAGACGTTTGGGACGTTGGTAGCTAAGGACCTAACTTGTGCAAACGGATGGCATTGGCAGGGATCATTTTGAATCTATGAAGTGGGCTCATTGTGTGTTTAACTCAAAAGCATATGTGCTTTTTAACCAAAGACCTTTTGTTTGGGGACTCAATGAAAATATCCCCGATGGAAGAATAAACTGTACTATTAGTCCCATAAATGATTCGCTTCCAGAGGTTTATGATGTAAACAAAGCAGTTTTGTCATTGCAAATGAATAATGTCCACACCTATAATTGGTCAGGATTGTGTAGCAGCAGCAGCAGCTTTATAGCGAACACAGAAAACATCACAGGATTGTGCTGTTCTGAAACAGCTATGCCATGCTACCCTAGAATTGCCTTTAATGGGATTACTGTGACCACAAACCACTCTCCATGTGTGTGCCACATATTTACACCCCAGAAGGAAATACTGAATATAACAACATCATGTGCCGTCTGTGATATTAATGACCACAGACCAGGAGCCTCCAGTATGATTGATACAACTGTTGCACCAAGCATTTCATCAGCAGAGCCATATCTATGGAATGTTAATCTGACATTGTTCTTGAATGATATCCAAGTTAATGAGACATCAGAATCGTGTGGCGGCAGCTACAAGAAGGGAGCGGAGAACATCAAGTTCTGCTGCTATAAAGGAGACTTGCCTTGCTATCCCAGAATTGCCTTAAATGGGATCACTGTAGTTGAAAACTTCTCCTCTTGTGTAAACTACACATTCACATCTAAGAGTGAATCAGTGAAGGTCACAAAATCATATTCTCACTGTGGTTTTACTAACTACAGGTCATGTGGCTTCTGTTGGATTGGAAATGATAACTTACCACCACTGTGTGTCTATATGTTTGGAATTGGAGTCATCAATGACGGCCTAACATCATCAAGTGCTATGACGATCATCATTTTCGGGAGGACGTGAACTCCCATGGTATATGGTGGATAGGCGGCAGGAACCATTGAAGGCTATGTCTGAAAAGTGTTCCTTCTTGCTGTTTCCTCATATTCCAAGTCCGGCTTGTTGCAGGGGCTACTGAGTTAAGTGCTCTGTGCACACCTTGAGCTGTGTGTCTCATCCGTTTTGATCCTGCTTCGATATCCCGCTTGTTTACGATGAATGATGATATCGTATGACAGGGAACAGTTGGCTGTGTTCACTTTCTGCGCGGTTTCGCCTTATGTCTTTTGGCGTGTGCTGAGACTTGTACGATGGGGACTACAGTTACCTTTCTTTGTTTGGGAGATGAGTTAGTAATTCGGATGATTCCACTGGCACGGGCGGTTTAGCAATTATGGATTTTAATTCGTTTGCTGTGAAACCGAGGCCTTCCATAACCAATAATAACCAATTTCCACTGAAGAGGTTGTTGCCTCGGCGTGGTACTTGTTTTTTTAGTGTATCTTTCTCAAGATCTCATGATTTGAAGCAAGTTTTTCACTGAAGCTTTCACACGATAAATTAGTGTTAGTTTTTACTGTTAACATGGCTTGCACCGTGCTCACATTAATCCGTGATTTCTCTTCGGACCAGACGTAGTTCATTTGAGAAAATAGTCTTTCTATGGATGCATTGCTGCCAGGTAAGCACATAAAAAGTTCAAGAATTCTCTTCACATTATCATGTGGTACATTATTTTCTTTCAAGTACCTGAGTACTTCATTCCATTTTCTACATGGGGGCTTGTTACTGAACCACTCACATTCTTTTTGCAACAGATGGCCTCGCAAATAAGTAAATTCATCAAAGAGCTCATCACGATTGACGTTTACAACTTCATGACACTTTGAAGATATCTGTTCTACTGCATTATCAAAATGTTTCCTTTCAGGCACATTATCCAAGAGAAGGCAGCTTAGTTGTGATAAGTCCTCATTGTGCTTGTTCCAAGACTGCAAGTAATGTACAGCAGTATTATAGAATTCTTTACTTATTTGGAAATGCCTTTCCATTTGGATGTCACTACTTTCTACTAAATCAGTTAGCAAACTCGTTACCATGTGTGGGATGAAATTTTCATCGCGTCGAGTTTCTAATTTTATAATGAGATTGTTCACTGTTGCACTCTTGTGGTCGCCTTAATTGTTTCATGGAAGAGTGATGCGTGAGAATGAGCAAAGCTGAGCCAAAGCTCTGATTCACTGTTTTCAAAGAATTGTTTCAATATTGTAGGACAGTGTGTTTCTGACAAGAAGAAATATCTCAGTGATTGATACAGTTTCAATATTCTTTCCAAGGCTGGAAGTAATGACAACCACCTTATATTCGAATAACCTAATAATTGCTTAAACTCCTGTCCAGCAAATTCACAGAAGTCTTTTAGGCGTACTACACGAACCGTGTAAATGTGAAGTATCCAAATATTTTTATTACAATCACTTCCATATCCATAGGCATGGAATCAAACGCTGTTTTAGCACAATTGTGAATTATGTGTGCGTTGCAACCAAGACCCATTATGTGTCTGTTTAACTTGGACTTGATTTTAATTATGACATTATCTCTCCCTTTCCTCAACAAGCCTTTAAAGTTTGTATTTGTATTGTCTGCTGAGAGTCCATCAATCTTTTTGTTTAAGTCAAAATTATCAATTGCTTTCAACAATTGTTCAGATATTATGTCGGACGTTTCTCCTGGGATATCTATGAAAGCAATCAGTTTGGTCTTTACTGGAGTTTCCAGCTCATAAGCCTGAAAATAACGAACTAAAATATGAAGTAGCTTAACATGTTTATGATTAGATGTATCGCAAGACAATGTTACGAAGCTGACATATTTGAGGTCATTTCTTAGTTCATCAATAGCCCAAGGAGCAAAAACATTGGTAATTATGGATTCACACTTTGTTCTTGCACAGGAAAATTGTTTCGTTGAAAATTTCTTTTGTAGAATTGTTGTACAATCCATACTGCGGAAACTATGATTATGAAGTACAGTATGATATGCAAAGGTTCCTTCATGAACATCTAGAGTGTTTCATCTTTTGAGGGTTTTTTTACAAAAATAATTTGTCTACACCCAGACTGAGACTTACAAAACAGCGCATCCTTATGCTTGTTTGCCTGTAGATGATCAGTTTTGATGTCCTTCCACCACTTGCTATAGAAAAAATTGAACTACATATATTACATTTCACTAGCGTTCCATCCTCTAAAATTGCTTGCATAATAAATGGAAATTCAGCTTTCAGCGAATCACTAAAATGACACTTACGGTTTTTGGAAAGCATTGTTTTTATGCAACAGACGTCCACTGATCACAAATAGAAAACACGACTGCACTGTACTGTCATTAGTCATTACACTCGGACTGATTTGAAAATTGGTCGGGAAAGATACTTTGGCGGGAGATGTCCGGAAAGGCAGGGGTGGGAGAGAGAGAGAGAGTGTCTGCTTTTAAAAAATTAGACCCATCCCAATAGAAGTCAGTAGCTGGAATAGAAGTGACGTAGCACCGCGCTTCAAGAGTTCAAAGAGCTATCTCCGACACAACGCGTCCAAGTCTTCTCTTTTATCTTCATGCCAATGCCGCTCAGTCTGGGATAGAGAAACACAACTCAGTAACGTCCTGAGTCCTAGTGATTGTTTTAAAAGAGGGCAGATTCCGTGTATGAACATTTATTTATTCACTGAAATCGGGGACACATTTTTTTTCGGGGACAACTTCTACACTTCGGGGAGTGTCCCCGAAAATGGGGGACGAATGGTCACCCTAACCTAAATGCTAAATTAGTGTTTAATTGTGTTGGTATAGCCATGTTTGGTAGGATGTCATTTGTTGAGGATAAACTCATTTTGGTAATTGGTAGAGAATTAGAGATCATCATCAATTACCGGGCCTACTGGCGTAGGTGATCATGTCACTCCACAACTTTTAATCTCGACAGTTCTTTATCATTTCTGTTGTTGACCTTCTGCCAAGCCATTCTCTTAAGCTGTCTGGTATTTTTTCTCTTTGCTTCCCTCTATCTCGTCAATTTTCCCTCAATTTTCCCAGTTGTTACAATATATTCTAGCTGTTCTCTTCTCATTACATGGCCAAAAAATGATGATTGTTTCTTCCTAATATTGGAAATTAGCTCTCTTTTTGCTTTGACCTCTTTCAGAACATTTTCATTACTCTTCTTAGCTGTCCATGGTATTCTCAACATTCTTCTGTAAAACCACACTTCTACAGACTCCAGTGGTTTTCTTGAATGTTGTCATATAAATAAAGAATTAGAGATAGAAAGTTGTAAAGCTACACTGCTCTTCACCATTCCCCTTAATTAAAATAACGTTGAATATGTGCATGATACGCGTCGTTGTGTCATTTACAACAAGCTGCGATATTTGTGCCATTCAGTCTTAACAAACCGAGCTTTGAACAAACGTGATGAGAACACAGACCCAGGAGTCGACCATGAAAAAGATTGAATATTAGAAACACTAGGAAATACGAGTAGAACAGCAGCAGAGGCAAAGGAAGAGCAAAAGACCGCAGACTTTGTATCTCCCCTCGACGTTGAAAGGCAAATGAGGAAGGAAAGAAGCCAATACAATGCCTGTTTGTTGCCAGAGCCTGAAATTCGAGCAAAGAACAGTACCACTGTATAATCCACTCATGTCTTAAGAGGCTGGGGGAACTTGGTCAGGTTATTGTAAGACAATAAACAAGGCTTCACAATCATGGGCAAATCTATGAAAGGAGGAAAGGTAATCTCAGCATCAAATATATATAGAAGGATGGAGAACACAATGGGCGATCTTTAGAAACATCAAACAAGATGACTTGGTAATGTTTGTTGAAGACCTATACTCCATGGGGAGCTGAAAGTGTTTGCTGAAGACCTATGCTCCATGGGGAACTGAAAGTGTTTGCTGAAGACCTATGCTCCATGGGGAGCTGAAAGTGTTTGCTGAAGACCTATGCTCCATGGGGAGCTGACAGTGTTTGCTGAAGACCTATGCTCCATGCAGAGTTGAAAGTGTTTGCTGAAGACATATGCTCCATGCAGAGTTGAAAGTGTTTGCTGAAGACATATGCTCCATGGGGAGCTGACAGTGTTTGTTGAAGACATATGCTCCATGGGGAGCTGAAAGTGTTTGTTGAAGACCTATGCTCCATGGGGAGCTGAAAGTGTTTGTTGAAGACCTATGCTCCATGTGGAGCTGACAGTGTTTGTTGAAGACCTAAGCTCCATGGGGAGCTGACAGTGTTTGTTGAAGACATATGCTCCATGGGGAGCTGAAAGTGTTTGCTGAAGACATATGCTCCATGGGGAGCTGAAAGTGTTTGTTGAAGACCTATGCTCCACAAGGAGTTGAAAGTGTTTATTGAAGACCTATGCTCCATGGGGAGCTGAAAGTGTTTGTTGAAGACCTATGCTCCATGGGGAGCTGAAAGTGTTTGTTGAAGACCTATGCTCCACAAGGAGTTGAAAGCGTTTGTTGAAGACCTAAGCTCCATGCAGAGTTGAAAGTGTTTGTTGAAGACCTATGCTCCATGGGGAGCTGAAAGTGTTTGTTGAAGACCTATGCTCCATGGGGAGCTGACAGTGTTTGCTGAAGACCTATGCTCCATGGGGAGCTGACAGTGTTTGCTGAAGACCTATGCTCCATGGGGAGCTGACAGTGACTGTTGAAGACCTAAGCTACATGGGGAGCTGACAGTGTTTGCTGAAGACCTATGCTCCATGCAGAGTTGAAAGTGTTTGCTGAAGACATATGCTCCATGGGGAGCTGACAGTGTTTGTTGAAGACCTATGCTCCATGCAGAGTTGAAAATGTTTGTTGAAGACCTATGCTCCATGGGGAGCTGACAGTGTTTGTTGAAGACCTAAGCTCCATGGGAGCTGACAGTGTTTGTTGAAGACCTATGCTCCATGGAGAGTTGAAAGCATTTGTTGAAGACCTATGCTCCATGGGAGCTGACTGTGTTTGTTGAAGACCTAAGCTCCATGGAGAGCTGAAAGTGTTTGTTGAAGACCTATGCTCCATGCAGAGTTGAAAATGTTTGTTGAAGACCTAAGCTCCATGCAGAGTTGAAAGCGTTTGTTGAAGACCTATGCTCCATGCAGAGTTGAAAGCGTTTGTTGAAGACCTATGCTCCATGGGGAGCTGAAAGTGTTTGTTGAAGACCTATGCTCCATGGGGAGCTGAAAGTGTTTGTTGAAGACCTATGCTCCACAAGGAGTTGAAAGTGTTTGTTGAAGACCTATGCTGCATGGAGAGTTGAAAGCGTTTGTTGAAGACCTATGCTCCACGGAGAGTTGAAAGTGTTTGTTGAAGACCTATGCTGCATGGAGAGTTGAAAGCGTTTGTTGAAGACCTATGCTGCATGGAGAGTTGAAAGTGTTTGTTGAAGACCTATGCTCCATGGAGAGTTGAAAGCGTTTGTTGAAGACCTATGCTGCATGGAGAGTTGAAAGTGTTTGTTGAAGACCTATGCTGCATGGAGAGTTGAAAGTGTTTGTTGAAGACCTATGCTCCATGGAGAGTTGAAAGCGTTTGTTGAAGACCTATGCTCCATGGAGAGTTGAAAGCGTTTGTTGAAGACCTATGCTCCATGGAGAGTTGAAAGTGTTTGTTGAAGACCTATGCTCCATGGAGAGTTGAAAGCATTGTTGAAGACCTATGCTCCATGGAGAGTTGAAAATATTTGTTGAAGACCTATGCTCCATGGAGAGTTGAAAGCCTTTGTTAAAGACCTATGCTCCATGGAGAGTTGAAAGCCTTTGTTAAAGACCTATGCTCCATGGAGAGTTGAAAGTGTTTGTTGAAGACCTATGCTCCACAGGGAGTTGAAAGTGTTTATTGAAGACCTCTGCACCCCAGGGAGTTGAAAGTGTTTGTTAAAGACCTAAGCTCCACAGGGAGTTGAAAGTGTTTGTTGAAGACCTCTGCACCCCAGGGAGTTGAAAGTGTTTGTTGAAGACCTCTGCACCCCAGGGAGTTGAAAGTGTTTGTTGAAGACCTATGCACCCCAGGGAGTTAAAAGTGTTTGTTGAAGACCTATGCACCCCAGGAGTTGAAAGTGTTTTTTGAAGACCTATGCACTCGGGGAGTTGAAAGTTTGTTGAAGACCTATGCACCTTGGGGAGTTGAAAGTGTTTGTTGAAGACCTATGCACCTTGGGGAGTTGAAAGTATGAAGAAAAGTCCAATGTATCCATATTCAGCATAGCATTTTGAGGTGACGGTAGGGTTGTCATAATCTTCGGTGCTGAAGCCGGGACAAGTTTGATTTTTTAAATAGGCAAAACCTAGACACATGCTTGTATGTATAAGAAATCTCAGCGATGCTACATAAATTAATGTTCTCACTAATTATGATTTAATTATATCATACATGATGATAATTATATTATCTGTTATGAACAATTCCCCCATCCCCAGCACCAGTTGTGCAATAAAAGTGTAACATTTACACATTTTGTAATCTGATTTGTTTTCACCTCTACCTCCTTTTATGAAGGACCATTCTTCTGAATATTTTTCTTTGAAAGAACCCTTTCTCTTCGGCACTAGAAAAAATAATAAATCCACACATAGAATGCTAAATCAACAGCTGATATTACAGCTTCACAGCCACAAGTAACTGACGAGCCACAAAAAACAATTCTGCGTCTGGGGCAGTGTGAGGGACATTTGAAGTTAGATATTACTCTACAACTACGATTTGGGAATATGGGATGGTTACGTTCACCTTGGGACATCTGTAACTCGTTGCTACCAACAAGTGGCCATGCAGTCCTACATTGTTGTTGTTAATTAGGTGTTATTCTGTTGTCTTTAATTTCCACCAGTTGTAGAGTAGAGCTTAAATAGCAAATAGGACAAAAATACTGTCTCATACGCTAACAGTTTCTCGCTGCGGATTTTCAAAATGAGTCTAATGAGGCATGATATTTTGCAGGTAAAAAGCTTGGACAAATGGGTGTCTCGAAGACATTTTTCATTATAGGAGAGTGGAGTTCCATTTATTATGGACACATCATTATTGTTGTAGGAGAGTGGAGTGTAGAGCCTCCACTTATAGGCACATTATTACTGTTGTAGGAGAGTGGAGTGTAGAGCCTCCACTTTTGGACATATCATTACTGTTGGTGGAGTGTGGAGCCTCCACTTACGGGCACATCATTATTGTTGGAAGAGAGTTTAGTGTAGAGCCTCCACTTATAGGCACATTACTGTTGGAGAGTGGAGCCTCCACTTATAGACACATCATTACTGTTGTAGGAGAGTGAAGTGTAGAGCCTCCACTTATGGACACATCATTATTGTTGGAAGAGTTTAGTGTAGAGCCTCCACTTATGGGCACATCATTACTGTTGTAGGAGAGTGGAGTTTAGAGCCTTCACTTATGGACATATCATTACTGTTGTAGGAGAGGAGTGTAGAGCCTTCACTTATAGGCACATCATTACTGTTGTAGGAGAGTGGAGTGTAGAGCCTCCACTTTTGGATATACCATTACTGTTGGTGGAGTGTGGAGCCTCCACTTATGGGCACATCATTATTGTTGGAAGAGAGTGGAGTGTAGAGCCTCCACTTATGGGCACATCATTACTGTTGTAGGAGAGTGGAGTTTAGAGCCTTCACTTATGGACATATCATTACTGTTGTAGGAGAGGAGTGTAGAGCCTTCACTTATGGACACATCATTACTGTTGTAGGAGAGTGAAGTGTGGGGCCTCCACTTATGGACACATCATTACTGTTGTAGGAGAGTGAAGTGTGGGGCCTCCACTTATGGACACATCATTACTGTTGTAGGAGAGAGAAATGTGGGGCCTCCACTTATGGACACATCATTACTGTTGTAGGAGAGTGAAATGTGGGGTCTCCACTTATCATGGACAGATAATTACTGTTGTAGGAGAGTGAAATGTGGGGTCTCCACTTATCATGGACAGATCATTACTGTTGTAGGAGAGTGAAATGTGGGGCCTTCACTTAAAGACACATCATTACTGTTGTAGGAGAGTGAAGTGTGGGGCCTCCACTTATGGACACATTATTACTGTTGTAGGAGAGTGAAGTGTGGGGCCTTCACTTATGGACACATTATTACTGTTGTAGGAGAGTGAAGTGTGGGGCCTTCACTTATGGACACATTATTACTGTTGTAGGAGAGTGAAGTGTGGGGCCTTCACTTAAAGACACATCATTACTGTTGTAGGAGAGTGAGGTGTGGGGCCTTCACTTAAAGACACATCATTACTGTTGTAGGAGAGTGAAGTGTAGAGCCTCCACTTATGGACACATCATTACTGTTGTAGGAGAGTGAAGTGTGGGGCCTTCACTTAAAGACACATCATTACTGTTGTAGGAGAGTGAAGTGTGGGGCCTTCACTTAAAGACACATCATTACTGTTGTAGGAGAGTGAGGTGTGGGGCCTTCACTTAAAGACACATCATTACTGTTGTAGGAGAGTGAAGTGTAGAGCCTCCACTTATGGACACATCATTACTGTTGTAGGAGAGTGAAGTGTGGGGCCTTCACTTAAAGACACATCATTACTGTTGTAGGAGAGTGAAGTGTAGAGCCTCCACTTATGGACACATCATTACTGTTGTAGGAGAGTGAAGTGTGGGCCTCCACTTATCATGGACACATCATTACTATTGTAGGGGAGCGGAGTATATAGCCTTCACTTATCATCAACACATCATTACTGTTGTAGAAAAGTGAAGTATAGAGCCATGTTTGTGGGTATTGTATTTTTATCTGCATGTACAGAATTCAAAACAAATATAAACAAAAGTTTAAAGTATAGAAGCCAGTTTATTATGAAGAAGCAGTAGATTGTTTCAGTGTTTTATAGTGAGTATAAATAAAATGTATAAAAAATATAACAGCATAAATATATAGGACAACACACACACACATATAAAAAATATAGTGTGGAATATTGAAAAGTTAAATAACAAATTAACAAAAGATAAGGGATAACATTTTATTTACCAAATGTTTGAGCAAAATATATCCCCAATTTATGATCAAGATTTATGTCTATTGCTCATCACAATGACATTGATAAAAAAGTATTACAATCATTACAGTTTAGTTGGTTTCCTGTCGAAATGAAGAGAGAATGGGTTTAGTAACTGCAGCTGGAACATTGTCTCGAGCTACTGCCATCCCTTTATGTACGTCTAGAGTCAGCACTGTCATTATTTAATCTCACTGCTTCTCAGTCAACATTCATTGTTTGTTTTCATCTGATTCTGATATTGCCAAGATTCTCTTGGTTACATATGAGTACACACACATGTACTGACTCAACATGAATGAATCTCTCAACAGAGAAGACAGTGGTTACCCCTTTAGCACCAGCGAGTCAGTCCACCAGATGTACATTCCTTAGATCAATTATGTAAATGTTCAGTTTTCTCTTGTACATTCAATAAAATATATTAAATTTTTAAAATTAAAAAAAAGTGCCTTGCTAAAGTTTAGTAACCGAGCCAATGAGAGATAATAAGGATCTATAAGCAGTGGTAGTGTGCTGTAAAAGATACACCAATCACACAGTAACTACATTTAACACATGCAATAATCTGAGCATTCTGTCCTGAAGCAATAAATTCACAAACAACTTTCAGTTGGTCACATCCATATCAGGGCAGATTCAATACAATTCTCAAACCATTAATTCAATGGTGTTCACTGTTTAAACTACAAATATGACTTTAGTGTTAAGTCCACTCAGGCGCTAAAGCCAGTACCAAACAGTGGAGCCATGGTTAAGTTGACTTGCCCATCAGCATACACCTAGTGAGTGGTTGTTGCTGCCATTGTAGTGGAGTTAAAAGATAACTTGATCTCATCAGCAGCATGTTGTCATTCAGTGTACAAGTGAAAAGTAGGTCACATGCTGGAATGCATTTCCTAGAGCGGCAGGTGTTTGGGCATAGCTTGTAAGGTAACAGACAGTGAGTAAAATCTCAGGTCATTTAACAAAAAAATGGGGGTTTTCAATAGTGTTTTTAGCACAAAGTGGTGATGATAAAAGTAGTGATGCATAGTAGTTGACATAAATTAATTCCAGTAGTGATTATCATTGTATGACCATGATATATATATAATGTAGTTAGACCAAGGCAACAAAGTCAATTTTAAAGAATATCAGTTTTCAGATAAATAAATAACAATTTTGTTGAAATAAAGAACAAGCAAAACCACATAATACATTATGCTAATAATAATTATGGCAACTCAAAATAAGCTTTCATTAGTGTTATTTTTACAAAAATTAACAGCTGGGGAAAATGTTCACAAATTTTATTCCACCGGAAAGAGGTTAACAAAATGAAAAGATATTGGGTGGTTGATTAGATTTGTTGCTATTATAGGATCGAATGATTGAGTTGTACATAGAAAAAAACACAAAGTTGAATTGTTGTAAACACAAATCCTGAAGGTGACACATAAATAAGTGTAAGATGTTAGTCATAGTATGAGGCTCGGTGGTCTACTCTAGGGTTAATTTAGAGGCCAAATTCAAGGAGAAAGGAACTATCTCATAGGTCAAAGCATGATAAAATATTAATATAAGGCTCCATAGACTTGAAGTGAGCTGATTGACAATGGATAGTGGAAAGACAACTCCAGACTTCAGAATGACTAACTAGATCAAACACAGAAGCTGTTAGTCCGAGCAGAACTATACATGTGGGCTGTGTGTGAGGTGCTGTTAATTTTTAAATCTCATTCAAAGAAACCTCGTTTTTAAAGACAGGAAATTACTAAACAAGTCGGAATAATATAAAAAAAATTACTCTATAAATTTGACATAATAAAGACATAAATTTACTCTATAAATCTTTCATAAAATATTTTTTTAAAATTCTCTATAAATCTTACAAAATACCCCCCAAAAAATTACTTAATAAATTTGACATAATAAAGACAGAATATAACTCTCCCATCACAAAAGCAGTCCAAATCTCCCCCACAAAAGCAGTAATAATTCAAGTCTTACATTACATAAACAGAAAAAAATGTTTGTCAGTTACAGCATGACAAATTGATAGCAATAATAAGAATGGTGAAATATGTGCTGTGTATAAAACACATGGCCAAATGGATATCACAGCTGCTGTGAGAAATACTAGCACTATATAAACACATTACATGTACAATTAAGGTTTCAATTTGGACTTCCTATTTTCTAATTCGGTAGAAATTAAATTATCCAGATTTCCATTATCTGAACATTAATTTATCTGGTCTCATATTTTATGACACAGCAACTAGCATTTTGAAAAACCCACTCTGACTGAACACCCGTTAATACGTTGCACTGTGTTCTGCGCCAGTGGCCCAGTGCATCCGATTTCAGCCAGCATTTTATTCGGGTTTGCTTCCCTAGCCTTTGATTGTCCCCAATCTTCCTGCAAGGCAGCAGATTGTCTTTTCTGTAGGGGGATTCTGCCCTTAGATGGTAGGCCCTCCCAGGTTTACGAGCACCATCTGCCCGAGTCACTAGAGGTGACTAACACAGACATGCACACACAAAGATGTAAGATGTGAGATATTGTTGTTCAGTCAGAGTGGATCTGACAGACTCTAATTGTGATGTTCTGTCTGTGGTGGCGATCAACACACTTAGCCTGACAGCTGACTTCATATGAGAGTCTGGAATCCTTACTCTGATTGAGTCCTGAACGCAGAGAGAGAGAAAAACCCAAAACAAAAAATGGTGAAAAAACATCAAACATTTGGAGGTTACTGTTTGTAACAAAAATGATGGCCGGAGTTAGCAATGCTGGGGCCTTTCTTGTGAGACATGTATCAACCAAGTTTTCTATATTCATGTCAAGTGTGTTATTACTTTATTACACAAGGTAAGTCATCTGTTAGCCTGATGTTTTATTTCGTGGACTACACCCCTGGTCACCATTAGTCTGGATAATCAAGTTTCTCAAATATTTCTAGGTCTTATTTTGTTTCTACTTTCGTGTGTGGTTTTATTTATTTGGCAGTTACCTCACAAATAAAAAGAAGGAACAAAGTTTAACACAAGAAACAAATAAAAATATTGATTAGTTAAAACGCACACACACTCTAAATGAACTTTGTCACCTCCTAAAATGTCATTAATAGAGTAATTGTCATCTTATTAAAGGACTCATAGAAATATACTTGACTACTACCAACCTATCTGTAGATGGTAAACCTGACTAAGGTGTTCAGTAACAAGATACAAATGATGAGGATGTTGTTCTTTCCTGGTAGAAGACACAGGCTTGGCATGAAAGGCCTACAGACCTTAAGCTAAAAGATTAATTTTGTAGACAACCATTTTGTATATGACCAGCAGCATAGATGACACAAGACTGAGGTCAATGTTACTGCTTGTTTCATGATTGCATAAAGCAATTGCTGTATGGACTCTGTAGAGGAAAGAGTTCACTTCAGCCAAGCATGTTACAGCACTAGACTCAATGGGGTTGGCATGTACAAATAAAAGGCTTGTTGGAAGACTCACATTTTGATATAGAAAACCAGGTTTGAAAAATCTGTAACTTGCCCAATAAGCTGCACAATACAACTGCTCAAGACAGCTTTATGCATTATCATCTCTTTATGGAGTAGGATAAGTTGTGTGTACAACTGCTGGTCAGTGTCTACATCCTCTATTAGTAATCAGTAGGACTACAAGTGACATTAATACTGGTAAGAACATGCTGTCTATAAGTTCTATTCATGTGCATTGTACTTTCCAAAACTGGTTTCTTTTTACATGTACAAAATACTACCACTCAATTGCAACATTAGGAGCACTAAAAATAGTATTTTCTTTGAACTTTTGACACACAACTGTGTGCTTACCAATTAGACAAACAGGAAACTTGGATTTCCTGTCTCAGTTTGATTTATGACCCAAAATTGACCGATTGTACTGGACGTGTTATTTGTCTATTAAAACAGTCACTGTTAGTTTGTTGTTATGTTCAGCTACCTCAAAGTGTTATTCACTGAGTTTCCCGGAGTCACAAAGGGTTGTTGGATGTCACTGGCAACCAAGGAAATTTCCTTGGTTAAAGGAAAAACAATCAATTTGTTGAAATTTGGCAATTTTTTTTTCATATTATAGGATCTATCTCACAAAATGGAAAAAAAAATCCTACATCAAAAGAAACAAATTAAACACTCAGGGGTCACCGGAAGTAGTAATGAAAGGTATATGGAAGGAGTAATGTTTGAACATGCAAACTATAAAATTTGGAAGAATTTGTGTTTTGATGTGGTAAATTTTACTACAGTATCGTAATCTAGGGTTAACGCTACAAACCATATATCTGCTTCATGGTATGTAGAAGTGTGCATGTTAATCCATACTGTCAGTATTTATATTTCATACAATGAGGTCATCATAATAGTTGCTCAAGATATCAGCACTCATGCTTGGACTTATCATCAATAAATCAATTCAAGGCCATTCAGGTCTGAGCAAAGCTAAGGTATGACATTTCCTTCATCTTTCTAAGTAAAAAAAAAATGGAAACAAAAACAATATACATGACATGAATGCAGATGTCACCTTGAAGCAAAACTAAAGACCTTTGTGCTGGACCAGATTATGATAATATCAGTTGGCCTGTACATGTGGAAGATAATATTTTGAAGATGGAACAAACTGGAAATGTGATTCAGGGCGCCAAGTTTAACGGGAATATACCTGATAAAAAGCTGTAACACGAACAATAGAGAATTAGGCTGTAGTAACAACAACAACATAGAAACAGGCAGTAAGTATTGTAGTGTACAAGGCAATATTCTCATGATATGCAAACATTTCTGTACAGGAACAGATCAGTGAAATAGTAATAGGGTGCACTGATACATAAATGAAGGCTGCAAAATATAGAATTAGTATATGAAGATCATTTTCATGTTGTTTATTGAGATATGTTTGAGGAAAGGGTAATATAAATGTGATGACATAAAGAACTGATACCTATACAAGGAAGATTCATGACATGACAACTTGTCAGCTACAAAACAGAGAAATATCACTTGTGATGTAGAAAGGAGGAATAGCTAGAAATCAAAGCAGCATGAGTATCATGAAGGGAACCAAAGACAACTGCACCATGATATGAGGAGTTCCATGATCTACAGGTGACAATAAAGGCCACCAACAAAGAGATCAGATCTCTCTCAATGTTTCTTACCTTTTACTTTATGAATTTATGTGACAACAATAGGGTCATGTGACAACTAAGAGGCTTGAAATTAAAAGGATGCCATAGGGTGTCCACAGCTATGATGAATAAATAAAAGCAATCAAATAAAACATTTCACAACAAAATAACATCAATGAGCGTAGAAAATAGTGAAACATGCCAAGGATTAAGTAACTTCTAAAAAACATACATAGCTATTACTGGAAGTAAGCAGCAGCAGTAACACATATTGCAAATAACCAGATAACATATGGGATTGTTATATGCTGGAAACAAGTTTCCTTGTAATTACAAGTAGGGCAACTCTATTTACCAGAAATATTTGGAATCAATAACGCCTGTGAAATTATTTTATGGACAAAAATGGACAGTCTTAAGTGGTTGAGCTAAGACCTCAATAAGTAGTTTATTTTTAATTGAAGTCTAATATAGGCTTATTGTACTTTGGAGATGGAGAGAGAAATTCTGGCCAACCATATGGCATACATTCAAAAACAGAAGTGATAGATAAGAAATTGTGATACGCCATGAAATATCCAATGCCAGTTGGCATAGCTAATGACATCAACACTAATGAGAGTCTGTGTCAGAAGATAGATATCTTTCACTCATACTGTAATAGCAATCTATTAATAATTACAAAGGCAGACAATAAAAATGAGTCATCGTTGGGTTTAAATAAACAAACCATCACACTAAATATGGGTCTCAATTTGAATGGACTAAATGAAGTATTTCTTAGAAGAAATATATTTGTAGGACACAAATAAACAGATCAGGAACAAGACAAATGATAATAATAATTGAATATTATTATGAGTGGATACCTCTGAGGTAATAGATCAATGATCTATTGCCTCAGAATCACTCATTTCAGGGGGGCACATATGTTTACAGCACTCAGAGAAATCCATAAATCAACAATATAAAACATGAACAAAAGACAAGTACCTACAGCTTTTGGAAGAGAGTTTTAAAAAAATAAAAAAGAATGGTTTTATCAAACAAGTAGGCAAGTGGTTAAGAATTCACAGCTTGTTTTAAGTGGTGATGTTTTTCTTATTGACAGCAAAACAAACATTTGGCAAAGAAGATCACATACATTTCTGAGACACCATTTCCATGACATATTCATCACCAACTCCAACAGTTACTGTGTGTAAATGATTATAAAAAATACTACAATTGTAAATGAAATCTTAATAGTAGACTTGACTACTTTCTAGACATAAGTATATGCTCTCTTTCATTGGTCACATCCTACGTCTGAGCGGAGCCTGGGTCTATTCATATAAAACTGTCTTCATCTTTTTAGAACAAAAAAAAATAAGCAAAAACAAATCTAATACCATGAGCATAGGTACAACAAGAAACAAAAGGCTAACAAGACTTACATATAATAATGATATATCATTGGATTAAATGCTGATGTACAAAGTCTAATTGATAACTATACAACAGCCAAAAATGTTTTAAAAATGGTTTCTTAGCATAAAGATTATTTTGCATAGATAAAGTACAAAATATTGTGTATATTTCATGTTGAAAACAAAACCATGCAAAATTAAAACCACAGATAAATACAATAATAGATATACTTGGCCTATAAAAGTAATTCAGACAGGAATGACATTAAAGGATGTTAAATCATAATGACAGTTGTCTGATCACAGGATGTCTTAACAATATATTACCAAATGTTTGCTCTCCATTTATGTTTAAATGAAGCTCTGGGTGTGGTTTTACCAAACTGTCAGATCTAAAATATCACAACAAATTACAGGAAGCCAACTTTCTTAACAATAATGTACAAACAAATTAGGATTTAAGCTGATGGAAATCTGGCAACATTGTATAAATATTAATCTTGTTTTTGTTTTGATCACTTGGATAACAACAATATGCTGTTTGTTATTACTGTAGTTTTCACCTAAGCTGTGGTATCTTTCAGTCTAGTAGATTAAAATTTGGCAGACATTAATTTACGAGATATCCACATCAATGATTCTCCAAAAGGCAGTAATAACCTCCAGGTTCCCAGCATCTACATACAACTGCTCATGGAAGGAAGGGTAAAGGCATAACAATGTGGAGCTGTTGTAAGGAAGGTGTCATGGAAGGGAACCAATTGTTGCATACTTCTTTCACTGTCATGAATTGGGAAGGTGCCCACAGATGTTCAGCTGTCACTGAACCCGTGATACATGCATCTATTTTGCTAAACTAGTATCCATGATACAGATGATGACTGTAGAATCCTGTGTACAGTCAGAAGTTGGTGAAAGGAATCATTTATGATGTGACCCAAATGCTCTTCTTCTCAATTTGATATGAAAAGTGGCTTTTATAATTGTTTTTGTCACTTCATGGTTTGTCCTGAAATATTTTTATTCAGAACTCTGCCTTTTTCTGTGTGAGAATGTCTGTTTTTTCATTACTTGGCCTGTAATTTGTTGCAAATTGTAGGCATTCAATGGATTAATTATATAGCAATGAGCTAATCATTCATCTTTATAGTGAGTTTACTAAGCCTCTTCTTGTGTTGGCTATTTAATGCAGTTATTAATGACAGAGTTTCCGGTGTCATGGCCGGCTGCGTGTAGTCGTTTTTCATAATTCGGCATTTGCTGATATATTTAAATGATGTACACGACAGTCTAGTTGTGAAATTATGTGTTGCTATTCCCCGTTTGGTGTATGTTTAACTTCTGACATGTGGATGAACTGTGATTACCAATATTTAAGTGTAATATGATTTATTCTTCTTTGTGTTGTGTGTGCGCGGTTCGATAGGCAAGCACATGGTTCGACAAAAATGTCGCCGGAAAACCGGGTATGTTCAACCCATATTTGAAAAGTCTGTGACGGTGGAGAAAAGTCTGTGACGGTGGATGGGGCGGATGAATCAGAAATGATCAATGGCCCAGAAAGCTAAAACAGCAAAGTGTGTGGTACACAAGAGGCATATTCAGAACACGAAAGGCGAATATGGCAGACCACCGTGAAAGAGATTGGAGCCTCATCATGTACCAGTCCAGAGGAAGCCATGGAGAGGAATTTGAACTTATGTCGGAGGAAAGATCTTAAAATAAGTACTTGGAATGTTAGGACTCTATATCAAGAGGGGAAATTGGAAAATCTGATTCAAATAGCAGAATGAATAAATATAGATATTTTAGGCATATCAGAGACAAGATGGAAAGAATGTGGGTACATAGAGGACGAAAAATATACATTTATATACTCAGGAAACACAACAGAACATCAAAGGGGGGTAGGAATATTGATAAATAGAGAGCTACAAAAATATATAAGTAACCACTGGACATACAGTGATAGGATTATACTACTCAAGTTGAAAGCAAAACCATTCAACATAGCAATAATACAGACATATGCACCTACTCAAGACTACACAGATGAACAAATAGAGGCGTACTATGAAGACCTAAATAAAGTTATGAAGCAAGTGAAATCTTCAGACATCTTGATTGTAATGGGTGACATGAACGCTAAAGTAGGAAAAGGTAGATATAAGACCATTATAGGAAACCATGGTTTAGGAAAAAGAAATGACAGAGGAGAAAGATTAATACAATTCTGTGAAGAAAACAGGCTGATAATATGTAACACCTACTTTGAGCAAGAGAAAAGGAAACTATACACATGGAAAAGCCCTGGAGATAGAAGAGGAATCAAATAAATTACATAATGATAAAAGAAAGGTTCCGTAACAGTGTAAAGAAAGCCAAAACCTACCCACGAGCAGATATTAATTCAGATCACAATCCTGTAATGATTAAAATGAAAATCAAACTAAAGAGGAACAAGCAAAAGTCTAATTCATTAACAAATCCACTAGATATAACAGCTTTAAATCAAAAAGATATCAAAGATATCTATACAATATAAGTAAAGAACACATACCAGAAGCTGCTAGAAGAAGGAATTGAACAATACAGAAGAGAAAATCCTGATGAAAAATTAACAACCAAATGGCAATGCATAAAGAAAAGCATACAAGAAACCTGCAACACCTTACCCAAAAGAGAAAAGAACAAAAAACAAAAATGGATAACTAACACCATCTTAGAAAAAATGGAAGAAAGGAGACAAGCGAAGAACACTGCCCAGTACAATAAAATAGACAATGAGATATCTAAAATGTGCAAAAAGGCAAAAGAAGACTGGCTCAGCCAAAAATGTATAGGAATAGAAACTATGGAGAGCAAACAAGACTTAAGAGGAATGCACACAGAAATAAAGAGAATGACTAATAAAAATAAAAAAGCCACAGAAGGTGGATGCATTGCAGACAAAAAAGGAAAAATGCTAATAGACAATAAGGATATTATAGATAGATGGCAGGAATATATAACAGAACTATTTCAGGATCAAAGGGACAAGAAACCAGTTATAAAATCTACATCAGGCTATAAAATCTTAAAATCTGAGGTGGAAAAAGCTATAAAAACAATAAAAAAGGGAAAAGCAGCAGGACCTGACAGCATACAGATAGAGATGATACAGGCACTAGAAGATTTTGGCATTGAAGTGATTACAGACATATGCAACGACATATACCACACAGGATACATACCAAATGAACTAAAAACATCAACTTTCATTGCATTGCCTAAAAAGAATGGTGCAGTTGAATGCAGTGACTTTAGAACAATAAGCCTAATGAGCCATGTTACAAAAATCTTGCTATAAGTTATACAAGGAAGGATTCAGAATAAAATCAATACTGAATTAGATGAGCAGCAATTTGGATTTAGGAAAAATAGCGGGACAAATGAAGCCATATTCTGCATGAGAACATTAATAGAAAAATACACAGTTGTAAACAAACCAATATATGCCTGCTTCATAGACTACACCAAAGCTTTTGATAACCAAAGCTTTTGATAGAGTACACCTCAAACAACTTATAGAATGCCTAAAAGAGATACATCTAGATGACATGGACATACAACTAATATGTAATCTATACTGGGAGCAAACAGCAATAATAAAATATAACAAATAGAACTCTACACCCATTGATATAAAAAGAGGAGTAAGACAGGGATGCATCCTATCACCAAGCTTGTTCAATCTATCTTTTTCTATCTTTTATATTGACCTTTCGAGCCATAGCCGGCCCATAGGGCGTAAACCAAGATACTCCTTCTCTTATCTGAATTTTTGTTCTAGCAGTTTTCAATTCCTTTAAAGATATTTTATCAAATCTCACCATTTGTCTATGTTCTGTGCAAGCAGCTCTATCTCATTGAGGGAGCCGAATCCTGCTGCTCTTGCCTCTCTCATCAATTTTCTTCTCAGTGTCTCTCTGGGTCTTCCTCTTTTCCTCTTACCTGTTGTTTCCCATATGAGGGCTTGCTTTGCTATTCGATTATTATCTCTTCTCATCACATGTCCAACATATGACCATCGTCTTTTCTTTATTACTGAAGATTTTAGTGGTTGATTGGCGATTTCTCTAATTTCCTTGTTTGTTTTGAATTCGTTCCATGCTATACCAAGTATTTTCCTTAGACATTTATTTTCGAATGCGTTCAATCTATACACTGAGGAAATTTTTAAAAACATCATAGAGATGCCAGGCCTACAAATTAATGGAAAGATAATCAATCAATAACCTAAGATATGCTGATGATACTGTACTGCTAGCAGAAAATCCTAAAGATCTACAACAATTACTTAATGAAATAAACATGACAAGCAAAAAATATGGACTAGATATGAATATCAAAAAGACTATAACTATGATCAGAAACAAAGAAGATACTCAAAACCCACAAGTGGATATCAAAATTGAAGGAATAGACATGGAGACAGTTCAGAACTACAACTACCTTGGACATACTATAACCAGAGATGGAAAATGTACAACTGAAATAAACAAAAGAATAGGAATGGCAAAAAGTAATTTTAATGTCATGAGGAACATACTAACATCAAAACAAATAACACCAGGGCTAAAACTAAGAAAAGCAAAATGTTACATCTTCTCAATATTCCTATATGGTGCAGAAACATGGACATTAGACAAGAAAACAGAACAGATAATTGAAGCCTTTGAAATGTGGATATATAGAAGAATAGGTAGAAATGGATGGAAGGAAAAGAAAACAAATGATGAAGTCTTGAAACAGCTAAAAGTGAAAAGAGAACTACAAAGCACAATTCAAACAAGACAAATGCGATTTTTGGGCCATGTTAAAAAACACAACAGCCTACTAAAAGTATTCCTGGAGGGGAAAATACAAGGTAAAAGAGGTAGAGGCAGACCAAGATTAACATGGACGAGTAACATTAAGAGATGGACAAATCAGCCTATGACAACCTGCACCATCAAAGCAAGAGACAGAGCAGAATGACGCTCCATGGTAGCGGAGAAGGCACTCAATGATGATGATTAATGACAGAACATCTCTGAATCTTGTTTCACCACAGCTTTCACCAACAAGTCATAGCAATATATTTTAGTAGTAACAGATTTGTAAAAATGTAGTACAGATTCCATGATGGTTTACATTTTAAATCATCATGGCCAACTTTAGACCTTTCAAAACATGAATTTCCTCATTTAGTCTGCATATAAAATTGAACAACAAAAAATATTAAGCTATTTATAACTCAGCACACAATATTAACATTTCCTAAATGAGATAGCTCACAAGAAACAGGCAGCCAGAAATAATCATTCATGAAAGTAAAGGTCAATGCTTAAAACATCATCTTAACCCTGACGCTTAATCTCCACCCAATTCCCAAACTATAACTTTACCATCTACTGTAAAAAGTATCTTTCTGATAAAATGCAGGCTAGACAGATAGTAAGTCTCGTGACTGTGTGACAACCAACATCAACTTCCCAGGCCTGGCTGTGGTGCTCCCTTTCTTGCGATCGATAAGCCCAACTTCAGAACCTTGGTTCTTGCATTCATCCACAGAAGTAAACATTTGCTTCCCCATAAAGTCATCCCTCAAGATGTTTTTGTTCCAGATCTGTATATGGACAGATATGACAAAATGACATGGGTAGTTTGAGAAACAGAACACAAGAGAACATCTAGAAGTTAGAGTTGAACTAGCAGCATATGAGAGTCCTGGTCTACATATTTAATGCTAAAAAGCTCATGCATAATAGTTCTCATAAAGATGTGCATATTTGACAGTGAACAAGAATAAATAGTCATTACAAGTAAAGTAAAGGCTCCCATGGTGACCTTATTTTTCCAAGACCAAAGGCACACTTTTAAGTGATGTGGTTGGTATCATGCAAGGTTGCCACCTTTACTTCCCAGACAAATCTATGGTACCCATTTTTAGAGGTTGGGCAAAGCCTGGAGCCTTTTCGGTAAAAAAAAAAAATCTGCCGCATCTGAGAATTTAACCCAGGCTCTTATAATCTAGGAGCCTCGGTAGTTGAGTGGTTAGTGTGCTCACTTCCTGACCAGAAGGTTCGATCCCCAGCAGTGACAGATTTTTTCCAGACTGACAAGGTTCAACGGTAAACACAGCCTCTGAAAATGGGTACCAGAGATTTTTATGGGAAGTAATGGCGGCCTGGCACGATACCGACCACAGCACCCAAAAATGTGCTCTAAAATTTAAAAAAAAGTAAAGTACCCCATTACATCAAGTAGCGAATAGGGAATATGGTGTTAGTGTCCATAATTTTTACAGACCTTCGGAACATTATTTGTGGGGTAATGTGGTCAGTATTATGTCCGTGCCGTTTACTTTCCCAGATAAAATCAGGTACCCATTGAAGGCTGGCTGAATCTGGAATTTGTCCTTTGTAGTCTAGTTCACTAACCACTGAGCTATCGCGGCTCCCAAAATGTGCTGTGGTCATAGAAAAATATGGTCACTAACACCATATTCCCCATATGCCTAGAAAGGTGTGGAGGGAACCTTTACTTTTTTTTTTTTTTTTTTTACTTTTATTCAGGAGGTGAACACACTAAGCACTCAGCCACGGAGGTTTCAATTAATTATTAACACTGGTTGAAATTGAATCTCTGACTTAGAATGAGAAGATAAAGTACTTATAGGATAGGAACATTACCTTGTGTGGCATCTGATGATACTCAATGGAGGAGGATGATTAAGATGATTAGATATTAAGAAATAGATTAAGATGGTTCTCAGGTTCTTTAAATGCCTCATTTTCTACATGCTAGTGATGGCTGTTTATGGCAAGTCATGCACTTGTCTCATTTATTTTTATAATTTACTTTACAAAAACAAATACAATGGTACACTTATTTCTCCATAAAAAATCAATAACATTGCATTTAGTCATTCATACATGAAAATGGTTGCATTCTGCCAAATATTTGTTTATTTTGTTTCCACACAAAAAGTCTCAGACACAGTGATGGAGAATTTAGTCATTAACAGGAAAAGGGTGGTAGATCTGCCTAATCCAGCAGTTAATTATTCCAGTGATACAATGATACCCTTTGTGTCCAGCAGTTAATTATTCAAACTTATTATCCCTCATAGCCTGTACATCATATCCAGGTACCAACATTGTTAGCTATCTATGAATACTATTTACAGGAAATTTTCATATCAGATTGAGAGAATTAAAAATAGAAATTACTTATTTAACCTTTCAACATAAATAAAAATACACATTTTGTGTGTTGATGTGTCAAAACTTACTTCAATTGTCAAGGGATATTTCCCTGGGTTTTTCCTATAGAACACAGCTGATAAATTCCACTCTGGGTCAGTTGTGCCTTTGCATTCAGATGTGGTCACCTTTTGTCCTTCACATGAGATTATGCAGTATGGATCTGCTCCACCTGGATGACATCAGGATGGACATATTAAGATTGTAATAAATGTCTACATGTTAACGACAATCTAACATCAGGACTGACATGTCAAGATTGTAATAAATGTCTACATTTTAAAGACAATCAAACATCAGGATGGATATCTCAAGATTGTAATAAATGTCCACATTTTAATGACAATCAAACATCAGGATGGATATGTCAAGATTGTAATAAATGTCTACATTTTCTTATTCAAATGCACCATTAGTAGCAGCCACACCATCTATATTGACAATTATTTTTTGATGGAAGAGTAATTGCAGGTGATGAATATAACATATTTCAAGTAAACTGCTGATCTCCCTCACAAATAAAATCCTTCAGTTTAGATCCAATATCATTGGTTCCTACAAATATCAAATCATGTTTCTGATACATTAACCTTTTCCTGTGGGCTGGTCCTTTCAGTTATTGTTTATGGATGCCATTTACAGTTGCTCTTAGTCATCAGTTTGATATTGTTTTGTCACCAATTATTTTTTTTTGCCAGTAACTTTGAGCTGATCAAAATCATGACAGTAATGGTATGAAAAGGAAGTGGAGGTGGCCAAATAAATAAAACCACACAAGGTGCTCTGTCACTACCTTAAACTCTTAAATGACTAGTACAACAGATTCACACAAACTCTTGAGTGACTAGTACAGCAAGCAGATTCACACAAACTCTTGAATGACAAGTACAGCAGATTCACACAAACTCTTGAATGACAAGTACAGCAGATTCACACAAACTCTTGAATGACAAGTACAGCAGATTCACACAAACTCGTGAATGACAAGTACAGCAGATTCACACAAACTCTTGAGTGACTAGTACAGCAAGCAGATTCACACAAACTCTTGAATGACAAGTACAGCAGATTCACACAAACTCTTGAATGACAAGTACAGCAGATTCACACAAACTCTTGAATGACAAGTACAGCAGATTCACACAAACTCTTGAATGACAAGTACAGCAGATTCACACAAATTCTTGAATGACTAGTACAGCAGATTCACACAAACTCTTGAGTGACTAGTACAGCAAGCAGATTCACACAAACTCTTGAATGACTAGTACAGCAGATTCACACGAACTCTTGAATGACAAGTACAGCAGATTCACACAAACTCTTGAATGACTAGTACAGCAAGCAGATTCACACAAACTCTTGAATGACAAGTACAGCAGATTCACACAAACTCTTGAATGACAAGTACAGCAGATTCACACAAACTCTTGAATGACAAGTACAGCAGATTCACACAAACTCTTGAATGACAAGTACAGCAGATTCACACAAATTCTTGAATGACTAGTACAGCAGATTCACACAAACTCTTGAGTGACTAGTACAGCAAGTAGATTCACACAAACTCTTGAATGACTAGTACAGCAGATTCACACAAACTCTTGAATGACAAGTACAGCAGATTCACACAAACTCTTGAGTGACTAGTACAGCAAGCAGATTCACACAAACTCTTGAATGACAAGTACAGCAGATTCACACAAACTCTTGAATGACAAGTACAGTAGATTCACACAAACTCTTGAATGACAAGTACAGCAGATTCACACAAACTCTTGAATGACAAGTACAGCAGATTCACACAAATTCTTGAATGACTAGTACAGCAAGCAGATTCACACAAACTCTTGAATGACAAGTACAGCAAGCAGATTCAAACAAAATCTTGAATGACAAGTACAGCAAGCAGATTCAAACAAACTCTTGAATGACAAGTACAGTAGATTCACACAAACTCTTGAATGACAAGTACAGCAGATTCACACAAACTCTTGAATGACAAGTACAGCAAGCAGATTCAAACAAAATCTTGAATGACAAGTACAGCAAGCAGATTCAAACAAACTCTTGAATGACAAGTACAGCAGATTCACACAAACTCGTGAATGACTAGTACAGCAAGCAGATTCACACAAACTCTTGAGTGACTAGTACAGCAAGCAGATTCACACAAACTCTTGAATGACTAGTACAGCAGATTCACACAAACTCTTGAATGACTAGTACAGCAAGCAGATTCACACAAACTCTTGAATGACTAGTACAGCAGATTCACACAAACTCTTGAATGACTAGTACAGCAGATTCACACAAACTCTTGAATGACTAGTACAGCAGATTCACACAAACTCTTGAATGACTAGTACAGCAAGCAGATTCATACAAACTCTTGAATGACTAGTACAGCAAGCAGATTCATACAAACTCTTGAATGACTAGTACAGCAGATTCACACAAACTCTTGATGTCTTAAAATGTTGCAAAATGTCATTTTTTACCAATATTAAGAGTGAGCAGCTCATTAGATCCACAAAAACTCTTCAAGATACAGGGCTTCCAAATATCCATTTCACTTGTGACGAGCTACCGACTGCAGATATTACACAACACTAAAACTAAAAACCTAACACCACAGCTACTTTTTTAAAAGGAAGTAAAGGCTCCATCCTTATGAATCCTAATGACTAAATGAGCCAAATTCCCATCCATCATGGTAACACTTAGGAGCCATAGACTAAGGTGGCTGGGTCATATAAGAAGAATGGCAAACAATTGTATTCCTAAACAAATATTGTTTTGCGGACTTGGATGGAAAGAGACCAAAGGACAGGCCAGTGCTGAGAAGGATGTTTGCAGAGCTTCCTTGAAGGAATTCTCTTTCAGCGAAAGAAACTGAGAAAATCAAGCTGAAGATCATAACACATGGAGAACAAAAACAAAAAAATGGCACAGCACTTTCAAGGCAGTGATATCAAATTTAGAAGACAAAAGGCACAGCAGAAAGGAAATGAGGCACCACAAATACATTCTGTTCATTCTGCGGATGGATCTGTCTATCCAATATTGGTAGATTCAGTCACGAGAGAAGCATCCAGCATAAGACACTAATATTTTACCAAACTACTAACTTATCTTGATTGCTTGCTAGAAACCGTCTGTCAAGACGCCAAAGGCCAAATATATAAATACGGGGAACATGGTGTTAGTGCATATATTTTCCAATGACCAATTGCCCATTTTATGGGTACTCTGGTCAGTATCATGCCAGACTGCTCTACTTTTCAGAAAGAATCTCTGGTACTTATTTTTAAAAGCTGGTTGAATATCCAAAGCCATAACGCTCTAAAAAAAAATTACCGCACCAGGTCACCGGGTCTCATTATGTCAGAACATAGTAGCAGTCTCAAAAGATGTTATACTATTCCTTATACATGCTCTCCATGATGTGCGATCAATTGCCAGATGTTCCCAGTCATTTTCACAGATGGAGAAGTCATTCAGAGATGATTTACAGATATCTCTATATTGTAGTTTAGGTCTGCCGATTTGTCTTTTTCCACGTATTAGTTCACCATATAGTATTTGCTTGGGGATGCGTTTTTCTTCCATTCGCTAGACGTGTCCCAGTCATCTTAATGTAACTAGGTCTCATTATGTCAGAACATAGTAGCAGTAACTAGGTCTCATTATATCAGAACATAGTAGAAGTAACTAGATCTCATTATATCAGAACATAATAGCAGTAACTAGGTCGCATTATATCAGAACATAATAGCAGTAACTAGGTCGCATTATATCAGAACATAATAGCAGTAACTAGGTCGCATTATATCAGAACATAATAGCAGTAACTAGGTCGCATTATATCAGAACATAATAGCAGTAACTAGGTCGCATTATATCAGAACATAATAGCAGTAACTAGGTCGCATTATATCAGAACATAATAGCAGTAACTAGGTCTCATTATATCAGAACATAATAGCAGTAACTAGATCTCATCATATCAGAACATAGTAGCAGTAACTAGGTCTCATTATATCAGAACATAGTAGCAGTAACTAGGTCGCATTATATCAGAACATAGTAGCAGTAACTAAGTCGCTTTATATCAGAACATAGTAGCAGTAACTAGATCTCATTATATCAGAACATAGTAGCAGTAACTAGGTCGCATTATATCAGAACATAGTAGCAGTAACTAGGTCGCATTATATCAGAACATAATAGCAGTAACTAGGTCTCATTATATCAGAACATAATAGCAGTAACTAGGTCTCACTATAACAGAACATAGTAGCAGTAACTAGGTCTCACTATAACAGAACATAGTAGCAGTAACTAGATCTCATTATATCAGAACATAGTAGCAGTAACTAGGTCGCATTATATCAGAACATAATAGCAGTAACTAGGTCGCATTATATCAGAACATAATAGCAGTAACTAGGTCGCATTATATCAGAACATAATAGCAGTAACTAGGTCGCATTATATCAGAACATAATAGCAGTAACTAGGTCGCATTATATCAGAACATAATAGCAGTAACTAGGTCGCATTATATCAGAACATAATAGCAGTAACTAGGTCGCATTATATCAGAACATAATAGCAGTAACTAGGTCTCATTATATCACAACATAATAGCAGTAACTAGATCTCATCATATCAGAACATAGTAGCAGTAACTAGGTCTCATTATATCAGAACATAGTAGCAGTAACTAGGTCGCATTATATCAGAACATAATAGCAGTAACTAGATCTTACTATATCAGAACATAATAGCAGTAATTAGGTCTCATTATATCAGAACATAATAGCAGTAACTAGGTCTCACTATATCAGAACATAGTAGCAGTAACTAGGTCGCATTATATCAGAACATAGTAGCAGTAACTAGGTCTCATTATATCAGAACATAATAGCAGTAACTAGGTCGCATTATATCAGAACATAGTAGCAGTAACTAGATCTCGTTATATCAGAACATAATAGCAGTAACTAGATCTCATTATATCAGAACATAGTAGCAGTAACTAGATCTCATTATATCAGAACATAGTAGCAGTAACTAGGTCGCATTATATCAGAACATAATAGCAGTAACTAGATCTCATTATATCAGAACATAATAGCAGTAACTAGATCTCATTATATCAGAACATAATAGCAGTAACTAGATCTCGTTATATCAGAACATAATAGCAGTAACTAGATCTCATTATATCAGAACATAGTAGCAGTAACTAGATCTCATTATATCAGAACATAGTAGCAGTAACTAGGTCGCATTATATCAGAACATAATAGCAGTAACTAGATCTCATTATATCAGAACATAGTAGCAGTAACTAGATCTCATTATATCAGAACATAATAGCAGTAACTAGATCTCATTATATCTGAACATAGTAGCAGTAACTAGGTCGCATTATATCAGAACATAATAGCAGTAACTAGGTATCATTATATCAGAACATAATAGCAGTAACTAGGTCTTATTATATCAGAACATAATAGCAGTAACTAGGTCTCATTATCAGAACATAGTAGCAGTAACTAGGTCTCATTATATCAGAACATAATAGCAGTAACTAGGTATCATTATATCAGAACATAATAGCAGTAACTAGATCTCATTATATCAGAACATAATAGCAGTAACTAAGTCTCATTATATCAGAACATAATAGCAGTAACTAAGTCTCATTATATCAGAACATAATAGCAGTAACTAGGTCTCATTATATCACAACATAATAGCAGTAACTAAGTCTCATTATATCAGAACATAATAGCAGTAACTAGATCTCATTATATCAGAACATAATAGCAGTAACTAGGTCTCATTATATCAGAACATAATAGCAGTAACTAGGTCGCATTATATCAGAACATAATAGCAGTAACTAGATCTCATTATATCAGAACATAATAGCAGTAACTAGATCTCATTATATCAGAACATAATAGCAGTAACTAGATCTCATTATATCAGAACATAATAGCAGTAACTAGATCTCATTATATCAGAACATAATAGCAGTAACTAGGTCGCATTATATCAGAACATAATAGCAGTAACTAGATATCATTATATCAGAACATAGTAGCAGTAACTAGATCTTATTATATCAGAACATAGTAGCAGTAACTAGGTCTCATTATATCAGAACATAGTAGCAGTAACTAGATCTCATTATATCAGAACATAATAGCAGTAACTTGATCTCATTATATCAGAACATAGTAGCAGTAACTAGATCTCATTATATCAGAACATAATAGCAGTAACTAGATCTCATTATATCAGAACATAATAGCAGTAACTAGATCTTATTATATCAGAACATAGTAGCTGTAACTAGGTCTCATTATATCAGAACATAATAGCAGTAACTAGATCTCATTATATCAGAACATAGTAGCAGTAACTAGATCTCATTATATCAGAACATAGTAGCAGTAACTAGATCTCATTATATCAGAACATAATAGCAGTAACTAGGTCTCATTATATCAGAACATAATAGCAGTAACTAGGTCTCATTATATCAGAACATAGTAGCAGTAACTAGATCTCATTATATCAGAACATAGTAGCAGTAACTAGGTCTCATTATATCAGAACATAATAGCAGTAACTAGGTCTCATTATATCAGAACATAATAGCAGTAACTAGATCTTACTATATCAGAACATAATAGCAGTAATTAGGTCTCATTATATCAGAACATAATAGCAGTAACTAGGTCTCACTATAACAGAACATAGTAGCAGTAACTAGGTCTCACTATAACAGAACATAGTAGCAGTAACTAGATCTCATTATATCAGAACATAGTAGCAGTAACTAGATCTCATTATATCAGAACATAATAGCAGTAACTAAGTCTCATTATATCAGAACATAATAGCAGTAACTAGATCTCATTATATCAGAACATAATAGCAGTAACTAGGTCTCATTATATCCGAACATAATAGCAGTAACTAGGTCGCATTATATCAGAACATAATAGCAGTAACTAGATCTCATTATATCAGAACATAATAGCAGTAACTAGATCTCATTATATCAGAACATAATAGCAGTAACTAGATCTCATTATATCAGAACATAATAGCAGTAACTAGATCTCATTATATCAGAACATAATAGCAGTAACTAGATCTCATTATATCAGAACATAGTAGCAGTAACTAGGTCTCATTATATCAGAACATAGTAGCAGTAACTAGATCTCATTATATCAGAACATAATAGCAGTAACTAGATCTCATTATATCAGAACATAGTAGCAGTAACTAGATCTCATTATATCAGAACATAATAGCAGTAACTAGATCTCATTATATCAGAACATAATAGCAGTAACTAGATCTTATTATATCAGAACATAATAGCAGTAACTAGGTCTCATTATATCAGAACATAATAGCAGTAACTAGATCTTATTATATCAGAACATAATAGCAGTAATTAGGTCTCATTATATCAGAACATAATAGCAGTAACTAGATCTCATTATATCAGAACATAATAGCAGTAACTAGATCTTATTATATCAGAACATAGTAGCAGTAACTAGGTCTCATTATATCAGAACATAATAGCAGTAACTAGGTCTCATTATATCAGAACATAATAGCAGTAACTAGATCTTACTATATCAGAACATAATAGCAGTAATTAGGTCGCATTATATCAGAACATAATAGCAGTAACTAGGTCGCATTATATCAGAACATAATAGCAGTAACTAGGTCGCATTATATCAGAACATAATAGCAGTAACTAGGTCTCATTATATCAGAACATAATAGCAGTAACTAGATCTCATCATATCAGAACATAGTAGCAGTAACTAGGTCTCATTATATCAGAACATAGTAGCAGTAACTAGGTCGCATTATATCAGAACATAGTAGCAGTAACTAAGTCGCTTTATATCAGAACATAGTAGCAGTAACTAGATCTCATTATATCAGAACATAGTAGCAGTAACTAGGTCGCATTATATCAGAACATAGTAGCAGTAACTAGGTCGCATTATATCAGAACATAATAGCAGTAACTAGGTCTCATTATATCAGAACATAATAGCAGTAACTAGGTCTCACTATAACAGAACATAGTAGCAGTAACTAGGTCTCACTATAACAGAACATAGTAGCAGTAACTAGATCTCATTATATCAGAACATAGTAGCAGTAACTAGGTCGCATTATATCAGAACATAATAGCAGTAACTAGGTCGCATTATATCAGAACATAATAGCAGTAACTAGGTCGCATTATATCAGAACATAATAGCAGTAACTAGGTCGCATTATATCAGAACATAATAGCAGTAACTAGGTCGCATTATATCAGAACATAATAGCAGTAACTAGGTCGCATTATATCAGAACATAATAGCAGTAACTAGGTCGCATTATATCAGAACATAATAGCAGTAACTAGGTCTCATTATATCAGAACATAATAGCAGTAACTAGATCTCATCATATCAGAACATAGTAGCAGTAACTAGGTCTCATTATATCAGAACATAGTAGCAGTAACTAGGTCGCATTATATCAGAACATAGTAGCAGTAACTAAGTCGCTTTATATCATAACATAGTAGCAGTAACTAGATCTCATTATATCAGAACATAGTAGCAGTAACTAGGTCGCATTATATCAGAACATAGTAGCAGTAACTAGGTCGCATTATATCAGAACATAATAGCAGTAACTAGGTCTCATTATATCAGAACATAATAGCAGTAACTAGGTCTCACTATAACAGAACATAGTAGCAGTAACTAGGTCTCACTATAACAGAACATAGTAGCAGTAACTAGATCTCATTATATCAGAACATAGTAGCAGTAACTAGGTCGCATTATATCAGAACATAATAGCAGTAACTAGGTCTCATCCTCATCATATCAGAACATAGTAGCAGTAACTAGATCACATTATATCAGAACATAGTAGCAGTAACTAGGTCGCATTATATCAGAACATAATAGCAGTAACTAGATCTCGTTATATCAGAACATAGTAGCAGTAACTAGGTCTCATTATATCTGAACATAATAGCAGTAAGTAGGTCTCATTATATCAGAACATAATAGCAGTAACTAGATCTTACTATATCAGAACATAATAGCAGTAATTAGGTCTCATTATATCAGAACATAATAGCAGTAACTAGGTCTCACTATATCAGAACATAATAGCAGTAACTAGGTCTCATTATATCAGAACATAATAGCAGTAACTAGGTCTCACTATAACAGAACATAGTAGCAGTAACTAGGTCGCATTATATCAGAACATAGTAGCAGTAACTAGATCTCGTTATATCAGAACATAATAGCAGTAACTAGGTCGCATTATATCAGAACATAGTAGCAGTAACTAGATCTCATTATATCAGACCATAGTAGCAGTAACTAGGTCGCATTATATCAGAACATAGTAGCAGTAACTAGGTCGCATTATATCAGAACATAATAGCAGTAACTAGATCTCGTTATATCAGAACATAGTAGCAGTAACTAGGTCTCATTATATCTGAACATAATAGCAGTAAGTAGGTCTCATTATATCAGAACATAATAGCAGTAACTAGATCTTACTATATCAGAACATAATAGCAGTAATTAGGTCTCATTATATCAGAACATAATAGCAGTAACTAGATCTCATTATATCAGAACATAGTAGCAGTAACTAGGTCGCATTATATCAGAACATAGTAGCAGTAACTAGGTCTCATTATATCTGAACATAGTAGCAGTAACTAGGTCGCATTATATCAGAACATAATAGCAGTAACTAGGTATCATTATATCAGAACATAATAGCAGTAACTAGGTCTTATTATATCAGAACATAATAGCAGTAACTAGGTCTCATTATCAGAACATAGTAGCAGTAACTAGGTCTCATTATATCAGAACATAATAGCAGTAACTAGGTATCATTATATCAGAACATAATAGCAGTAACTAGATCTCATTATATCAGAACATAATAGCAGTAACTAAGTCTCATTATATCAGAACATAATAGCAGTAACTAAGTCTCATTATATCAGAACATAATAGCAGTAACTAGGTCTCATTATATCAGAACATAATAGCAGTAACTAAGTCTCATTATATCAGAACATAATAGCAGTAACTAGATCTCATTATATCAGAACATAATAGCAGTAACTAGGTCTCATTATATCAGAACATAATAGCAGTAACTAGGTCGCATTATATCAGAACATAATAGCAGTAACTAGATCTCATTATATCAGAACATAATAGCAGTAACTAGATCTCATTATATCAGAACATAATAGCAGTAACTAGATCTCATTATATCAGAACATAATAGCAGTAACTAGATCTCATTATATCAGAACATAATAGCAGTAACTAGGTCGCATTATATCAGAACATAATAGCAGTAACTAGATATCATTATATCAGAACATAGTAGCAGTAACTAGATCTTATTATATCAGAACATAGTAGCAGTAACTAGGTCTCATTATATCAGAACATAGTAGCAGTAACTAGATCTCATTATATCAGAACATAATAGCAGTAACTTGATCTCATTATATCAGAACATAGTAGCAGTAACTAGATCTCATTATATCAGAACATAATAGCAGTAACTAGATCTCATTATATCAGAACATAATAGCAGTAACTAGATCTTATTATATCAGAACATAGTAGCTGTAACTAGGTCTCATTATATCAGAACATAATAGCAGTAACTAGATCTCATTATATCAGAACATAGTAGCAGTAACTAGATCTCATTATATCAGAACATAGTAGCAGTAACTAGATCTCATTATATCAGAACATAATAGCAGTAACTAGGTCTCATTATATCAGAACATAATAGCAGTAACTAGGTCTCATTATATCAGAACATAGTAGCAGTAACTAGATCTCATTATATCAGAACATAGTAGCAGTAACTAGGTCTCATTATATCAGAACATAATAGCAGTAACTAGGTCTCATTATATCAGAACATAATAGCAGTAACTAGATCTTACTATATCAGAACATAATAGCAGTAATTAGGTCTCATTATATCAGAACATAATAGCAGTAACTAGGTCTCACTATAACAGAACATAGTAGCAGTAACTAGGTCTCACTATAACAGAACATAGTAGCAGTAACTAGATCTCATTATATCAGAACATAGTAGCAGTAACTAGATCTCATTATATCAGAACATAATAGCAGTAACTAAGTCTCATTATATCAGAACATAATAGCAGTAACTAGATCTCATTATATCAGAACATAATAGCAGTAACTAGGTCTCATTATATCAGAACATAATAGCAGTAACTAGGTCGCATTATATCAGAACATAATAGCAGTAACTAGATCTCATTATATCAGAACATAATAGCAGTAACTAGATCTCATTATATCAGAACATAATAGCAGTAACTAGATCTCATTATATCAGAACATAATAGCAGTAACTAGATCTCATTATATCAGAACATAATAGCAGTAACTAGATCTCATTATATCAGAACATAGTAGCAGTAACTAGGTCTCATTATATCAGAACATAGTAGCAGTAACTAGATCTCATTATATCAGAACATAATAGCAGTAACTAGATCTCATTATATCAGAACATAGTAGCAGTAACTAGATCTCATTATATCAGAACATAATAGCAGTAACTAGATCTCATTATATCAGAACATAATAGCAGTAACTAGATCTTATTATATCAGAACATAGTAGCTGTAACTAGGTCTCATTATATCAGAACATAATATCAGTAACTAGGTCTCATTATATCAGAACATAATAGCAGTAACTAGATCTCATTATATCAGAACATAGTAGCAGTAACTAGATCTCATTATATCAGAACATAGTAGCAGTAACTAGATCTCATTATATCAGAACATAATAGCAGTAACTAGGTCTCATTATATCAGAACATAATAGCAGTAACTAGATCTCATTATATCAGAACATAGTAGCAGTAACTAGATCTCATTATATCAGAACATAGTAGCAGTAACTAGGTCTCATTATATCAGAACATAATAGCAGTAACTAGGTCTCATTATATCAGAACATAATAGCAGTAACTAGATCTTACTATATCAGAACATAATAGCAGTAATTAGGTCTCATTATATCAGAACATAATAGCAGTAACTAGATCTCATTATATCAGAACATAATAGCAGTAACTAGATCTTATTATATCAGAACATAATAGCAGTAACTAGGTCTCATTATATCAGAACATAATAGCAGTAACTAGATCTTATTATATCAGAACATAATAGCAGTAATTAGGTCTCATTATATCAGAACATAATAGCAGTAACTAGATCTCATTATATCAGAACATAATAGCAGTAACTAGATCTTATTATATCAGAACATAGTAGCAGTAACTAGGTCTCATTATATCAGAACATAATAGCAGTAACTAGGTCTCATTATATCAGAACATAATAGCAGTAACTAGATCTTACTATATCAGAACATAATAGCAGTAATTAGGTCTCATTATATCAGAACATAATAGCAGTAACTAGATCTCATTATATCAGAACATAATATCAGTAACTAGATCTTATTATATCAGAACATAGTAGCAGTAACTAGATCTCATTATATCAGAACATAATAGCAGTAACTAGATCTCATTATATCAGAACATAATAGCAGTAACTAGATCTCATTATATCAGAACATAATAGCAGTAACTAGATCTCATTATATCAGAACATAATATCAGTAACTAGGTCTCATTATATCAGAACATAGTAGCAATAACTATCTCAACCTCTCTGAGGGTAATAAAAATATGTGCTCACCAGAAAGTCTTTGTCATAGTAGACATACTAGTGAGGGTGAGGAGGATCAATATAATTGCCATAGTGATGACAATTCCTGACATAGAGGTCCTAATTTTGCATTACCTACACTAGGAAGGACAAAGCTGAAAATCCTCCATGAGGAACAGGAAAATCAATTCAGATATTACAACTTGCCACATCAATGGAGTCTAAAAGCATGCAGTTCAGAGTCACAAACACAGTATCCATCACATTAATTATGAATTAATCACAACTTTTCTGCAGTGATACATTTTTCCTCTTCACAGTGGGGGCTGGGTGGTCTAGAGGTAAGATATTAAACTCTGAACAAGAAGGTTCTAGGTTCGATTGAGGGGAGGGGAGAGATTGAATCCATGGTTATATCCTCCCCTGGTCACTGGGGAATGAGATCTGATGACTAACCTTCTTGGAAGATGGTGAAAAACAGGAAGTCCTGTGTACAATCTGCAGACGTTAAAGAACCCTTGGCCGTTGGAAATCGAAAAGAGTAAGCTAAAAATGGCAGCACCCGGACAAAATTAATAGTAAAAATCTACATAAAACGTTAAAACTCTCGATGATAAAAATATGAGAGTACCTCTGAAGTTAGAGAATATTTGCCTGAAAGGTGGGGACACCTGAGCACACAGCTTTCAGTGTGAAAAATAATAAAAAGTGATATTCACCAAAAATTCAGTCCCTCAACTTGAAAAACTGGCAAACACAAACTTCCTCTTCAGCTATCAGCTACTGCTATGCATTTAGAAGTTTAGACCAGCATGGTTCAAGAACAAGAAGTTTGAGGTCTTCACTGGTTCCCAATAGTTTGTAATGCTGAGTTGTTTCTGTGAGCCATATTTCCTGCACTGACCAAAGGCCTTAGCTCTTTTAGCTTTCCCAACTTTTTTTGAGTCATATACACATTTTAAATTCTGAATTCTGAACCAGTAGATCAAGAAGACAGCACAATAACCATGAGACTGATCAAAGGCATGGAAGAAAATATTATAGTAAATAATATAAACCAGGCAATCCAACTTATAATGTCTGCATTTATGGCAGAACATAAAATGAGGACAACAAAAAGAAGCATGACAGAAAGTACCTCCAGATTTGTCTTGTTTCTCTAGCCCATGAGCCCGTACAACTTTAATGTGTGTCACCATGACAGGAGCTTTACCACAGCAATTGTACCAAGGCTTCACTGGTTTTTCATTAGTCAACTCCCTATGAAGTAGAAATCAGATTCAAGTGGTAATACTGAACAACACACATCTGAACGCTTGCTCTTTAAAATATCTATCTTAGTTTTATGCATTATGCAGTTGTGACATCACATACGGAATTTCCCCCCACAAGGTCTGATCAAAATTTTTGTCTCGCCAGCCACTCAGGGATAAATTCTGTTGGGACTACATAATTTATATTAAGATCAATTTATTTCACTATGTTTAATCTCTGTCATTAACAAGATATTAATTATTTATTAAAACAAAAATACAGTTTAATGAATTTGTGAGTAAAAAATGAAAGTCAGAATATTTTTCTTGGAATTGTTTGTGAGATATTTAAGTTGGTCTATTTTTTTGTGTGGCTCACTAGTAATAAAAGCGCATGATGTAATGCAATGCAATATAATAATATAATATAATATAATATAATATAATATAATATAATATAATATAATATAATATAATATAATATAATATAATATAATATAATATAATATAACATAATATAATATAATATAATATAATATAATGGGATTATAGGGGTCCACATATTTCATGATGTTTAATTTGTTATTAATAGAAAAGAAATTAAAATAGAACTACTAAATACAATTCAAACAAAATAAATGAAATTTTTTGGGTCATGTTAAAAGAAACAGCAGCCTACTAAAAGTAATCCTGGAAGGGAAAATACAAGGTAAAAGAGCCATAGGCAGACCAAGACTAACATGGACAAATATCATCAAAAGATAGACAAAACAGCGTATGACAACCTGCCCCATCAAAGCATGAGGTAGAGTGGATTGGTGCTCCATGGTAGCCAACCTTCGAAGCAGAAACAGCACTCAATGATGATGATTAATAGAGATCTAAAATATTTGTTAATATCTCTCTCTCTCTCTGCGATCAGGACTCAATCAGAGTAGGATTCCAGACTCTCACATGAAGTCAGCTTTCTGGTTAGGTGTGTTGATCGTCCCCACAGACAGAAGATCACAATTAGAGTCTGCCAGATCCACTCTGATTGAACACCCATTAAAACTTTGCACTGCGTTCTGCGCCAGTGGCCCAGTGCATCTGACTTCAGCCAGCATTTTATTCAGGTTTGCATTCCTTAGCCTTTGATTGTCCCCAATCTTCCTGCAAGGCAGCAGATGATCTTTTCTGTAGGGGGATTCTACCCTTAGATGGTCTGCCGTCCATTTGTTAATATAGTAATACAGTTTAATAATTCTTAGAGTAAAAGTGAAAGTTTGAATATTTCTCATGGAATCATTTGTGAGGTATTTATACCTGAAGTGGGTCTTTTTTTTTTTTTTTTTGGTGCTCACTGAAGATAAAATGTATAACAATGTGCTGAGACAAAGCATGCTATTCACTGTTATTTTAGCACATTATCAACATGGCCTAGAACAACTGGGACAGAAACACAAACATTAGATTGGAGTCAAATATTAGACTAGTTAAGATTAGGGCATCATATATAAACAGTATCTGTTTTGATAGCCAACAACTTGGCAAAGACAGGAAAAGTTATTGAAAGCTTGCGGAAACAGAACTCCTGAATGTAAGCTAGAAACACTGGATTTTCTAGCCTAGTGACCTCCTAGGCTGGCAGCGAAAGTGTCTCATTTGCATTGTCATGACCTAGGTTATCCCAACCAAAGAGTAAGCCACAAACAGATTGAGAACATGAAAATGTTGTTAATAGAACATAATCATTTTGTATGGTAAGAAGTTTTGGAACAGAGAATTGCTCTAGTGAAGTCTTACTTAAAATTATTATGAGTACTTGTGTAGACCCTGAGCAAGAACTGAGCCTGTTGTCCAGGGTCAAAGGTTGATGGTATCACTACATAACGACCTTTCTTCATTGGTCCATGACGAAGGAAGATTGATCTGCTATTCTTGTAAACTGTAGACTTAATCTTTTCGTGCAAATAAAGATCATGAATTCTGTACTCTCTATTTAGCTCCACCTGAAATTAAACATGAAACAACAATTAAGGCAAATGAGTGAAGCAATAATGGTGTATAAAATGATATCAAAGTCATGAGCTGGTCTAATTTTTGCTGGAATGCTTTCAACATCCACACACTACATAGCCTGTAACATTAGAAAAGGTATGGAGAGTTATGTTCCTTGTTAACTGGAGTCTCTGGCATCAATCAATGTTTCTGAAACTCATTAAGTCTTGCCAGATGATTAATTACAAATAAAAATTTCTTATATATCAAACCATCTACTATGTTGCAGGATTTGACAACCATCTACTGTCTTGCAGGATTTGACAAAAATCTACTATGTTACAGAATTTGATAACCATCTACTATTTTAGAGGATTTGACAATATTGACTGTGTTGCAGGATCTGACAACCATTAACTGTGTTACAGGATTTGACAACCTTCCACCACTGTCTTGCAGTAATTGACAACCAAAGTCTCATTCGCTGAGTAAAAAAAAAAAAAAAAGTAAGTAAAGTACCCCCGTCACGCCAAGTGGCGTATAGGGAAATATGGTGTTAGTGACCCTATATTTTACAGACCTTCAGCACATGATTTTTGGGGTAATGTGGTCAGTATTACGCCCATGCTGCTTTACTTTCCCAGAAAAAAATCCGGTACCCATTTAAGGCTGGGTGAACCCGGAAGCCGTCGATTGGGATCGAACCCTACCCCTTGTCCGTGGTAGTCCAGTTCACTAACCACTGAGCTATCGCGGCTTCATTCGCTGAGTGGTTACCGCATTTGTTTCTGATCAGCTGACCAGATGTAATAGCTTTGTTACACATTTTGAACTAAGGGGAAGTAAACTAGGTCTGTCTCAGGTAAGAGAGAGGTTGAGAAAGAAAAGGGCATTTGTATGTTGGAATGAGAAAACAGACTATAATTAAAGTGTAAGAAAACAAAGAATATAAGAAGTTTAAAACAGGCTATAGTTAAGATAAGCAGGCAGAACAATAAGCAAAATTAATAAAGTGTGCTAGGCCCATTGGGAATTCAACAAAGGGTGTTTGGGAGTGAACAGTTTAGAGAGCTGAAATTCCATCATGGTGAGAGGAATGGACACAGAAGAGAAGAGAGAAGACCAGCATGCAGGAAGGTTGTCATCTGGAAAGCAGAACCCTACCATTTAGTTAGATTGAAAATTACTGAGATTTTGATAGAACCACCTTTTGATTATAAGTGAAATTAAATATTAGATGTTTTGTCCACACAAGACTGTACTGGGATGTAGCAATATCCCAGAAGCTTTAGATTAGTGAAGATGACTGCTAAAAGTCAATAGGAAAAGCAGAAGTAAGTTTTAGAAGGAATGTGATTTCTGTTGTGGCTTTTACATCACTTTGTAGATGTAGATAAATGATAGTGGTGAAGATAAAACTAGCAACACATTATTTTGTTATTTTACAATAAGCACTGACTTGCTGCTACTTCAAGTGTCCTGTCCTGTGAATCAACATTCAATGCACATTATTTACCAAACTGTCAAGAGGGAACTGAGTCAGAGGTGGCATCAGATAGAGCAGACCCAGGTACAAGTGGGGTAACACTGTAAAAGTGGGCTGGGTAATCTAGAGGTGCATGTCAGCCGCTGGACTGGAAAAACCTGGGTTATCAGGGCATGAATTGTGCGTACTAACTCATCCAAAAGAAAAAATGTGCCAAGACAAACAAAGGAAGATTGTAACTTGAGTAAATAAAGTACTTACTACATCAGTCATTCATTACATTGGCTTGTATGCAGTCATAAACATAGAAGTGGAAACTGGTTGGTCTCGAGGCAAGACACCGGCCTTGAGACAGAGAGGTTGTGGGTTCAAATCCTGGCTAGTTGGGATTTTTATTTATGATTTCTCTCAGCGGCAACCACCCCTGGTCTCAGCAGCGAGGCCCGGCTTGAAACGTCAATTACTCATAGACGGAATATGAGTACCTTCGAATACGGAGTTATCTGCTTGTGCAGCGAGGGACCCCTGTGCACACGGCTGCCAGGGAAAAAATTATTAACACGCAAAATTCAGTTCCTAGTCTCTAGAGTCAGAGGTAAAAGCTGGCTAATCGGGAAAAAAAACATAGAAGCATTTGACAGTCTTACCCTGAGGATGACAAAGCCAATGGTAAGATTTTGTGATCCTTGTTTGTCTCTGGTAGATTTCTGCATCAGTTGTATCATGCACTCATCTCCATCATCTACTACATCAAACATGTACTGAAATAAGCAGAGAAATAGAGAACATGAAGCACTGAAACAAATACATGCACGTAATGAAACAACCATATTCAAATCCTGAAAAAGATGTACATGCTAAAAAAAGAATATGCAAGAACTGAAACAAATAAAAAGGCTAGATACTACAGTAGAAACTCTGACACAACATAAGATATTAAGAACAAAGTTCTCACTAGAAACACTGTAGACAGTAACATTCTCTCTAGGTCCTATGACCATTTGCCAATGACCTATTAAATTTGTCACCTATTTACAGCTAATCTGATTGGTCATTCTACAAATAATACAGCACATTTGATTGGATAGCTAGCTCTGACAATGGCCAATGTCCAGGTGTACAGTAAAAATAAAAATAGGAAGTACTATTGTAAAAGGATGTAAAATATTCAACGAAATAGAAAATTGCTAAGAATAAAGTTTGAAAAGTTTTTTTTTCTTTCTCTGGGTTTACTGCACATGATCAACATTAATCTCAGTCACTGGCTTGTTGAAACAGAACACTGTTTGAGACCAGCGTAAGGAAGACAAGAAAAGGTGTATTTAAAAGAAAACTGTGACTACCTGTGGGTTTTTCAAGAATGTGTCCTGGTGGTTAGAACAGCCTCCAGCTCTATCTGGGGTCTTCCACTGTCCATGGGCAAGCCCTTCATGCCAGGTCTTTGTCAGACTCAAGTATGATGTGTTAACAACACGACAAATACAAGTCTGAACAAAATACTTGCAGTAATCTTCAAATGTCATCCTGTATATATGATAAGACATACAATTTAATGGAAAAACAATGTCAGACAGCATAATAAATAGCAATATACAAAAATATTAGACAGCATAATCAACAACAAATACAAAATTAGACAGCATAATAAACAACAATCAACATTGTTTGTAACAGTAATTCATGCACATGATACAACATATAAGCGAGCAAACACAAGATTTCTTGACAAGAGACTTACCAAAATTCTCCATCCTCATCAAAGGTCAGACCAATTTTATCTCGATCAGATTTGCTAATTTTGTTCCATTCTGCCGATCTGGAAAATAAAGAAGATTACTTTAAAAAACACTCCGCATTTTACAACAAAGACTACACTTTTTCAGATATATGTGCAGTCTCCCTAAACATATTCTATAATAGATAATATCAAAGAAGAGATAGGATCTCATGAATTCACATTTGAAAATGTGGTTCCAATTTCTTGCAGTTGAACTTTTCTAGACACATGCCAAGAGCCTCTTTATACCTACGTATAATTTGTTTATGTTTGTATGCAATTACCAGCTTTAAATGACAAAATGAAAAAATTCCACTGCCTATGGTGGGATTCAAATCTCAAACCTTCTTGTCTAGAGGCCAATGTCATACCTGTAGACCACCCAGCCTCTTATCATTTGTCTAAATACACTTATATAAACAAACATTTTATAGTAATTTCCTGGAGTCCTATCTTCAGAAAGTTATTCCATATACTCAATATTAAATTAATTATATATTTACTTCTATAATTTTTTTTACTGTCTCCATAATTACTTATTACTTAGTTATTTGTTAGTTTTGTTTTTGGGTTTCCGATTGAAAACTTTCTACCAAATGCCAGAAATAATTACATAACATAAGTGTTTGCTTTTACTTGAACATATGTGCTCCCCATTCAAAGAAACAGTGTCGCTGTTCATGCTGAATTTGAGTGTTGTGCTGAGATGAGAATTGGAAAGGTGAAGGCCATGTATCATATCTGGCTCCTGCTGATAATAACATTGTCTAGACTAAACAAATGAAGGCCAAGAGATTTTGTATGATCCAAATATTATAGTTGATAATGCTTGCACAAAACCCTACGAAGAGCAACGTTAGTAGCTAATCAAACATGTTGTTCAATGAGATTACTTGATGACAAACAAAGAAACATTCTTATCACATAAATAAACTCTATAAACTAGACCAACACACAAAAATGAGCTCTTTTTCCCCTTTAACTCTGCCTCTTTTGTCTTTCAACACTGAGAGAAAATGGAGTGAACAGTTCAATGCTTCCTGGTGTGTATCTTGCATGGAGCTCATCATGATGTCTGCTATTTTATTAATCCATAGTCTCCTAGGTCTGCCTTTTTCCATCTTCTATTGTTTCAGAGTGTTCAATTCTCACTGAGGGAAGCTGTCTGGTGGTGATTGTGTTACATGTCCAAACAATTTAACCAATTTAATTTTCTGTATTCTAATATGATCCAGTACTGGTACTATTCTAACTCTTCTCCTATATTCAGTATTCTTCTTAGGCATATCATCTCTGTAGTGATGATATTACTTTTTATTTGGCACTGATAGTAGAGTTGGTAAGAATATTAACAAAATTTGACAAATAGCAACAAAAATAAACAAGAACTAGACAATCCCACGCCTATCTAGTACCAATAGACATACCCATCACTAAAAGCTCCTTTCCACTCTCCTTGACCCCAAGGGTTCCTGAGTCGAATCATGGATAGCCTGTCTCTGTTAAATATTCCAAAAAGGCCAGAGCCCTCTATATGAACATTCTTCACACAAGTGATACCATAAGCATGACCTTTGACCAGACCAATATCTGTGGCTGCCTCCATCTCTTCAGCTGAAGTTGCCTGCAGTAAACAAATGAAGATTGTTGATCTGATAGATTGGCTAATTTAATTAAGATTTTTATGTTTTTAAGTAATGAAAGAGAGAGAGAGAGAGAGAGAGAGAGATAGAGATAGAATAAGAGAGAGGTTAATGTGAAGGTGTTAGTAGGCTCCGTCAGTCATAGTTAACTATAGATTTTGCAGTGCCCCCAGAAATGTTTTTTTTTTCTTTTGCAGTGTATTCTCTTTTTCTATGAATCTGTATCTTGCTTGAGTTGGAGCTTTAGAGTGATGTTTCCAAAGGTTGCAGTTGGCAGCTATTTCTTCCCAGGCTGTAGGGTTTATGTTCAGAGTTTTCATGTCACGTTTACACAGGTCTATAAATCAAAGTTTTGAGCGCCATCTAGTTCTTTTGCCATCTGCTAGTTGTCTATAAATATTTTGGTATGCGGCCTTCTTTCATACGGTATAATTGGCCGAGTCAGTGTAATCTATATTGTTTGAGCAGTACGTAGATGTTTGGGTGGACAGTGCAAATGAGGACCTCTCCATTTGTTACTTTGTCCTTCTAGGTGATACCAAAAATATGGTGCAAAAGTGTGAGGGTGCAGGAAAAGGGGAAAAAAGGAAAGAGAAAAGCAAATAGAAAAGGAGAGAAAGATGAGGAATTAGAGAAGAAATGAAAAGATTATGGGAAAAGAGAGTGAGGTAGCATGTGTACACACAGGGCAGTGAATGAGAGAAATATAAAAGAGAAAGACTTTGAAAGAGACAAAGAGTATGACTGTAGATGAAAGAAAAAGAGAGTGGAAACATTAAAATGTTTGGTACTTACTCTTACATTTGTAGAACAATATTCTCATCAGACTATTCAAGAATGTCAGCAAACATCAAATGTGAAATTGTTACAATAAATGTCAACTGATACATCTCTTCTCTTGTCATTTCACCTTTGCAAGAGACATCACTAAGATTTAGCACAACAGAGAGTGAGTTTGAGAAAAATGATTTAACACAAGAGTGAGTTTGAGACAAAAGATTAAACACAAGAGCGAGTGAGTTTTAGACCATCATTAAGGATCAGCACAAAATTGAGTGAGTATGAGACAAAAAATTTAGCACAAAATTGAGTGAGTTTGAGACAACAAATTTAGCACAAAAGTGAGTAAGTTTGAGACAAAAGATTTAGCACAAAAGTGAGTGAGTTTGAGACAAAAGATTTAGCACCCAAGTGAGTGAGTTTGAGACAAAAGATCTGGCACCCAAGTGAGTGAATTTGAGACAAAAGATTTAGCACCCAAGTGAGTGAATTTGAAACAAAATATTTAGCACCCAAGTGAGTGAGTTTGAGACAAAAGATTTAGCACCCAAGTGAGTGAATTTGAGACAAAATATTTAGCGCCCAAGTGAGTGAATTTGAGACAAAAGATTTAGCACCCAAGTGAGTGAATTTGAGACAAAAGATTTAGCACCCAAGTGAGTGAATTTGAGACAAAAGATTTAGCACAACAGTGAAAGAGTTTTAGACCATTGCTAAAATTTGGCACACCAGTGAGTGAGTTTTAGACCAATCTTACAACAGTAAGTGAGTATGAGATCATCATTAATATTTAGCATAACAGTAAGTAAATACGAGACCATGACTAAGATTTAGCACAATGTTGAGTAAGTATATATGAGACCATCATTAATATTTATCAAAGCAGTAAGTAAAGGGCACTGCGATAGCTCAGTGGTTAGTGAATTGGACTACAAAGGACTAGAGGTCGGGTTCAATCCTGATCGACGGCTTCTGGGTTCACTCAACTTTAAATGGGTACAAAATTTTTTCTGGGAAAGTAACGTGACACGGGCATTATACCAACCACATTACCCCAAAAATCACATGCCAAAGGTCTATAACAATTATGGTCACTAACACCATATTCCCTATATGCCACTTGGCGTGACGGGGGTTCTTTACATTTTTTTAATGCCAGTAAGTAAGTGCAAGACCATCACTAAGATTTAGCACAATGTTGAGTAAGTAAGTAAATATGAGACCATCATTAAGATTTAGCACAATGTTGAGTAAGTAAGTAAATATGAGACCATCATTAAGATTTAGCACAATGTTGAGTAAGTAAGTAAATATGAGACCATCATTAAGATTTAGCACAATGTTGAGTAAGTAAGTAAATATGAGACCATCACTAAGATTTAGCACAATGTTGAGTAAGTAAGTAAATATGAGACCATCATTAAGATTTAGCACAATGTTGAGTAAGTAAGTAAATATGAGACCATCACTAAGATTTAGCACAATGTTGAGTAAGTAAGTAAATATGAGACCATCACTAAGATTTAGCACAATGTTGAGTAAGTAAGTAAATATGAGACCATCATTAAAACTACCTAAACAAGTCAAGTAATAAACTTACTGGAATTGAAGCTGCCATAAGGGACTTTCTGTCCATATCTTTCTGCATGCGTGCAAACAATGACACCCTTTCTTCAGGTTTTGTGGCTACTCCCAGCTCCACCATGTTCAGTGTGTCTGAAACACCTCCACTAAAATCTTCCAGGGCTTCACTCAACTCTCCTCCATCCAGAGCTTCATAATTGCCAAAGAGCCTACAGGAAGAGAAATACATTGTACATGTGTAAGTTTTTTTTCCCGTCTTATAGTGAAGAAATTGACTGCCTTCTTGAGAAAGATGTCCACTTAGAGTGGCAGACCATGAGGTTAAGATATGTACAATCAATCACCAACTTGAATCACCTATCACCATTTTAAATGTTCTCTTGTCCACACCTAATGTTCACAGTACAAGAAATGAATGTGATCATACACAGAAACAGAAAGCACAATTTTATAAACGCTTCAGTCTTCAATAATATTTCTATCTATCTATCTATCAATCTATCTATTGTCCTTCAGAGTGGAGGACAAAACATAGGGCAGAAATGATAAACTCTGCATGTCTAACGATCTTTGCCATTAAGTATCAGACTTTGTACAGGACCCGCATTGTGTCTTGTCACATGTTCCTGTTTTGAGCAAGCCTCTCTACTTTGTCAAGGTAGCTGATGAGTACTATTGTTGCCTCTCACCTTACTGTTTTAGTAGCATTTCTCTTGGTTGGTCTTTTTCTTTTACCCCCTGGTTCCCATTTGAGGACTTGCATGAGATTCTTTTGTAGGCTTTTCTCATCATAGGGCCAATACTTGTCCAACTTTTTTCTTGATTATAGAGGATATTTTTGGATACTTTGTCATTTCCCTTATTTCTGCACTAGTCACATTTTCCTGATCTACAATTCTTGATTTATTTATTCTACTGAAAATTATATCCAAGTAGGCATTTACCAAGAGTGTGCAATGTCTATTTTATTTATATTTGTGACTTACTTGGCATATGCTTTCTCAAGAAGAGCTGACCAGAACTCATTTCTGCTTTGAGAGTGAATGAAAACTAGCTGGTCATTGACGGTTGGCAGCATGTCATCAACAACCACTTCTATCCATTCTCCATAACGCCAGAAATTGAAGCGAAAGATACCCTGGTAGTTGTTGGGCTTTTGTGGGTCCCATTCTTGACCATTCTGATCTGGGATGACCTTAGTGAGAGAAGACAACAAGAATATATGTTTATCTCAGCTCACTAAATAAATCATGATCAATGGAAATAAAAATGTGTTATCTTTTAAGATTTAAAAAAAATATCTGTAGCATAATATTGTTTTAACGTGTAATCTAACAAATTAAAGGTATCTACTTTGTTAAAAGAGAATTTAGCAACAGATTACAACATTGTAGTAAAAATTACTACACCAAAGCAAAAAAATTCAAAATTCTGCTGAGTTCAAACATTACCCCCATTCCAGCTGCCGTCCTAATTACCACTTGCGGTGACCCCTGAGTGTTTGATTTGTTTCAATTGTTGTATTTTTTTTTCAATTTAATAAAATACTATCTTTTATCTTCACACCATTTTTCCATTAATGAGGTTTGCCACTGGGACTTATATGACCGATTTGGGGACTGGCTGGTCTCGAGGTAAGACGCCGGCTTCGAGACAGAGAGGTTGTGGGTTCAAATCCGGGCTGCACCGGTTGGGATTTTTATTTATGATTTCTCTCTGTGGCAACCACTCCTGGTCTCAGCAGCAAGGCCCGGCATGAAACGTCAATTACCTATCGACGGAAAAAAATGTGAGTACCTCTGAAGTCAGAGTTATCTGCCTGTGCGGCGAAGGCCCCCTGCTGTGTGCTGTGTACACGGCTGCTAGGGAAAAATGGATTAACACGCAAAATTTAGTTCCTAGTCTCTAGGGACTTCGTCAGAGGTAAAAGCTGGCGAATGACAAAAAAAAAAAAAAAATGTCCGATTGAGTTACGATCTCATATAATGTGAAAAAATTTGCCAATGTGAAAAAATTTGCCAAACAGGGAAATTTTCTTGGTCATCTGACGACATCAAACAGCCCTTTATGATTTGGGAAACGCAGCAAATAACATTATAAGTTAGCCAAACATACTGATAGACTTATTGCATCCATACCGATAGACATTGTAACAAGTCCAACCCCTGAGATAAAATTCAGGACATAAATTAACCTGAGACAGGAAATCTGAGTTCCCTGTGCCTATGCTAGTGTGAACACACAACTGTGTGTTGAAAAGTTCAAATTATATACCAATGTTAGAGCTCCTAATGTTACAATTAAGCGGTAGTAATTTTTACTACAGCATCATAATCTAGGGTTAAAAAAAATTAGTAGAAAGCAGTGAGTTCAAGTTAATGTCATAAGAGCAACAATAATTAATGCCATGAGGTTGACAATACATTGTTAGCTATTTGAATCAACAATGTGGTGGGTTGTATAACTATACAAAAAATACTGAGCCTGCTGAAATATATTTTGTAAGATGTACTGTAGATAGATATAAATTATGTAATGCAAACACTGAAACTATGAAGTTAAGATTACCTTATGCCAGACTTCCCTGAATGAGGCCAAGCAGGAGGAAGCTGCCACAAACCAACAGTTTCCCAGCTTGCCCTGAGTCACATCACCAGAACTGGCCCCTTCTACAAACAACTTGGGGTCACTGCAGATTTGCTGGAGGAAGAAGTCAAAGTTACAAAACTTTTAGTTACACTCAATGAAAATGAAGCAACAAAAATTCAAGTAAACAATTGTGTTGATTCCCTGCTGTGAGTCATGGACTGAAAGAACAAATGTAAGCTCTTGATTGCTAAATATATACATTGTCAAGTCATTTCAGAATGGTTGGCAAGAAAATAATTGTTCTTGTATATAGAACAGACATCATCATTAAACCTTCATGATATGCCAATCACACTCTGATTCCCTGCCTAATTCCATAAGAAGATCTCAGAACAGTGCAGGTACTGTGAATCTGGCAAGGTTTCTCAGATAATTTTTTAAAAATTATATAATTTATTAAGTTAAAGTTAAAAAGCAGTCATCAAATCTTATATGGGAGAAACATATTTTTTTAAAAATTGTTAGCAACAGTGAATTTGTAAAATAAATTTGACATGAAGCCTCTTCCATATGCAAGCATTCTGGACAGTCATTGTCAGGCCCCATTTAGAGGCAGCACTAGTTACCAGCTGGTACTTGTCAGTATTTTGTTTCATCCACACAGATCTCCTGTAGTTCAAAAACTGTGATGTTGCTGGTACAAAAAGCTACATTTTATCTGGTGTTTACTGCATGTATAATAATAATAATGTAATTTTTGGGGCATATTAAAAGACACAACAGCCTACTAAAAGTAATATTGGAAGGGAAAATACAAGGTAAAAGAGGCAGACCAAGACTAACATGGACGAATAACATCAAAAGATGGACAAGTCATCTATGACAGCCTGCACCATCAAAGCAAGAAACAGAGTAGAATGGCGATCCATGGTAGCCAACCTTCGTTGCAAAGAAGGCACTCGATGATGATGATGTTTACTGCATGAAGATTAAAGTAGTTGTTCACTGTTTAATAAATGTTACACTTTACTGTTGAGATTTGAGACAAAGTTTTGAGAATGGTGACGTCCTGGTTGATGAACTGGTCTACTTGGATATGAGGTTTTGTTCTATTCTTTGACTAACTGACTTCAAGTTCACCAAATGGGTATCGGATATTTTTTTTCTGGGAAAGAATGATGGCTTGGCATAGTACTGACCACACAATATAAATTTGCCAAAATGCCTCTCACAAGATGTGACAAGGTTCTTTCTTTAGAGAATGGCCGACATATAAAGGACCAACAAACGCATCACCATAATGAATTGGAAATAAATTAAAACCAACTCATTTAAACAACAAAAACTGACATACATCACCAAATGCAATAATGGCCTCGAAAAATCAATAATTGGAGATATAGTTCCAGGATCTTGGGGAGAAAGGGATAATTTATTAGACAATGGACTCAAGAGATCATGGACTTCTACACTCGCTGAGGTAGAGAAACACTAAAATTGCTCCTGGCTGGTCATATTACCTACCTCATGATGGTTGTTTAACACTGCCAAATATGTAAATATTGGCAAAGAAAATTATCTGTGAAATATTGGTCAAGCTGGGTAGTGCTTTAATATCTTTTATTCAGAGTAATTCTGCCATTTTCAGTTATGCTCCTTCCACTGATGGTTACTCTTATAATGATTCTCTTGTTTCCATTAATATCACATCAACTGAGGTGGTTACTCTTATAATGATTCTATTGCTTCCATTAATGTCACATCAACTGAGGTGGTTACTCTTATAATGATTCTCTTGCTTCCATTAATGTCACATCAACTGAGGTGGTTACTCTTATAATGATTCTCTTGCTTCCATTAATGTCACATCAACTGAGGTGGTTACTCTTATAATGATTCTCTTGTTTCCAGTTTAACCACTCTGTTACTAGTTAGCACAGTTTGTCAAATACTCAGCTCCACATGATGTCCATGTTTTGCTATCATGACAGAAGACTATTACAAGTCACAAATAGGCCCTCTGCCTATTTAATAACATAGCCATATTAAGAAAAGCCTGATTTACACAACCATTAAAAACCACCATAACTTTATTCAGCATAAATATGTTTTCATTATATTCCAGTACCCACTCACACATGCACAATTTAACGAAAGAAACAAATCTAAATTAAAAAAAATATAATGCACGATATGTGCAACCCTTTTCTTCCTTTATCCAAATCATCAAACAGCAGGTCCACCTGCCACAAGTCTGTGAGAATAATGGCCACGTCACACTTGAGTAACCATCAACTATTTGTCTATGTATATTTGAGCCTAGCATTTCCATAATGAAACAAGGTTCAAGAAAATATGTGGGCCATGACAGAAGTTCTGCTTTGCAGAGATCTTTTCTAAGCTTTCGGCATATTTACTGAACTAACTTAGGCTGGTCTTTATTCCATCCTTTGTTAATGGTTATGTTTAATTCTAAATGTCAACTGTTGGCGGTGAAATGTCCACATGAAAACATACATGATGGTGATTATTAACAAACGATGTCCCCAGGGATGGAAATTTCTTCCGCCTTCAGTTTTCTGAGAAGGCTACACATTGAGATGAATGCTTTCTCTGAATCTAACTGTTAGCGATGTGCAGTTTGTTTTCTAAATTTTAATACTGGGGTATTTTTTTAATGTCTTTTAGCAGCTTACAATTTGTTCTGGAGTCTGTCATTTATACACTGTATGGTTTTGATTGTTCATGTAATGTGAAAGGAATAGCTGGAACATATAGTGACAAATGAAAACAAAAACTGAGAAGAGGAAACACAAGGAAAGATACCAACAGCTTAAGAGAATGGCACAGTTGAAAGTTATCAGAAACAGCAGAAAATTTTGACAAACAAAGTTATGGTAACGCATGGCCACAAATGCCAGCAGGCATAGTGATGATGAAAATCTCATAGTCTCCAATTATTTATGTTTATCTTGACTTAAGCTGTTGACACCATCATTTGTAGAGTAATGCCCACAACAGCATCACAGTCTATGTGTCAAATTTGATAAGAAATATTGTGTTCACCAATTAATCTTTGATATGGCAACAATAGTGTCATAGTGGCTAAGGCACAGGCTTGGCAATTGAATATATGTTCAATCCCAGTGTGACTTTTTCTAGTTGACCTTGCTGAAACACTGAGTACATGGCTCACTGCATTAGGAAAAGTAATATGGTTAGGGTTAATTGAATGCCCCAGTATCACTGCGAATGAATTAAAATCCATAACTGCCCAACCGCCCTTGGCAGTGGAATTATCTAATTTAAAATTTACCTTATTGAAGTATTCAAACAAAGGAAGGCAGCTGCAGTCCCCATCATAGCAGTTACAGAACACACCAAAAGACAAGGATAAGTGGCACCGAAAGTGAACGCAGCCAAACTGTCCGTCATATGATATCATCATTCATCGTAAGCAATCAGAATATTGAAACATGATCCGAATGAAAAACACAGCTCATAGTGTGCACAGAGCATTAAACTCAGTAGCTCTGGCAGCAAGCCAGACTTGGAATATGAGGAAACTGCAAAAAGGAACACTTTTCAGACTGAGCCACAATGGCTCTTGCCGCCTCTCCGCCATATTGACCTAAATATCAGGGAGGTAATAACATCAAGGAATTGTAGTGACCCCTCCTACCAAGAAACTTTACATGATGTTGCCTAGTAAGGAGTTTCCTATTGAATTGTATGTTAAGGGATATTACTCACTGTCAATATACAGCAGCAAATAATTACAAGAATAAAACACATCATGTGCTGAGATCACATGACAATGAATTCAGATCTGGTGACATGGTTTGTACATTCATCCAGGTCTAGTTGCACTTGACTCACATTTATAAATAGTGATGTTTCTGTACAACATATTACAATTATTGATGGAGAGGGAGAAGTGTGCACACATTAAACTGAACAATACATTACAAACACTGACAGGAGGAAGGGAGGATCCACATAATGAACAATCACTAACCATGGAAAGGAGAGGGAGAAGAGCACAAATTTGAAATTTCCGTGGAAAAAAGAAAGGAAAAGTTCCCACCTTGCTAGGCTTATGACAAATATGTTGTCAGTGACTGTATTTTTTCCATGATGATGGCACATTTTTTTTGGTGACATGGTCAGTATCACGTTAAGCCACCTTACTTGCCAGAAAAATCTCAGGTACCCATTTTCTGAAAATGGGTGAAGCCTTGTTGGTAAAAATAATCCACTGCTTATGAGAATTGAGCACAGATCAGAATAAATTCACCAGCCACTCAGCCACAAAAGCTCAAAGTGAGCAGATGGGAGAGGAGAAAGGGGATAGGAGAAGGAGGAGGTGGGCACATTATGCTGTGTAGAGGCATGGATTCTTGTCATGTTGTAGTAGTAGTAGTGTGAAAGTTCAGTTCTAGAAGCTCAAGTTACTGACCACAGCAAGATAACCAGGCAGTAAAACAACAAGCGTTAGAGCTAATGAAATAATCACACAGCGGATGTTTGTCATGAATGATTACAGGCAAGGATGGACTAAATAACAATATTTAAAGAAAAAAAAAGAATCAGTCATTTGGAGAAAAAGAGAATGGAGAGGGGAATGTCCGTAAAACTGAACCACATAACGATGCACAGAGAAGGGTATATGAAAGGACGAAATTGGTGCCAAGTTAAGAACTGTTTGGCCCGCAAATCACTTGGTAAGAAACTCAAACTGGCTGTATAAGAAGTACATGTATATTGGATGATTGGAAGGAACTTGGGCTAAGGAAACGTAGCTAACTTTTTGGAAGGAACTTGGGGTAAGGAAAGGGAGCTAACTTTTTAGATAAATGAAATGCGCTGCTGTCCGACACAGGTCTACAGATGTTTGGAAAGAGGTGGTGAGGACAAAAACAGATGAAGTTGCTGAAGAGGTTGAGACCAGCTAGTTCCATATAAAACAGTTCGTGCAGGCTAAGGCTAATGTGCCGTTCAGATGCCAAATGACACTGCTTGAAGCAGTTGTGTTTCGGTCTGTCGCACATCATACTATGTTTACGCGTCAGTAGCGACACGACACTAACAAACCCCCTTCCCCTTTCCACACAAACACAATAAACCCTACTACAAAATCCTTCCTTGGTAAAATGGGAAGTCAAGAGTCCATGCAATCTATGATCATGGTCAAAGTATATAAAAGCACATTATAACATACAACAATGCAGAGTATTCATGTCACTGCAATGTATGACAGCACTGCATAGGGGCGAGATCACGGCGAGATCATATGTCCATCGCTACAGAGAGGTCAATATTGTAGCCTCGTTTGCCCCTGTTAACCAACACTCGATCTTTGTTTGTTTAGCGGTGTCAGGAACCAGCACTCGATCTTTATTTGTATAGCGGGGTCATGAATCAACCCTCGATCTTTATTTGTATAGCGGTGTCAGGAACCAGCACTCGATCTTTATTTGTATAGCGGGGTCATGAATCAACCCTCGATCTTTATTTGTATAGCGGGGTCATGAATCAACCCTCGATCTTTATTTGTATAGCGGGGTCATGAATCAACCCTCGATCTTTATTTGTATAGCGGGGTCATGAATCAACCCTCGATCTTTATTTGTATAGCGGGGTCATGAATCAACCCTCGATCTTTATTTGTATAGCGAGGTCATGAATCAACCCATCTTTATTTGTATAGTGGGGTCATGAATCAACCCTCGATCTTTATTTGTATAGTGGGGTCATGAATCAACCCTCGATCTTTATTTGTATAGCGGTGTCAGGGAACAACCCTCGATCTTTGTTTGTATAGCGGTGTCAGAGAACAACCCTCGATCTTTGTTTGTATAGCGGTGTCAGGGAACAACCCTCGATCTTTGTTTGTATAGCGGTGTCAGAGAACAACCCTCGATCTTTGTTTGTATAGCGGTGTCAGGGAACAACCCTCGATCTTTGTTTGTATAGCGGTGTCAGGGAACAACCCTCGATCTTTGTATAGCGGTGTCAGAGAACAACCCTCGATCTTTGTTTGTATAGCGGTGTCAGGGAACAACCCTCGATCTTTGTTTGTATAGCGGTGTCAGGGAACAACCCTCGATCTTTGTTTGTATAGCGGTGTCAGGGAACAACCCTCGATCTTTGTTTGTATAGCGGTGTCAGGGACCAACCCTCGATCTTTGTTTGTATAGCGGTGTCAGGGACCAACCCTCGATCTTTGTTTATATAGCGGTGTCAAGGACCAACCACACAACAGGTCAAATGCTGGGTAAAGAAGGACGGGTGGACAGATAGACTTTCGATGATATCAAGCCACGTGATCAACACCGGCTGACAGCTCTTATACCATGTGTGGTGAAGTCAAGCCACGTGAACGACGCCAGCTGGTAGTTCTTAGACCTAGGCAGGATGGTATTGTCAATGCCATATGAATGATACCACAGCTGGTAGCTCAGGCATGGTGGTGAAGTCAAGCCACTTGCATGACGGCAGCCACGATCTATTAGGAGCAGGAAGGGTAGTGATGTCTAGCCACATGGCAGACGCCGGCTGGTAGCTTTTAGGCCAAGGCAGGGGTATTGATGTCAAGACACGTTACTGGTGCCCGCTCTTAAACTCAGTGTGGTGATGTAAAGCCACGTGAATGACGCCAGCTAGTAGCTATTAAACCAAGGCAGAGTATTGATGTCAAGACAAGTTAATGGCGCCAGCTGGTTGTTCTTAACCCCAGGGTGGTGTTGTCAATGTGGTGATGGGACGATGCCTACTGATTTCCCGGATTTTGCTGGAGAAGTTGGAGCTTGAGCATCCTAGAGGTATCCGAATACTAGGTTTTCTATATCAATCGACTCTATCACGGCGATCCTCCCATTGTAAGCCGATAGATTTTGATGCAAAATGTTACAAGAAAGCTACATTTTGAGGGGAAATGTGATCAGCTGTGTGTCACTGACTCTGACAGGGCGACTTTAGCCCGCCAAACACGTACCTTTCAGACAGACAGAGATGCATGTGTAACAGATAAGTTAGTAGTAAACGTGGACAGGGGAAAACCCTTGAAACATTGTCAGCAAAAAAATACGCTCCTACATATCCACGACCAAATGTTTGTTGTCCAAATGCTTGTGATGACTGTTCTTTTTTCTTACACCGGGAACCAATGCTATTGTACTTGGTGACCAGTGTGATCTCCAATTTTGTTCCCATGATTTTACAGAAAGATCCAAGAATAAAGGAAGACTTGACGACAAATTAAATGAATAAATAAAGGCCACGACACCACCTACAGTGTGTCCTGGCGGTACAGTGTTAACAACACTCTTCATAGTCACTGGGAGGGTATTGGTGACGCCAGGCCGCCACATTTTCTCACAGGAAAAAAACTGGTACCCATCATTTTCAGCGATTAGATGAATCTCGAATTTATTTCGATCGTTAAATGAGATTTCTACTTCCGGGAACTAGCACTGGATCGGCCAGTAGATACATGCACAAACGACTTCGCACAGTGATATTACTTGGGGACAAAGACTTCATTAACAAAATGTTGAAAATGTACATATTAAATGAGAGCATTAGAGACCTATAGGAATTGGAGGTGTTTGTGTGGTTTGTGGGCCCGGGTTTAATTCCAGAAGTGGCATTTTTTTTTTCCAACTAACACGGCTTCGAGGTTTGTTTAGTCTCTGAAAATGGGTACCGGTGACATTTTTTTTTAAAGAAACATCGTCCATAAAATAAGTTGTCATTCAAAAATATAGACACAAGCAACATATGTTCACTACACACCGGATGGAACTTTGTCAAGCACTTAATGAGAGCTGGCCGAGTTCTGTGACAAGTGGCGACTGTGCCATGTATAGAGTTCCAGAATAATTTGACAGGAAAAAAATGAACAGAAATATGTTGTCAGCGATGTTTCTAGTTCTGGTCAGAACGTTCAATACCCAGATTACGTCAAAGAGATTGCCAATGATTATCTACCCTAAACACTCATTTATCACTAATCTTCTTTCTTACTGGCGTTCACCCAAACACTAATAAAGGAATTGATAGTCACCTTCGCGATCCGTCATTTCAAGGTCGTTAAGTGTACGTAGATGCTTTGTGTTGTAGTTAATGTGTGCCCTTCAGCCTAATATATCAGAGTTCAGCACGGCATTTTTGTTCATTGTACTTCCCTCTTCGATCCCTATAGACAGGATAGTCTGTACCTAGAGGCACTGCGAAAAGGTGAAGTGTAGTCTGGATGGTTCTGGGTCACCGATCCTGACGCAAGTCATCAGCTACGAGTCGATGGCAGCTTCCAGCTATGTTGGTGTCAAACACCTTGCCTCTCAAAAAAATCTGACGCATTAGCAGCTATAATAGTCTCAGAGAGAAGTGTTACGCGTGGGCGCTATTCATAAATCGGTTTCTTTCTGCTAATCACCAGTCTGTACGTCTGGTCAGCCCGGATGTGTGTAGGATGGTGAGCTACTCACATTACAAATTGGTTTGCTGGTAACGAATTCACGCACGTGAGATGTCTTGAACAATTTACAACAAAACACACAACAGTCACGACAGATGTGTCAAAGGTCTGATTAAAACAGGAATCCAGTCAAACGGGACCTGCTGCTGCCTTTCGCCCCTAAAATACCGGTTTGTACTTTATGTAATTCACAAGAGAGCTGATATATGTGTATGTTGCTTTAGGTATAATATTTCAGAAACCTGTCAAGCAGGTTATCTGACTTGTCCCAACATAATCTGTTTAGTTACATAAAATTGCCCCCTCCCCCCCGCAAAAAAAAAAAACTTAACAGAGAGAGAGAGAGAGAGAGAGAGAGAGAGAGAGAGAGAGAGAGAGAGAGAGAGAGAACAAAAAGTCACAGATTAAAAGAAGAGAAAAACATCCCTGTAGCTCCGAGTATGTGCATGTGGGGAAAATGGCGTCAGTGCCCATGTTTGTTCGGCCATTCGCAATTATTTTGGGTATTGATATCAGCACTACCATATTTAATTCCTTGAAATAAAAAATCGTCGGTACCCATTTATGGCGAGATGAACCTAAAAGCCGTCGAAGATTTCCTGATTATCCTTAACAGGTCGCCAACACCAATTCGGTTACCACCAAGCTACAGCAGTTTAAACAAGGTGGAATTCGGGGGGGGGGGGGGGATTACTCCTAGCTGTTAATACTTGCTCCAACCCAACTTGGGGGGTGGACCATTACACCTAGCTGTTGAACTGGGGGGGGGGGAAGAAGAGAGGGCCCCCCCCCCCCCCCAGTTCAACAGCTAGGTGTAATGGTCCACCCCCCAAGTTGGGTTGGAGCAAGTGTGCTAGCAGCTCACTATTTCTTGACTTGGAGATAAGCACAAATATGCGGGGCCGCGAGTATAGCTGCAGAGAACATGTAAAAAAAAATAAACATCAAACGGTATGGAGCAGCTAAACTAATAGAAATACAAAACAAACTAGGAAGTTTCAGCAAAAGCCATAATCGGGTATAAGAAACAATATTTACATAAAACACGTTTTATTGTTGGTTTGTTATATCTGATGAGCAAATGCTAGAGTTTTTCTAGTCGATCTATTAGTTGAGCTGCTCCATACCATTCTATGTTTATTTGACGTTTCTTCACTTGGGCAGTCTGGAGTGTCATTTATTGAAGATGATGTTGTTCCTCACAACGTCAGCAAAGGTGTAGTGTTCAAGAGTCTGCTCGTTACGTGTTATTATTCACTTCCATATTATTTTAGTTATCCATGAGGTTTAAGAGTTATCCACTGCCGACTCGCCGGTCCATTCTGGTTAAAGGATACCATTGTAACACTAATGAGTCTCTGGGTGATTTATATGACAGTTGGTTTGCGAGCAAGTGTTGTCACGTTTACGTGTCAAGAATTATGGGACATAAGCCATATCCAGCATATAGCAGAGGTTACCATACCGTTTCAAGAGACTGGACATGATCAAGATTCAAAAGAACGCATAAACTGGCCCACGAAAGGGAAGAACGGAGAAAAAGCAGGATCGTCTCGTCATAATGGCACCCCACGCTGGTAACCAATAGCCAACTACTGAGATGACACGCGGGCATAAAATAAAACCGGACACCGGAAAAAAAAAAACACTGCAATTAGCGTGACGTACATGAATAAGAGGGCTGACATCACTCTACCCACAAACGTCCCTGCTCGCAACACTGAAAACGTCACGCTAGCTAGAGTGTTTTCTGAATTTATTTTCTGCACGCGGGTCATCTATATTTGGCTGTGGGTGACTGCCCATGTAAAAGAAAAGTCCACGTCATACACTCAAAGCGTCACAAATAAATTATAAGATGAAGAAAAAGAACAGTGTCAAGCTCTCAGTATAAGCAGTAAGGAGATGCAAGGCAAGCTGTGATAGTTATGCCTTTTGGCCCAACACCTCATCTTTAGGTTGCCAATTGTTAGTGCTGGGCTGCCTTCTATCTTGATCCCTAATCATTTGGTCAATCTTGTGTTACTAAAGACGCCACAAAGAGGTGGGTAGTATCCGTATAGTTCAGGTTCTCCAGGTCTGATTTATGCAGTCAGCTATGATTCACTAACCACTTTCTGTTCCGGTGCTCACAAGAGTGTTCGCCCCTATCCATCAGTGTTTACTAGATATACGCTTGAACCTGCACGAGAAGAAATCTATTGATAGCCACGAAACAGGTTTAGCAACGACATTCACAACACCATCATGGCTGCTACGCATTCATACTAGTGAAACCATCACTACTCTACCTACCTTTGGGCGTTTCCACACAACTCCGCCGAATTTTCCTGGAACCGAGGACAGCGATCGCTCATCTGGTGGGAATTCCGTATCTATAAAGAGAGTTCCTTTAGTTTGGCATTCCTTCTTCAACTTGTTGTAGTCTTGGTTCTTGAACTTCTTCACAGAGTCGAAGAACACCATGATGACGATAGACAGCAACTGTATTGAACAATGAAACACAAAACAATGCTAGTGGGTGTCTACACAGCCACGCTCCCAAAAGTATCATTTTTTTTCAAAGACGAGACTCTACAATTACAGCCAAGCTTCCTTCCCGCGTGTGTACAAGGCCAGACACCACAACACACAGAGAACATTCAAACTAAACTTTAATGTAAAGAAACAATAACGGGAAATGGTGGACCTAGATAACGATGGATTGATCGACTATGATAAGCACAAATCATACACCCGAACCGATTCTCCTCCTAGCGCTGAAAGACAACAGAGAGAAAGAGAAGTAAATTAAATAAGCGTCAAGGCGTTGACGTCATTAAATGAAAACAAAAGGTGTGCCTGACCAGGCCGAAAGTGTCAATTATAAAAGTCGGGTCTGTCGCTTCCAACACTTGCATCACTATATCGATGCCTTCATTGTGGAAGTATTGCAACAGGTTTCATATTGTCCCTGTTAAAGAAATGAATAATGAAATGATGCTCCTCTTCTTGCACAATAATCAAAAGACTTCTGTTTCTAAGATGGCGGATCTAGTCTACGTTCTCTCGATCGCTGCAGAAAGTGCATTAGATGTCTGATTAATTTCGGTTCTCCGTTGCACTCCTATGCATTAAAGTCAGGATGATGAACTACTTATTACATCTGCGCCGATAAAACAATGTCGTACGCCGGCAATATACCATTTTAGACAAATCAAGTGTTGTGAATGCAACCTTCTATTGTCTAGGCTTGTTCTGCGCTTTACATCACATTGGTGCTGTTAATGACCGTTGTTGGATTTGCTTGACGCAAGTTATATCCATGTTATTCATTAATGTGAAATGCTTCGTCAGCCGCAGTTTTATCTCTTTGGGGAATTTGCACCGTGTTCTGTTCGTCGTGGGCTACATTCACTAGAGTAATCAGGATTCTAAAGGGCGCGTCATTGCAGTGCTTCCGACATTATTATGTGCGCTACGTCATCGTAATGGCTCATCGTAAATCCCTAGACCGGCGTTACACTAATCTTACGGTCTGTTGTTTGATGTGCGACGGGGATAATTTGACGACTAACTGTGTGTTTATATGTTCGAAATTGGAGTCAACAACGATGGCCTAACATCATCAAGCGCTATACATTTTAAAAGAAATATGACGATCATCACTTTCCGGAGGACGTGAACTTCTGGTATATGGTGGATAGGCGGTAGGAACCATGCAGGCTATGCATGAAAAGTGTTCCTTGTTGCAATTTCCTCATATTCCAAGTCCATGGGGGACTGGTTGGTCTCGAGGCAAGACACCAGCCTCGGGACAGAGAGGTTGTAGGTTCAAATCTCGGCTACACCGGTTGGAATTTTTATTTATGATTTCTCTCTGCGACAACCACACCTGGTCTCAGCAGCGAGACCCGGCTTGCAAAGTCAGTTACTCATCGACGGAAAAAAACACGAGTACCTCCGAAGTCGGAGTTATCTGCCTGTGCGACGAGGGACCCTGTGCACACGGCTGCCAGGGAAAAATTGGATTAACACGCAAAATTCAGTTCCTAGTCTAATGGATTAACACGCAACATTTCAGTTGCTAGTCTCTAGGGACTTCGTCAGAGTTGAAAGCTGTCGAACGCAACAACAACTACACAAAAAGAGGCAAACATTTTTACATCGCTACTGTGGCGGCATGTTGCTTATATGCGCTGCATTACCGTCTGTGGTGCATTTTTTTCTTCTTCAAAAGTCTGTGGCAATAATACTGCCAACTTAAGGGACAATAGCGTGGCATGCCGAATTTTGAAAGTCCTCACCCTCGTACTTGCTCAAGTGTGCCCCGTCCAGCAACGGTAACACAGAATTGACAGCTTTTTGTTTCTCGTATGCTATGGAAATGTTCTGAGAATTAATGTATACATTGAGATTGCTGCTTATTTTTTTTGTCGTGGACGTTTAAAGGCAATCTTAAATTTGGTTTAACAGGGACTCAAACCTGCGTGCGTCATCTGTACAAGTGACACTGATAGTCGGTCACACATACGAGCGCGTATAATCAAAACCCGCACGATAATTAAAGTCTCAACACTGCATCTAATTACGTTATGGTCATCGTAATGGTTCCCTAGACTGGCCGTGCGCTAATCTTACGGTCTGCTGTTTGATGTGCGACCGGGATAATTTGACGACTAACTGTGTGTTCGGAATTGGAGTCGACAACGATGGCCTAACACCATCAAGTGCTACGACGAACATCATTTTCAAGAGGACGTGAATTACCGGTAGGCCCTATATGGGGATAGGCGGCGGGAACATTTGAAGGCTATAAAGCAATGTTTACATTGAACAACACGATATATAATATTGCTGCGAGTTGGCAGATTTTTGAAAATGTTTTCAAGGGTTTGAACATAAATGTTTGTTCACAGTTCGTTAACCTTCGCTGTAGATAAAGTCGTTAATTGGATGGCTTTCGTTTCGGACGTTTGGGACGTTGGTAGCTAAGGACCTAACTTGTGCAAACGGATGGCATTGGCAATGATCATTTTGAATCTATGAAGTGGGCTCATTGTGTGTTTAACTCAAAAGCATATGTGCTTTTTAACCAAAGACCTTTTTTTTTTGGGGGGGGGGGACTCAATGAAGATATCCCCGATGGAAGAAAAAATTGTACTATTAGTCCCATAAATGATTCGCTTCCAGAGGTTTATGATGTAAACAAAGCAGTTTTGTCATTGCAAGTGAATAATGTCCACACCTATAATTGGTCAGGATTGTGTAGCAGCAGCAGCTTTATAGCGAACACAGAAAACATTATAGGATTGTGCTGTTCTGAAACAGCTATGCCATGCTACCCTAGAATTGCCTTTAATGGGATTACTGTGACCACAAACCACTCTCCATGTGTGTGCCACATATTTACACCCCAGAAAGAAATACTGAATATAACAACATCATGTGCCGTCTGTGATATTAATGACCACAGACCAGGAGCCTCCAGTATGATTGATACAACTGTTGCACCAAGCATTTCATCAGCAGAGCCATATCTATGGAATGTTAATCTGACATTGTTCTTGAATGATATCCAAGGTAATGATACATCAGAATCGTGTGGCAGCAGCTACAAGAAGGGAGCGGAGAACATCAAGTTCTGCTGCTATAAAGGAGACTTGCCTTGCTATCCCAGAATTGCCTTAAATGGGATCACTGTAGTTGAAAACTTCTCCTCTTGTGTAAACTACAAATTCACATCTAAGAGTGAATCAGTGAAGGTCACAAAATCATATTCTCTCTGTGGTTTTACTAACTACAGGTCATGTGGCTTCTGTTGGATTGGAAATGATAACTTACCACCACTGTGTGTCTATATGTTTGGAATTGGAGTCACCAATGACGGCCTAACATCATCAAGTGCTATGACGATCATCATTTTCGGGAGGACGTGAACTCCCATGGTGTATGGTGGATAGGCGGCAGGAACCATTGAAGGCTATGTCTGAAAAGTGTTCCTTCTTGCAGTTTCCTCATATTCCAAGTCCGGCTTGTTGCAGGAGCTACTGAGTTAAGTGCTCTGTGCACACCGTGAGCTGTGTGTCTCATCCGTTTTGATCCTGCTACGATATCCCGCTTGTTTACGATGAATGATGATATCGTATGACAGGGAACAGTTGGCTGTGTTCACTTTCTGCGCGGTTTCGCCTTATGTCTTTGGCGTGTGCTGAGACTGCTACGATGGGGACTACAGTTACCTTTCTTTGTTTGGGAGATAATTGGTAATTCGGATGATTCCACTGGCACGGGCGGTTGAGCAATTATGGATTTTAATTCGTTTGCTGTGAAACCGAGGCCTTCCATAACCAATAACAATAACAATAGCATGAAAAGTTTTCCTTGTTGCAGTTTCCTCATATTCCAAGTTGCATGTCTGTGTTAGTCACCACTAGTGATTCGGGCAGATGGTGCTCGTAAACCTGGGAGGGCCGACCATCTAAGGGCAGAATCCCCCTACAGAAAAGATCATCTGCTGCCTTGCAGGAAGATTGGGGACAATCAAAGGCTAAGGAAAGCTAACCTGAATAAAATGCTGGCTGAAATCGGATGCACTGGGCCACTGGCGCAACAGTGGAACAGTGCAACGTTTTAACAGGTATTCAAGCAGAGTGGATCTAACAGGCTTAAACAGACAGCTGTCTTCGTGTGAGAGTCTGGAGCCCTATTCTGATTGAGTCCTGATCGCAGAGAGAGAGAGAGAGAGAGAGAGAGAGAGAGAGAGAGAGAGAGAGATTACGTTATTATTTTGACGCAATCGGCCTGACGCTATACTGACCCAATGAACAAATATTGGCATTAACACATAATGCCCTAAACGATGCAACGAATGATTAGTACCCTTTTTTTCTACTGCACAATGAAAGTAAGAAATAGTCGATATTTGCTGTAAATAAATTATTGTACCCTGGCTGGAAAATATTATTACTGTGCGCACACGAACCCAGTGAAGAATGTCAGTGAACAGTCCAACACACGAGAGAAACACACGGCCCTTACTCGCTTGGGCGCAAACTATGTAATGTCAACAAAACATAACGTCAGTTAAGCAAATGTCCAGGAAATGTATCCAACGCTCCGTTTTTTTTTTAACATTGACACTACGTTTATTGAGTACAGTAAGTCAACTATACACAGCCATATGTCTGCTGGGCTAGGCGATCATGTATCTCCACAACTTTCTATCTCTACATGTATCTATCATGCAATGTTTGACATAAAATGTGACAAATACTATCGACCACTATTTCTCTAGTAGGCGGGAACATGACACAAGGCAGCACTTATCAAACTGTTGTACCGGATACGAATGCATGCTTCGATCAGAAACAACTGTGAACATGTTGTGGGAATGTTTGTAACTGGCTGCCAGCATGGCACTATCGGCTGTGTTGTTTGTGTAAACACTGCTGGGTGCAGCATTTGTCCAGTTACAGACAGAGGATATGATTATTCGTTTGATCAACTGTTTGGACATAAAACTGCTGGGGACACACAGTGTATGCCGGAGCCACATAGCACGAGAAACGTGCACGGCTACAACACATATGTATTAACAAATATACGGGAGAGCAATAACTATAACCCACATACTGTACTTGGATGCAGAACGAGCTAATAGTAACCTGCGACCCATAGCTGACTGTTAGTGCCAAGGCCATCGAGTGAGAAGCTGGATAGGAAATATCTAGCGTGGAATGACAAGGCAAATGGGTTAGGATGGGGAAGAAATCCCCAAAACATGTCGCAAAAAAAAAAAACATTTCTTAAATTTGACCGTTGCAGAGGATAAAACATAGACTTTCCGCTATGATCCCACAACTAAACGCCAAAGTGCTCAGCGGAGGTCATCATCATTACCAAAAGGTTAACACATTCGTCTTCAAAAGTCGAAAGTGAAGAAAATGTTGGTGTGCCTCTACGACAGCAAAGAATTTATTCCAGAGGGGCAGACTGTCACTGCCAAAGTTTATTGAAGTATTTTGAAACGCCTGTTGAAAAGGGATTCTCTGAATTCGACTAGAATATTCGGGCACTGCCAGTTTTTTCCTTCCTGATAATGCACCGGCTCACCAGGCGGTAGTTGTACACACATTTTGGCCCCCAAACATGTGTGCGTTCTCAACCATCCACCCTATTACCCAGATTTCTCTTCCTGCAATTATTTTGTATTTCCAAAATTAAAGTTACTATTGAAAGGACACTTCTTTCACGATACTGATGACATCTAAAGAGCCGTAACCGTGACTTTAAGGGCTATACCAACAGAAGAAGTACAGAGGTTGTTCCAGTGTTTGTTGGATCGTACCACTCGCTGTATGAGTGCACAAGGGGCTTATTTTGAGTAACATACTGGCTACATCTTCAGATGTTTGTTTATTATTATTATTTTAATGGAATTAATCTCATGACTTAATTGTCGGGTAAACAACAGAAAAAAGTTGTAGTGAGACAGGAAGAGTTACGCCAGCAGACATGGTATTTAATGATGATAGCATAGCAGCCCTGTCCAGCCAATGACTACTTTATTATACTGGTACAGTTTGTAGCATTTATGTGTTCTATACACGCCCGTTATGTCGTCATCTGGTTCACACGGATTTGTTAGTCCTTCTGTTCATTCAAACCTCCTATGTTTATAAATGGGGGGGGGGGGGGGGGGGAAGAGAGGAGATGAACTGGAGCACAGAGTTAGCATTTAAACATAAAACTGTAATACTTTTAAAAGTTGCAATATAGGCACACATTTTCAATGCAAATAAAGTGGGGTTTTTCTAATTGAATTTGGAGCAGGCTGTTGTCGCTGTGTCGCACGCTATCTATGAGTCACCCTATTTGACATATCACAAGCACACAACTAGGATTATGCTGACATCTGGTTTCAAGTTTTTGGCTTAATATTGATTGTCAAAAGTTGTCCGCTCTGGATGTGTACGGGCTATTACTTGCATGAAATCTAATTATTTGCCTGGACCTTACAAATAATAATTGATTCACGCATTTTGCTGCGTACAGTTCAGGTAATGGGATCACGAGATGAAAGATCAGTATGGATCTCATGTAACAGTGACAGGGGAGACTCTACAGCTCCAACCTTGAACCACATGGAGCTGCGCTTTAACAGACACAAAACTGGTATTTGAAGCACTCTATCATACACAAGCACGAGAAATGAGAGAAACATTACAAAAGGCATATAAGAAAGAAAATGTACTAGATCACATCACATTCCATTGAGGTAGACTAGAAGATAAGGAAGCTGACACCCTGTTCAAGGGTGGTGGCAGAATGGAATAACCAAATTTATCAATTACAAACTAGCAGAAAACGACTACCATGCACCTGATCTGAAGATACTAACCATAATTTTCCGATTAAAGTGCGTAATCTACTTCAAAAACACATGTACACAACATTCAAGATTGAAAACACAAACATGTGGACTAGACAAGCACCACAGACTGCAAACATCCTAAAAAGCAGCAGTCAGTATAATCTAGAAGCACACTAGACTAATGGAACTATGCTCAATACTAAACTTCATGGCCCTGTACAAGAGCTGTTATAGACAACCAAATTCATAAAAAAATAGAACTTCGCAGAACATGAATCGTCCTTAGCTGATGGAAGAATAGGGACTCAGGAGAAATAAACATAGTCCTGACAGAATTTATTCACTTGTTGCTCTGGATCAGGGGTAGAATTTCTACGAGGAACTGGGGAGTAAAGGCTGCAACCCAAGGTACTAGAGTGACCAATCTTCAGCCTAGTTTCTAGAGTGACCCTACACTCCACTGATACGACAAATCCTCATATATATATATATATATATATATCACAATCTCACCCAGGATGAAATGCCGGACCAGGTCCATCTATACAATTACATCACAAGAGGAGAGAAAGAGCATTGTCACGTCTAAAACATGGGGTAAGGGAAATATGGCATTAGTGTCCTTTTTTCCGTTTTCAGTGAAATGTTGGTGGCTATTATGGGCAGCAATACACCATGTCGCATTTCTTTCCCTGAAAAAAAAAAAAAAAAACTTGGGGTGCACATTTCAAGCTAAGTTAACCAAGAAGTCGGTGGGTCACTGTAAACCAGTTGACTAGCCACTGCTCTATCATCGCTCCCTTAGGCTACTTTGATCAACATACTGTTTTTTAAAAATGCCTGTCCTAATAGTATCTTCTTTTTCACGTTCATTTGTTAAGAGGGCGTGCGTGCATTGTGCCGCTAGCTTACAGCCATCCAGCAATATCTCCACCTTTCAGTCCAAACATATCTGTCTTCGGCATGGGTAGATTCGCATAACAAATTTTATCAACCACATTGGCCTACTCTTTTAGACTTTTCAACACCAAGAGTTCTTTAACGTGCGCTATGGGACCTCCACTTTCCTGCTGTTATCCGAGAGGGTTAGACATCAGATGTGACTTCCACAGGGACCATGGGCGGGTAAAGCCACAAGGAAAAGACAGGTTCGAAGTGGTAATATTCCGACGGGTTCCAAGTAATAACATTTCGACAGGTTTGAAGTGATAACATTCCGACCATTCGTGGCGTGACCGTGATCTCTAGCTAAATGTCCGTCCAGTCAAAGTACCAAAAGGTATCCTCTTTATGTAATACCTGAAACAAGGATAAATACTACAATAAGAGATTGGTTTGTCTGTCCAAAATATCTCATATATCACTGCATTAAGTACATTTCAAATGAATATGTTCTTTACTCGACTGACAATCAGTAATCTGCAACTGAACCACCTGTGATTATATACTGCTGCAAATTGCCACGCCCATTTGATATTGATTCTAGGAATAATAACTGTCACAATGTTATCCCCATAAACTGATTGCAGAATCATCAATGTACAGGGGAAGAATCTACAAGATTGGTTTTCTCTAGCTGTCCATTGATTGATTTGTATATGGCTTGAAAGCCTTACCCTTAAGTTATATTTGTTATAGGCATTGTATTTCCTTTGCTCCCATGAGCATGCTCACAAGGTGGCTGGTAGCTATAGATAGAACAGAAAGTTTTGGAGAGATATAGTCACCCGCACCAGCAGGCTAAAAGCCATATGATGATGATAGACTGACTACCCAGATCACTCATTAAAGTAATTATTATGTTTGTCAAGGTCACTGGCAACATAAAAGTTTCATGATTATATTTATTTTTGAATGAATATATATTGTGTTGACATTGTTTGGCTCCTATCAGTGTAAAACTCAGTCGGCAATCCCTGTTTCTTCAACATTTGTCACCAGCAAGCAGGGTGGCTACTAGTGGCTGTATTGTACTGTGTTAATAAACTTCACACTCATCTACATTGAGACGAGGCAGGTGTTTCCATTTTTAACAACATTCCAGGTCAATCTGCTGTGACAAACTATTACTATCTAGCACATACGGAGATGTCAGTTAGTTCTTGTTGTTACAGCCATAATCTATCAACATAATTCAAGCTTATGTACCAATAAGTACTAGCGAAGATGAAGACAATGACACATTTTACAATGAGCTAGAGATGACCACGAAACAGTGTAAATCCCAAGAAATTCTTATATTAGGGGATTTCAATGCAAAGGCAAGAACAGCTAAAGTGCAAAATGTGACTGGAGGATGTGGCCGTGGAGAGATGAATGACAGAGAGGAGACATTGATAGATTGGGCAAAGACTCATGAAATGATTATAGGTGTAACACCTGGTTCAAGCAACACTCAAGATACTATGGACATGGCACAACAAAGTACACAATCAAATTAATTTTATACTGGCACAGAGAAGATTCAGCAAAGGGCTAACATCTGTTAAAATAATGACAGGAGCATATTGCAATAGTGACCATGTTCCAGTAGTTGGGAAGATTGGAATATAAACTGCGGAAGACATAGAAATCCCAAAGAAATATGAAATTAGAACTAGATATCCTCATCAAGGCCAGCTCCTTGTCGTGGGGATGAGGCTTAACAGTCACCAGAGACTGAAAAACCAAGACTGGCCAGGCCTTCCTACACCCGAGCAAGACCACAGTCTGCTTTAGCAAGTTTAAGTGCTGAAGTCGGAGGCAACCAGCCAAAAGGCGTACTACAACAATCAGGATGCTACGCACTCACGCCAATGGGAAGTATGTCTATAACCACAAATCGATATGGCACTCGCCCTGTGATGGACACTCAGGCAGGTGCAGCGCCACAGCCTCGAAAGGGCCCAACCTCTATTACTGGATGTCTTTCTCAACCGCTCTGTGGAGTCAGGGGGCGAGAGAATAGAGCTACTGGCCAATCCAAAATAAGACCACTCAAAATAATGTACTGGAATGCTGAGGGCATCAACAGCAAAAGAGATGGGTACAGTAAAAAGATAGAATTAGAAAATATCCTGCATGAAGAACAAGTAAGCATATGCTGTTTGAAGGAAACCCATCTAAACAACGACATAGCCTTGAAGATTAGGGGATACCACTGCTACCGATCTGACAGAAAAAAACAGACAAAAGGGTGGTATATTGACACTTGTATAAAGAACAACATCAATGCATGTCAGATTGAAGTGTATATGGATGGGGCGGAATATCAAATACTGCACCTCAGGACAGAAAATACAGACTTTCATTTACTTAACTACTACTGTCCGAGTGACGCCCACTAGCACTAGACACAATTACATTAAAAGAAAGAATAATTGTATGTGGAGACTTAACAGCCATTCACAGAGCTGGGGCTATGAACATATGGACAAGAGAGGTGAAGAACTTGAAAATTGGCAGGATGACAATGGGCTTATACTATTAAACCAGACAACAGATCCACCAACATTCTACTCCAGATCATGGCATACCACATCTACACCAGACCTTGCTTTCCATTCACCAGACCTGGATTGGAATATCACATGTATTGTTGGGAAACAACTTGGAGGCAGCGACCACCGACCAGTCTTTTTAGTGGTGCAAAATGAGGCCGTCAGGGAGAGCAGCAGGTGTTACACCTATAATCATTTCATGAGTCTTTGCCCAATCTATCAATGGCTCCCCTCTGTCATTCGTCTCTCTACGGCCACATCCTCCAGTCACATTTTGCACTTTAGCTGTTCTTGCCGTTGCATTGAAATCCCCTAATATAATAATTCCAGATGGAATTACAAAAAGGCAGACTGGAAAATGTATCAACATTAAACCATGTACTGACTAAAGATATAAATACAGACAGAGACATCAACAAAATAGTTTATGAATTCAGTATACAAGCTGCCAGTGAAACAATTCCTAGAGGGGCACAGAAACAATACAAACTATACTGGTGTAGTGAACTAGAGCAACTGCACAATGACATGGAAACATCTTGAAAGTAAGCAGAAAATAACCCTTACCAGGAACACCACAATAACTATCAGCATGCTAAAACCAAATTTAAATGGACTAAACTACAAGCCAGACGGAGAAGCTGGAAAGAGAAAACAGAGTCCTTGAATCTTGAACGAGACACAAGAAAAGTATGGAAGCTTGTAAAACAGCTGAATGATGAGGGTACAGAAAGGAACACCAAAATTACACTGAAGAAGGATGGAGACATCCTAACAGGTAAACATGCAGCAAATCACTTTGCAGACTCCTTTGCAAATGACAATAATATTGAAATTAGCCTAGAGAAATGACAAGAGACCCGTTTAAAACAACAAAATGCATGACAAGAAGAGACAGCACATGAAGTCATGGAAATACCCATTACACAAAGAGAGCTAGAGCTGGCAATATCCAAATTAAAAATGAAAAAGTCACCGGACAGTGATGGAGTGTCCAATGAAATGATTAAGAACTTGGGAACTGCAGCTAAATCAAAACTACTGCAGATCTACAGCATTTGCTGGATCACAGGTAGAGTGCCACAGGCATGGAGAGAAGCAATTATGATACCATTACTAAAGCCAGGAAAAGATGGTTCAATGACATCCAGCTATAGACCAATTAGCCTTACAAGCTGTTTGTGTAAAACAATGGAACATATATAATCAATCTCAGACTGCTGTGGTACCTGGAAAGTGAAAATCTCCTTGTCCCACAACAAGCAGGCTTTAGACAGTGTTACTCTACTGAAGATCAGGCAACCTATCTTTCCCAGGAAATTGAGGATGCATTTCAAGAAAAGAAACTGGTAATAGCAGCATGGATAGACCTAAAGAAAGCATTTGATAAGGTATGGAAAGAAGGACTTTTGAAGAAACTGAGAAATTATGGAGTAAATGGCATGATGTACAAATGGGTCGAAGCATACGTGCAAACACAAAACTTAGGCTATTCAAATCAATGAGGCACTGAGAAGAACATTGATGAGAGAGGCAAGAGCAGCAGGAATTTTTCTGATCTACATCAATGACCTAGTTACTGAACTATTGGTCGTTTCAAAATATTTTGAAGGTGTTTAAAATTCCATATCTCTGCAACCAATTGATTGATAATGCTGAAATTTTGCATATGGTCTTGTGATTTTTTGGTCCCAAGAAGTACATTCATTTCCTCACCAACAAACGTATAGTTTTAAATATTCTTTATTTGAAGTATACAAATTTAAGGCATTTTGGTCAAACCATATATTTGGAGGAATTACCGCTTCATATGAGTGAGCAACCACGGACTTGTCATCTTGAACGTAATGCGCGCCAATTTCCCTGTTTTAAGCACTAAAAAACACATACAACGCGTCATAGTTATAATTTTATATCCGGTGCATCCCATTTCCTGTCGTTTTGTTGTGATTTATGTGCAACGGCGTATCCTAATTATTGGGTAATTTCGTTAAATTTGTGATCTGTTAGTCAATGGGTATAAAAGTAAAGTTCCTTACATTGCAATCAGTGGCAATAAAGGTGTATAAATATTTTTGCATAGAAGGTAAGCGTGGAAAACTGTATCGAAGCATCTCAAAGCCAGAAAAGAGAACTATTCACGCATTGGGTATAAGCAAACGCTTTTTCAAACAAGTGCTTAAAGCTAACGGAGTGTCCAGTTCAATCAAGACTAGGACGCTAGGAAGAAAGAAAGTAGTAGATAGTTTTGACAAGGAAGTGATTAGAAGAGCAATTTGTAAAATGTTCGATTCCAAAGAAACTGTGACTTTAAGAAAACTGAAAATTCGACTGAGAGCAGAAAATGACATTGTTGTGTCGAAAACAACATTATGGAGAACTGTTAGAAGCATCGGTTTTACGTTTAGAAAGTACGATAGTGGTAGAAATGTCATCTGCGAGAAGCCGCACTTAGTTTCTATGAGGAGTAAATATTTACGTGAAGTACGGGAAATGCGTAACCAAGGTTATGATATTGTATTTCTAGATGAATCTTGGATAAATTCTCACCACACAAGTGCAAAGGAATGGCAGTTATCAGATGGAAGTATTAAAAGATGTGTACCCACTGGAAAAGGACAGCGTATTATAATGGCACATGCAGGCAGCCGAAAAGAAGGGTTGGTGAAAAATGCAGAACTTATATTCACCTCTAATTATACTGACAACAGGGACTATCACACCGAGATGAATGGCCATATATTTAGAGAGTGGATTGAAAATACTCTTCTTCCAATTCTAGACAGACCATCCTGTATGGTAATGGACAACGCGTCGTACCACAACGCTGTGGCAGAAGAAGACAAAATTCCTACATCTACCAGTACAAAAGATGTTATAAAGATTTGGCTAAGAAAGGAAGGAATTCCATTTAACGAGGGATTTTTGAAACCTGAATTACTGTCACTTGTTAAGAAATCGCAAAAGACCAAAGTATTCCAAATAGACAAAATCATTCAACATCATGGTCATACGTGCTTGAGACTGCCCCCTTATCATCCACAATTAAACCCCATTGAACTCGTTTGGGCACAAATTAAAGGGCAGGTGGCCGCTGAGAATACAAGTTTTAAACTATGCGATATAAAAGGACTGACATATGCTGCTCTATCACAGATTGACAAAGATTTTTGGTGCAAATGTGAAGATCATGTCTTAAAAGAAGAAAATGACTATTGGAAAAAAGATGGACTATCGTTCGTTCAGCCCAGATTAGTAATCAATATGTTAGACTCCTCTGATTCAGAATAAATGAAATAATAATGGACGTTTTTATATGTCCGCATGATCAATCTTTAGCTAAAGTTGATAACGTTTTGAAAATGTAAAGATTCTTGATATGTGTACTGCAGGCATGCAAAGAAACTAAATCACTTTCATATGTCTTGTTTACGTAAAATAATGAAAGTCACATGGAAAGACATAAAACGAACAATGTGGCTCTTTACAGTGAAGAGGATCCCGTGCTTACATCGGACTCTTTAGTCACATGTGTACCCATAAACAATAACTTTGCTTGATATGTCATGCTCGTTATCGCTCGCAACGGATAATTAATTTTTTTAAATGTATTCTTTGTTGTATATTGTTTAAATAGTTTTCATTAATGGAACTGTTTATACGCTGATTTGTTTTAGACTGTCTGTAAAGGCTATAGCATTGACATTCTCATAGTATTTTAAAGAAAGTAAACAATAGAAAGTAAACAGTTGATAAACGCCTCCAACTTTCAAGTTGTGTAGACGCCTATGTCGAGAAGCTGATTTCCATTAATGTACGGTAAATTATTTTCTCCAGGAGCAAAAAGATCCGTAAATTCACTGAGATCAAAGGAAAGTGCTGCTTCATGATGAAGCATACTTCCTACATCATTAAATTTTGTGAAATCGGTGGGACCTTGGAAAAACAAGGCCAGATGCAAAAAATCAAGTTTGTAAGTGCAGGGAAAGAGGAGATATTTCATGTTAATCGTGAACATTTAGATTTGAAACGACCAATACCACATGGCATCAAAGTGGCAATGTATGCAGATGACTTGGTAATGTGGTGCACAGAGGAGTATGCAACAGTGGCCTCCAAGTTGCTACAAAGAGCTATGAATGCACTGAATTCATGGACAAATAGATGGTGTATCAGCATCAATACAGACAAATGCAGTACTACACTTTTCCCTCTCTCTCCAAAACAAAAAGCAGGAGCCATCTACATAAACAATGAGCCTGTGAAAGAAGACATACAAGCTACATATCTTGGAGTTACATTTGATAACAAACTATCTTGGAAACAGCAGATAAATAAGGCAACCCAAAAAGCAAGGAGGAAATTGGCTATTCTAAGAAAGCTAAGTGGAACCACATGGGGTGCGAGTGGGAAAATACTCAGTAAAGTTTACCAACAGAGTATATGCCCACATTTAGAATATGGATCATCCGCATGCGGCTCAGCATCAAACACCACACTGCAAGAACTGGATAAAGTACAAAACCAGACACTTAGGGTCATCACAGGAGCAATGAAATCAACACCAATATTGGAGATGGAGACCTCTCAGTTTCCTGGATGAAGAATACCCACAAGACCTATGGATTCGTGTGTACACAGATGGATCAGCACAGAATGCAGTAAAGATTGGGGGAAGCAGGTGCATATATAGAGTATCCAAATAACACTAGGGATATGAATAAAATAGCAACAGGGAAATATTGTCACAATTATGATGCAGAAATACAAGCAATAAAGTTGGCAATAGAAAAACTGCTGAACAGTAATCTTAGCCCACAGCTGTAGTGTTTTTGACAGATGCAAGATCAGTACTCCAGGCACTACAATCCAGAAAATGACCACACCTGCAGACCTTATTGACTGAACTCTGCAAGCACCACAGGGTTGTCCTGCAGTGGATCCAATCTCACTGTGGAATACCAGTAAATGAGAAAGCAGATCAGTTGGCAAAGGAAGGTGCAACAGGCACACAACTAGATACACCAGTTACATACCATCATAAGAAACAGATAATCAAATAAATCAGAGGACCACAAGCTCCAAATCAGGATGCCTTTCATAATATGAATAGATATGAACAAGTTATCATTATATGCCTCAGAACAGAACACAATCGACTCCATAGTCACATGTATACAAAATTCAAGATCGGCACATCAACTACTTGTACATGTGGACAGGCGCCCCAGACTGCTTAACACTTACTTCAAGATTGCACAGAATATAGTCGACTAAGGAAAATCCATTGGCCCATAGATACAACACTACAGACAAAACTATATGGGCCACTGCAAGAATTACAAAAGACAGTAAAATTTATACAGGAAACGACATTGCAGATATAGACAATACCTTGGGTGAACGAAAGATAGATAGAACTAGACATAAAGTAGTAAAGTACCCCCGTCACGCCAAGTGGCGTATAGGGAAATATGGTGTTAGTGACCCTATATTTCACAGACCTTCAGCACATGATTTTTGGGGTAATGTGGTCAGTATTACGCCCGTGCTGCTTTACTTTCCCAGAAAAAAATCCGGTACCCATTTAAGGCTTGGTGAACCCGGAAGCCGTCGGTTGGGATCGAACCCTACCCCTTGTCCGTGGTAGTCCAGTTCACTAACCACTGAGCTATCGCGGCTCCCTAGAACTAGACATGCTTAGAGTAAATAGACAGATGAGTGATAAGTTCAGTATGAAAGTATAAAATAGATATAATGCTATTGAGAAAATACAGAACATCGAGGAGCAGTGGGATATGCTCAAACAATCGATTCAACAAACATCAAAAGAAGTAATACCAGTGACTAAAAGAATCAACAAAAAGACATAAATGACAGAAGAAATACTAGAATTAATGGATGAAAGACAAAAATATAAGAAAAAAGAAGACATACAAAATATTGTACAAAGAGATACAAAACAAATGCAAAGAAGGAAAAGAAGGATAGTTAAAGAAGAAATGTGAAGAAATAGAAAAACAACAAAAGGAAGGCTCAAAATTTATGCACAATCAGTTAAATCAACTAACAGGAAGAGAAGAAGTGAAAGTTTCAGGATGTGTGAAATCAAAGGAAGGAAATATAATAATGGGACAGGAGAAGATAACGGAAATATGGACAGAATTTATCAGTCAACTCTGTGATGATGAAAGACCAGAGCTAAACAATTCAAACAAAGACACAGGGCAATTCAAACAAAGACACAGGGCCATCAATAATGCAGAGTGAAGTGCAGGAGGCAATTCAACACATGAAAAGAGGCAAAGCTCCAGGTCATGACAATATAACAATTGAAGAGATAAATGCATTAGGAGAGCTGGGAGTACATGTCATAACAAAACTATCCAATGACATATATAACACTGGACACATACCCGAAGATCTACTAAAATCTGTCTTGTAGTCATACTGAAGTAGTCAGGTGCTACTGTTGTGAGAATCATCGCACTATTGGTCTCATGAGTCATATGACGAAAATATTACTAAGAATCATCATGAGATGTGTAAGGAACAAAATAAAACCACAAATAAGTGAGGAACAATGTGGATTTGTGGAAGGAAGGGCACAAATAATGCAATATACATCATGAGAACATTAATAGAAAGAACTATAGAGGTAAATAGAGATATATATGTGCTACTCAAGAGCATTTGACAAAGTAAAGCATGTGGAAATAATAAATATGCTGAAGAAATTAAACATTGTTGGCAAGGATCTGAGAGTCATAAAAAAACATGTACTGGCAACAAACAGCTGCCGTAAAATTAGCAACCAAACAGGACATTTCCAATATATAAAACAAGGAGTCAGACAAGGTTGTGTTCTGTCTCCAGATTTGTTTTCACTTTACAGTGAAAATATTATTAGATCAATTGTAGATATAAAAGGAACTGAAGCCAATGGTTACAACATAAACACTTTGTGATATGCGGATGACACAGTCTTAATAGCAGAGACAGAGAATGAACTACATGAAATGATAGGAAAGGTCTCAGTCTGAATAGTAAGAAAACAGAAGTAATGGTCATATTGAAGAAACAATCATCACTAGCATGGATAAATAAAAAACATAAACAGGACAAATCTGAAACAAGTGCAACACATCAAATACTTGGCCACAATAATAACATCAGATAGAAGATGTACCACTGAGAAAAAATGCAGAATAGCTCAGAAGACCAAAATAACATTTCAGAAAATGAAAAAATGTCTTATGCAACAAATCTAAGTCAATAGAAGTGAGAAAGAGCTGAACAGTTACATTGAACAGAGGTGCTCATGGCAATGGTCTCCAAAGTGTCTCTCCATCTCAGACATGCTGGTTTGCCAATAGCGTTGATACAAAATAATAACACAGAAAATAATAAAAGTCACAAAGGAGAAGACCTCTGTAAGCTCAAGTCAGAGGTCACAGCTCACCTGACATATAATATAGATAATGAAGTCTAGACATTAGGACAGTATCACAACAGTGATAGACTTATTTAGCAGAGCAGGAAGTGCATCTATTTAATAAATAAATATTTTTTTTTTAGGTTCACCCAAATTGTATACCCTGGGGACTGGTCTAGAGGTAAAATCTTGGTCTCTACACAAGAAGGTTCTGAGTCTGATTCATGTCACAGCTGGAGGGAATTTTGCTCTTCAAATCCATGGTTTCTCTACGGCCTTACTCACCCCTGGTCTGTGGGTAGTCAGATGTGAAAGTTAGTCCTTTCAGATAATGGCAAAAAACAGGAGTCCTGTGTGCACCCAGCACACATTAAAGAAATTGTTAAAAAGGTCTAAAGTCATAACTTGCGTAAAAAAATATGCACGTCGGACATTGAACAGCACTAAATGTGACGTAAAGCGCATGACAACACTAGATGGTGAAAGTCGCTTTTACAAACAATACTTGACTTGTAACTTGAAAAAGGAACATTGCTGGGTGTACTCAGCAGTGCAGATTTACTAAGTAGAACATCATTTTGATTTCAACACAGAAACATACGTCAGAGAGCCTAAATTAATAAAACCACAGATACATTTTGCTGCAGCGATCGAGAGGACGTGAAACGTTCCACCATTTTGAAACGGAACATATATACACGTAAAAAACAGACATGCACATACATATACATATTAGTTAGTTATAGTATTAGTGCATATATATATATATATATATATATATATATATATATACATACCAATACTCATACATATGAACACATACATGCATGTGCACACCCATATGGGGAAAATCATATATGTGTAGAAATGTGCGCATAACGCCCACATAACCAGAAGAGTACACACCGAGGTCAGTGTGCAAACACAAAGGAGAAAGAATAGAACAGAAGAATAACTAGAGAAACTGCATCTAAATCAATCTTGAGGTGATCACAAGGAAGGAACCACTTCACATTTTATAACTAAAATCAGTTATGGGAAAAAGCATAAATGAACAAACATTTATGCCTTGAACTATTTAACCAGTTAATGAACACAAGAAGGTCATGGTTTGCCTAGGTCAGGCACTTGCTACATGTTTAGGACCATTTAAAAAGAAAAACCCCCTGAGTTGATACAGCTTACCAGTTTGTACAAACAGAATGCTTCCCTCAAACAATCTTTCAGTTGAAACTTGAAGTTCAGGTGAAAAGGGCGCGTGCTTAAACTGATCTCATACGTGGCTGGTATACAGAAGTTTATTTTAGTCAACAGACAGACTATGTTGACAAATGCTAAATGTCCTTACAAGTAAATGCAGTAAATGACTCATCCTGCCTAACATCTACATATATTGTTTACAGCTCAATATCTAACACAAAATGGCTAAATCTTTGGGATAAATAAACATCAGATACCTCAATTAATTACATGAGATAAGACTATATATATATGTATATACACACAAGTTATATGCACAAACAGAATATTATGCTGGCATAGATGCAATTTTGGCACGCAAGGTTTCTGTTTTTGAGATTGTGGTTCTGCCCTATGTGCCGTCTTCGGCTCGAAAGGACAATAGATAGATAGATGCAAAGCATATTGTACTAATGGTTATAAATAGATGTAAACAGTACAAATGATGAAGCCTAACTTACAAACACCCCCCCCCCAACCACAATTTCAGTGTAGGCATGACTGCTTATCTCTGGGTTTTTTTCCCTCTGCTTTTTTACATCTTCTTAGTTATACTAAACCACAATCATCATTATTGACAAACATTATTGGTTTATGTGTATTCAAACATGGTTGGTTTGCCTCAATTTTTATAGTGGGTTTAAAATGTAAATTTATTATGATTTGATTGATTAGCACATGTATAGTAAACAGGGACTATGTGTACACTTATTTGTATACTTTATTTTCATAAAATGTTATGTGTAGATCTATTTTAATAGGAAAAAGAGGCAAAAAAGTTACACATGAAGTCTGTTTTCCCTTATCAATTGTCTTATAAGGCTTATTGTCTTATTATCTTATCTTGTACGGCTTAAGTCCACTTTTTTAAATTAGAAAAACCATTACAAATTAAGGAGACTCTTATAGAATGAAAGATATGACACCAACCAATCCCATAAACATTGAGTGCAGGCACAGTTCAGAGCAAGCACTCAACAATGATGATAATTGTGTTGGTTGGAAGGAAGTTGCTAAATATAGCTTTGTGTTTACCAACAACTAAGATCATGTGTTATAACTTACTGTAGTATTTTAACTGCAGCCAACTAAATTATGTTGAAACTCTGCCAGGAATGTTAGTATCTTTTATGTAGATATAAAACATGAGAAAGAATTTACATAAAACTTAAACAGAGACAACAAATAATGTGCACCTGGAGAGAATACTTTGTTATTTCATTTCATAAGAGGCACATATAAGAAGATAGCCTGAGGCAGCTCAGAGCTAGATAAAGTGACAACAAATTATGATCAACTCATAAAATGATAATACTTTGGCTCCCAGAGGATTGAGAGACAGAACTTTATATCTCCCCTTTCACAATGAAGAGTAGTAAGAAAAAAAATGAAGAAGATAAAACAAGCGTAACAGAAACATTAAATGTCTCAATTTTTGTTTCTTCCAAATTAAAAATATAAAATGTTGAGCTAGTTATAAATATAAGTTTTAAGTATAAAATAGATGCAACTGTGATGTAAGCCATAATAACACAAACACTCTCCTAGTGATGAGTAACAGTCTAGTTCCTTTTAATGCTTGTAGCAGCAATGCTTATTTCAGTGGGAGTCACATTTCAGTCATCAAAAGAGCTCATTCAGTTATTGTAAATGTTTTTACACAAATTTTCCTAAAAATTACATACAATTTTGCATGAAAAAGATGAATTTATATTTTCCTTCTTGTGATAGTCACAATTCATAGACTAGGGCTCATGAGATAAATTTAGTTTAGATTGAGGAATTTGAGCTGTTGTTCTTTCTTCAAAGTTTAAAGTATTTAGTATAATTTAGACTTCATCACAATTTTATTTAAAGTGTTATCCTAAAATAATGTATAACATAGAGTTCTTGTAGACACTACGAGGATGACTTCTTACATAATTCATTTTTTTCCATAGAAAATATACATAGAACCTTATCACGCCTCACAAGTGACCCTGTGTAAAGAAGAGTACTGGACTCCAAAAACCCAAATAATACCTATTCAGCAGTACTATAGTCACACAACCTATGGTAATGTTTTGGTATAATTCATACTTCTAAAGCACCCTCTTTGCTTTTTATATGATATATTAAAATATGGTTATTTTTACACTTAAAAGACATCCGTGCTGTATATAACTGTTATCATCATCATCATCATCACTGAGTGCCGTCTCCGCATCGAAGGTTGGCTACCAAGGAGCACTATTCCGCTCTATCTCTTGCTTTGATGGTGCAGGCTGTAATAGGCTGACTTGTCCATCTTTTGATGTTACTCATCCCCATTATTCTTGGTCTACCTCTTTTACCTTGTATTTTCCTTTCCAAGATTACTTTTAGCAGGCTGCTGTGTCACATGCCCCAAAAATCCTTTATATAATAAATATTTAACTATAATTATATACTTTTATTTATTTAAAACCATGAAGACAAGTTTTAGTTGAATACTTTTCCCCCCACGACTTTCGTAACTGGGCGTCTATCTATCCACAAATGAGATTATTATTAAATTATTACTATTACATTAATTACTCTTAGTCCTGGTCTTCAACCATCAACTTTGCATTTAATATTTAATGTATTTTGTTCACAGAAATATAATGAATAATAAATAGACACACCCATTACTAAGCCTATCCCAACAACGCATAACAGCATTGGTTGTGAGATGAAATAGAATATAAAAATGTAGCAAGCCTAGACTAGATGTAAATATCTATCTATCTATTGTCCTTTTGACCCGAAGATGGCACATAGGGCAGAACCACAATCTCAAAAACAGAAACTTTGCATGCCAAAATGGCACATATTGCAGAGATCACTGCTCTAAAATCTATGGCGCTGTTTCCATAACAATACGTTTTACAATGACAGCTTGTCCAGCCATCGATCAACCTCCTTAGACGCCACTTACGACATGCCTGGAAGGTCACAGTGTCACGTAAATATCATCATCATCAAGTACCGGGCCTACTGGCGTAGGTGATCATGTCTCTCCACAACTTTCGATCTCGGCAGCTATTTATCATTTCTGTTGTTGACCTTCTGCCAAGCCATTCTCTTGAGCTGTCTGTTATTTTTTCTCTTTGCTTCCCTCTATCTCTTCGTCCCTCAATTTTTCCAGTTGTTACAATATATTCCAGTTGTTCTCTTCTCATTACATGGCCAAAAAATGATGATTGTTTCTTCCTAACATTGGAAATTAGCTATCTTTTTGCTTTGACCTCTCTCATAACATCTTCATTACTATTCTTAGCTGTCCATGGTACTCTCAACATTCTTCTGTAAAACCACATTTCTACAGACTCCAGTGATTTTCTTGTCTGTTGTCCCAGTGTCCATGATTCGCATCCATATGTTAAGACTTGCTCTACGTAACATTTAAGAACTCTTTTTCTTGTTTCTATTGTCAAAAATGGATTGTATAGTATCTTCTTCATTTTTTTAAAAGCTGCTTTTGCCTGAGCCATTCTGCATCTCACCTCTTTTGTACATCTTCCGTCTGAGGTTAACAAAGTTCCCAAATATTTAAATTCTTTTACCTGTTTTAATATTGTTCCACTTGTCTTTATTTTGCACTGAGGTGATGTCTTTTTCTTTGTTGTTACCATTACCTCTGTCTTTTTGCTATTAAGGCTGAGTCCTTTATTTTTGCTTTCTTTCACTATAATGTCCAACATTTTTTGTAACTCATTTTCACTCTTAGCGATTAAGACTGTATCATCAGCATACCTTAGATTATTTATATTATGACCACCAATTATTATTCCAGGCATGCCCCTTATGGATCTTAAAATAATCTCACTATAAATATTAAACAAATCTGGTGACAGCACACAACCTTGTCTAACACCCTGTTTTATTTGTTGAAACATTCCCAATTGGTTTCCAGTTATTATGGCCGCTGTTTGTTGCCAGTACATGTTCTTTATTATTCTTAGATCTTTGCTGTCTATGTTTATGCTTTCTAAAATGTTGATTATTTCTTGGTGCTTTACTTTGTCAAATGCCTTCGTGTAATCTATGAAACATAGGTATAGACCTGTTTTCACCTCTATGGCTCTTTCTACTAAAGATCTTATGATATAAATGGCATTGCTTGTTCCTTTATCTCTAACAAAACCACACTGTTCATCGCTAATTTCTGGACTGATTTTGTTTCACACTCTTCGCATGATGATTCTTAGTAATATCTTAGTCATATGACTCATAAGGCTTATTGTGCATTGTGCAATGATCATTGCATTCAATCGAACCAGATTTCTTTGGTAGGGCTATGAATATTGATTTGAGCATGTCGTCTGGTATGTATCCGTTGTTGTAGATATCATTCAATATTTTTAAAATTATTTCTATTCCAAAATCACCCATGGCTTCAATCTCTTCTTTAGTTATATTATCTGGTCCCGGAGCTTTGCCTGCTTTCATATTGCGCAAGGCATCTTCCACTTCTTCTCTGAGTATTTCTGGTCCTTCTCCATTATCCTTAATATTTACTTCCATTTGTTCATCATTATCTCTCTCTCTCTCTCTGCGATCAGGACTCAATCAGAGTAGGATTCCAGACTCTCACATGAAGTCAGCTGTCAGGTTAAGTGTGTTGATCGCTCCCACAGACAGAACATCACATTTAGAGTCTGCCAGATCCACTCTGACTGAACATCCGTTAATACGTTGCACTGTGTTTTGCACCAGTGGCCCAGTGCATCCGATTTCAACCAGCATTTTATTCAGGTTCGCTTTCCTTAGCCTTTGATTGTCCCCAATCTTCCTGCAAGGCAGCAGATTGTCTTTTCTGTAGAGGGATTCTGCCCTTAGATGGTCTGCCCTCCCGGGTTTACGAGCACCATCTGCCCGAGTCACTAGAGGTGACTAACACAGACATGCACACATAAAGATATGAGATGTGAATAACACAGACATCTGGTTATCTGGTTATGATAGGCCTCGGTATCACTGCAAACGAATTAAAATCCATAATTGCTCAACCGCCCGTGCCAGTGGAATCATCCGAATTGCTAACACATCTCCCAAGCAAAGAAAGGTAGCTGTAGTCCCCACCATAGCAGTCTCAGCACACGCCAAAAGACATAAGGCGAAACTGCACAGAGAGTGAACACGGACAACTGTTCCTGTCATACGATATCATCATTCATCGTAAGCTATTGGAATATCGAAGCATGATCAAAACGGATGAAACACACAGCTCACGGTGTGCACAGAGCACTTAACTCAGTAGCTCCTGCAACAAGCCGGACTTGGAATATGAGGAAACTGCAACAAGGAACACTTTTCAGACATAGCCTTCAATGGTTCCTGCCGCCTATCCATCACATTGCCCGGAAGATCACGTCCTCCTGAAAATGATGAACGTCATAGTATTTAAATGTATAGCGCCTGATGATGTTAGGACATCGTGTTTGGCTCCAACTCCGAACATACAAAACACAGTTCGTCTTCAGATTATCCCCGTTGCACACCAAACGCAAGATTAGCGCATGGTCGGTCTTGGGACACACGATGATCCAATAAAATGACGTAGCACGCACAAAATGTCTGCGCCCATGTATTCATGATTACTCTAGTGAATGCAGTCTACAACGAACGAAACATGGTACAAACTTCCCAAAGACGCTGACTTGACGGAGCACACCACATTAATGCGTTGGAACTTGTAAATAACTTGCGGCAAACATCTCCATCAACGATTATGGAACAGCACTTAGTGTGACGTAAAACGCAGATCAACATTAGACGTTGGAAGGCGCATTCACAACACTTGATTTGTCAAAACGGAGTATTGCCGTGCGTGCAACGCCTATTCAATGGCGCAGATATGACAATTAGAACATCATTTCGACTGGAATGCAGAAAATTGGAACGGAAACCCAAAGTTGATAAGAATCCAACGGAATTTCTGCAGCGATAGAGAGAACGTGACTCAATTCCGCCATCTTGGAAACGGAAGTCTCAAACACAGCGAATACGAGACATGACTAACACCGACACACATCAGGATATATGACACATGAATAACATAGAAATGCACATAAAGATATGACACATACCTAACATAGACATACACACAAAGATATAAGATATGACTAATATAGGCGTGCACACACAAAGATATGAGATGTGACTTACATAGCCATGCACACACAAGGATATGAGATGTGTCAAACACAGACATGCACACACAAAGATATGAGATGTGACTAACACAGATACACACTAAGTTATGAGATATTACTAAACTCAGACGCACATAAAGATATGAGACGTGATTAACACGGACACACCAAGATATGAGATATGACTAACATGACACACACCTAGAGATGATGGATAGAATGACGTCATGGGACGCACCAAGATGGCACCTTATTTACATTCTGGTAATGTAAAGAATGACTCATCTCAATGTGTTCCTGTGCCAGTCATGGCTCATCTCTCACACCAAGATATGAGATATGACCAACATGACACACACCAAGATATTAACCATGACAAGCACACACACACACACACACAAGCTAAGATATGAGCCATGGCTAGTGCAGAAACACATCAAGATATGAGCCATGGCTTCACGGAAAAACACCAAGAAATGAACCATGTCCAGCACAGAAACACATTAAGGTATCCATATGCTTGGGTTTGTTGTAGTACTCTTCTTAACGTGGGAATCATCGATATACGAGACGCAGGCCCCGATTAACTGTTCACAGGTTTCGTTCAAACAGTTGTCCGGAGATTTGAGAGAGCAGTCTGACCCGTAGAACGTTCCCTTGCATGCACAGTTCCCGGTTGACTGTTCAGAGGTGTCGTTGGAACAGTTGTTCGGAAATTTGAGAGTGCAGTCTGACCCATAGAACGTTCCTTTGCACGTACAGTCTGCACTTTCTGGGTCACATATGATGGCACATCCATGAGAACACGTCTGTTCGCACTGTAGGCCAAAATTACCATCGGGACAAGTGTCACTACAGGTGTAGCCAAGACGTTTACATTGAAGGCATTTTCCGGATTTTTCCTCACATAAAGGACAGACACTAAGACAAGACCCGGAGCAGACGTGTCCATAGATCCCATGTAAACAGTTGCTGTGACATGTACAGATGATGACGTTGTATCCTTTGCAGCACCCACTACATACTGCACAAAACGACCAAGAATGCCCGTCCAGACAATAGGTGTCTGTAAATGTTTGCACCTCACTCACCGTCAGTGCACTGTCGGCCTGCGAAATGGTAGATGAGAACTCAATCTTAATGTGTGCCATTGTCGCTTGTGTGGTGACTACAATAGTGTTCACAGAAATGTTTGGGTATGATATATCATTATACTGGAACATTACACTGCCACTGTCAGAGAAAGCCCGCAGAGTGGCATTCTTTACCCGAATCATAGTTTTAGCTCGATGATAAATTCGAATGGTGTCTTCCGGGACGTGGAATAGTTCAGATACCAGTAAACAGAATTGGTTCCACTTCTCAATTGTATGTGTGTGCAGTCATTGTCATAGAGATTGGTCTTTGTTTTGCCATTAACTGCAGCCTCTGGTCCACATCCGTCTCCTGTATAGCAAGCATTAAATGTGGCAGTCTGGTTTGTGTTCTGTTTGAGAGCCACATTCCGACCCCCGCCAATGTAGATGGAGCAGGTATTTGCAACTATCGCCCCTTCAATCCGTAACTTGTTGATCAGACCAGTCCCATAGCAAAAGACATCAATCTCGTGCGAACTAACTACAAACCTTGATTCATTGTTACATGAGGCAGAACCATTCAGTTTTACCGTGAAACTGTCCAGATCTGTGAAGTCATTCACATAAATCCTAAACCAGGAGAACGGCAAAAATTGATTGAGAGTTGCCTCAACTGATGTAGAATATGTGACCGGATTACATGAGGTGTCGTTGTTATCAAACAGGAAAGTAGGTTCAGATTTTTGGGCGTATTTGTAAACGAGATCCAAGTACTGACACTGGGGTCTGAAATATTCGTGCTGACAGCTGTCATTGTTTGGGCATGTCCCTGTAGTTTTGTCACAAACTGAGTCATTATAGCAGTGATGTTGTAACGTACAAATTTGTCCAACCGGTTGCACAAATTAGGTCATTAACTTCCAAGGTCTCGAACGAAGCCAGCATGATTAAGGACTTGATCTACAGCAATGGTTAACGAACTGTTTACAAACTTTTATTAACAAACCGTGGTTACATTTCTAAAAATCCGCCAACTCGCTGTGATAACAAATAGCTTCATGTTCAAAGTCAACATTGTTTAAACGATGGCTAGGACGCGATCATGCTTCCATCTTGGTGCGACCCATGACGTCATATCATTATAAAGATCTTTAATGTATTCTGTCCATCGTTCCCTTATGTTTTCTTGATCAATCAACAGTTCTTCCTTTGATCTTAAACATTCAGTTTTTGATTGCGTTTTTCTTCCTGTTAATTCCTCAATTTATTTGTATATAGTTTTAGCATCTCCTTTTTGTTGCATTTCAATCTCTTTGCATCTCTCTTTTAGCAATGCTTCTTTTGCTTCATTGCATTTTACTACAATTTCTTTATTTAATCTCTTATACTCATCTTTATTTTCTTTATTTCTTCTTCTTGTATTCATTAGCTGCAAAATGTCATCTGTCATCCATTTCTTTCTTGAACTTGTCCTCACTGGTGGTATGAACTCTTTTGATGTTTGTTTCATAGATTCTTTTATCATTTCCCACTGTTCATCAATGCTTTGTATCTTCTCTATTGCATTGTACCGGTTCTGAATTGTGATTTTATATTTGTCTTGCAGCTTCTTGTCTGATTTTAGGAAATCTAAATTTAACTTGATGTTAACTGATGCTCGTTTTGTTGTTTTTAATTTTACTCTAAGCTTTCCCACAACTGGTACATGATCACTATTGCAATCTGCCCCTGGTCTAGTTTTCACACACACCAGACTGTTTCTAAATCTATTGCTTATCATTATATAATCAATTTGATTACGTGCGTTGTCCCCTGGGCTTTTCCATCTCCACAGACGTCTTGGATGTTGCTTAAACCAGGTGTTTCCTATCAAATGTTGTGTGTTCTTGCCCAGTCAATAAGTTTCTCACCTCTTTCATTCCTCTCGCCTAAGCCATAATGACCAACTACTTCCTCAACTCTTTTCTTTCCTACTTTTGCATTAAAATCCCCTAGAACTATGGTGTTTTCATGTGGTTTGCATTTTTGAAGTGCCTCATTTAACTCGTACAATTTATCAATTGTTTCCTCTAGACTGTCTGCTGTTGGTGCATAAACTTGTTTAAGATTTATGTCTATTGGCTTTCCATTCAATTTCACTAAAAGGACTCTGTCAGATACTGGGTAAAAGCCTTTCACTGTTATTGCTCTTTCTGCATCCAAGATGATACCTACTCTTCTTTGGTGTTCAGTACCTCCAGAATAGATTATTTTATGTTTATCAGAATACATCTCCCCTGATCCGGTGTATCTCATTTCGCAAAGTCCCACCAATTGTAAACCCATTCTTTTAATTTCTTGTATGATGTTTTCTAGTTTACCCTTCTGCATGAGTGTTCTCACATTCCAAGTACATATCTTTAGAGTTTGTTTTATCTTTATTTTGCTTACAGTAGCTTGATGACGATCGGGTATCACCTGTAGCACATGATGTCCCCTACCGAACGAGGGTTTTCCATTGGAATCCCCCTTAACGTTGTTGTCGTTATTTCTATTGTTGTGGCGATTCATGATTGTACAAAGAAATTACGACGGTGGTTTTCTGCTGCCTTCCGTTGGTTTGTTTACAGTTGGCTGCGCTAGCTTTTGACTAAAAAGTCTCACCCACAAGGCAGTGGGGTTGTTTTACTTCGGGGTACCCTCTCTTAGCTTTTACTTTCCTGAGCTTACCTCCAAGGCAGCAGGGCAGCCACAGGTTGTACTGTTTACTGCATACAGTAGCAGGTAAAATTACCTGACCTGGCACACCACGTAAATATAGGAATAATGAAATGTAGATTCTAAAATATAACATATATAATATAATTAAGAGAAAAAATAACAGACAGCTCAAGAGAATGTCTTGGCAGAAGGTCAACAACAGAAATGATAAATAGCTGCCGAGATCGAAAATTGTGGAGAGACATGATCACCTAACGCCAGTAGGCACGGTACTTGATGATGATAATATAATTAATAATATTCTATTCACTCATTCAGATTCTAGTCTATGCATACAACTAATATACTTTACAGCAACATCAATGCAATTAAAGTCAATTGCAATGAAATGCATGTTCAATGCTGTTGACGTTGTCATGCTTATTATTTTGTGCTAACGACTAGACAGTAAAGTTAATAAACAGTAATAATAACGATACCACGGTACTACTTACAGTTACAGCCTAACGACATCAACAATTATTGGTATTTATATCATATAATATATGAAATTTAGGCTATTCAAATCAAATGTACTATCAACCCTTACATATGCGTGTGAAAGCTGGAAAACAACAAGAGATATAGAAACAAAGTTGAACGCATTCGAAAATAAATGTCTAAGGAAAATACTTGGTATAGAATGGAACGAATTCAAAACAAACGAGGAAATTAGAGAAATCGCCAATCAACCACTAATATCTTCAGTAATAAAGAAAAGACGATGGTCATACGTTGGACATGTGATGAGAAGAGATAATAATCGAATAGCAAAGCAAGCCCTCATATGGGAAACAACAGGTAAAAGAAAAAGAGGAAGACCCAGGGAGACACTGAGAAGAACATTGATGAGAGAGGCAAGAGCAGCAGGAATCGGCTCCCTCAATGAGATAGAACTGCTTGCACAGAACAGAGACAGATGGCGAGATTTGATAAAATATCTTTAAAAGAAAACTGCTAGAACAAAAATTCATATAGGAGAAGGTGTATCTTGGTCTACGCCCTATGGGCCGGTTACGGCTCGAAAGGTCAATAGATAGATAGATAGATAGAATATATGAAATGGCAGTTGCAGTAGAAAATGAGCTAATATCATACTATGCTAAGAAATGTCTAAGCCTGGATGTATCTTGTTGATATCACGGCAGCTCACTGCTCAGTTCCGCGTGTGTTGAACTTAACTTTAACCTCACGCGATGTCGTCGTAGTTAGCTAGGTGGTATAGTGGTAATGGCATGTTAACTACAATGAAATACTGCTGTCGTTACACTTTCGGGTAATTTCCTAGTTTGATCAGATATAGTATTTCAGTTTGGAAGAGTGATGTCCCTTAAAATATGTCTGCCAAAATACAGTGGTTCTACGCATTCTTGGCGTTGGGGTCATTACGCCGATTGGTAATCAACCGCACAATTCCCTTCGATCAGAAGATCATAATTAGGCCGAGTGGCGTCGTTTTTGTCACGCGTTATAATATATTTATAAATATTTAACACTAAAGCTAAACCTAACCCCTGGACCCAACGCCCAATCAACAGATACTCCGAAATGATTACATGCCAGCGTAATGACCCAACGCCAAGAATGCGTAGAACCACTGTATTTTGGCAGACATATTTTAGGGGACATCACTCTTCCAAACTGAAAGACTATATCTGATCAAACTAGGAAATTACCCACTTTCGTTCTGTTTAAACAAGTCGGCCCATTACGAAAATGAAGTGATTGTAATAAAACAATATCTTTACTTAGAAATAGAAGCAATAAAGATAGAGGAACTTACAACAAGCAAGCAAGGTCTCCGACTGCAGTAGCTAAGTAGCTACCACCAGCAGACGTCACGGGCTTGTGTTTGCTGCAGACGTCGCCTCTCTGATTGGCTCCTCGCAAATGATACTCGGCTTTCTTCGACAACTCTCGGCACGTTTTGTTCTCGATGCGAAGTTTACCGAAGATGATCGACCCTTCTGTAAATATAGTTTGTGTTATTATTGTCTGTATTCACATACTCGTATACGAGGATGTAGTTGGTAAATTCTCATCAGACTCCCACACAATAAAAATCATAACCAACTTATAGACTGCCTAAAGGATATAAATCTAGACGACACAGACATACGACTAATATGTAATCTATACTGGGAGCAAACACTAACAGCAATAATAAGATATAACAAAGAGAACTCTACACCCATGGACATAAAAAGAGGAGTAAGACAAGGATGCATCCTATCACCAAGCTTGTTCAATCTATACACTGAGCAAATCTTTAAAAACATTTCAGAGATACCAGGCCTAAACATTAATGGAAAAATAATCAACAACCTAAGATATGCTGATGACACTGTTCTACTAGCAGAAAATCCTAAAGACCTACAACACTTACATAATGTGATAAACACAACAAGCAAAAAATATGGACTAGAAATGAATATCAAAAAGACTAAAACTATGATCATAAACAAAGAAAATTTTCAAGACCTACAATTAAATATCACAGTTGAGGGAACACATCTGGAGACAGTCCAGAGCTACAGCTACCTAGGACATACTATAACCAATGATGGAAAATGCAAAACTGAAATAAACAAAAGAATAGGTATGGCAAAAAGTAATTTTAATGCCATGAAAAATATATTAACAACAAAAAAAATATCAGCAGGGCTGAAACTAAGAATGGCAAAATGTTACATCTTCTCAATATTCCTGTATGGTGCAGAAACATGGACATTAGACAAGAAAACAGAACAGAAAATTGAAGCCTTTGAAATGTGGATTTATAGAAGAATAGGTAGAATTGGATGGAAACAAAAGATAGATAAACGATGAAGTTTTAAAACAACTGAAAATAAAAAGAGAGATGCTGAACACAATAAAGACAAGACAAATTAAATTATTGGGGCACGTTAAAAGACACAACAGCCTACTAAAAGTAATATTGGAAGGAAAAATACAAGGTAAAAGAGGCAGAGGCAGACCAAGACTAACAAGGACGAGTAACATCAAAAGATGGACAAGTCAATCTATGACAGCCTGCACCATCAAAACAAGAAACAGAGTAGAATGGCGATCCATGGTAGCCAACCTTCGTTGTGGAGAGGGCACACGTTGATGATGATGATGATGATCGACCCTTCACATGTGAGATTGATTACTGATGTTATGATTTTTATTGTGTGGGAGTCTGATGAGAATTTACCAACTACTTCCTCGTATACGAGTATGTGAATACAGACAATAATAACACATAAACTATATTTACAGTACTTTCCCTTTACTGGGATCTCCCAGGAGGGATTATATAGGACCGGAGAACAAAAGCCGATTGTCCAGTGCGGTAGGCGACTATAAATCCTAAACCAGGAGAACGGCAAAGATTGATTGAGAGTTGCCTGAACTGATGTAGAATTTGTGTCCGGATTACATGTGGTGTCGTTGTTATCAAACAGGAAAATAGGTTCAGATTTTGGGTGTATTTGTACACGAGATCCAAGTACTGACACTGGGGTCCGAAATATTCGTGCTGACAACTGTCATTGTTTGGGCATGTCCCTGTAGTTTTGTCACAAACTGAGTCATTATGGCAGTGACATTGTAACGTACAGTTTGCCCCAAACTAATCATCTGCACAAGTTAGGTGATTAGTTTACAAGGCCGCGAACCAAGCCAGCAGAATAAAGACTTGATCTACAGCGATGGTTAACGAACTGTGTACAAACATTTATTATCAAACCCGTGATTACATTTATAAAAATCCGCCAACTCACTGTGATAACAGATAGCGTGATGTTTTCTAATAGAATGAGACAAACCGTTGGAGACAAGGCGTCCATCTTGGTTATTATTTGGTTATTGGTTATGGAGGAGGCGAAGGCGCGCCTCCCAGCACTAGAGCTGGAAGTTGTCAGCGACCCAGAGCTGATGGCTTACGCCAGGATCGGTGAACCAGAACCATCCAGACCCTCCTCCACCTCTCCGTGGTGCCTCTAGTAACAGACTAACCTGTCTAGCCTGGCCAAAAGAGTAGGGATCGAAGAGGGAAGACAACCCGGTACTCAAAAATGTCATGCTGAAGTCGGATGTGTTGGGCCGAAAGGCGCAAATATCACAGTTATACTGTAAACCACAACACAACGCAGATACGCCTACTTAACGTCCTTTTAAGGGCGGATGATGACGAGGTACACTCCTTAAGTCATCGGGCGAACGTAAGCAAGCAAGCATTGGTTATGGAAGGCCTCGGTATCACTGCAAACGAATCAAAATCCATAATTGCTCAACCGCCGTGCCAGCGGAATCATCCAAATTAATATCTCATCTCCCAAACAAAGAAAGGTAACTGTAGTCCCCATACTAGCAGTCCTAGCACACGCCAAAAGACATAAGGCGAAACCGCGCAGAAAGTGAACACAGCCAACTGTTCCCTGTCATACGATATCATCATTCATCGTAAACAATTGGAATATCGAAACATGATCAAAACGGATGAGCCACACAGCTCACGGTGTGCACAGAACACTCAACTCAGTAGCTCCTGCAACAAGCCGGACTTGGAATATGAGGAAACTGCAACAAGGAACACTTTTCAGACATAGCCTTCAATGGTTCCTGCCGCCGATCCACCATATACCGGAATTTCACGTCCTCCCGTAAATGATGATCGTCATATTTGTAAAATGTATAGCACTTGATGATGTTAGGACATCGTTTTTGGCTCCAACCGAACATATAAATACACATAGGTCTTCGGATTATCCCCGTCGCACATCAAACAACAGACCTTACGGTTAGCGTACAACGAACGAACCACTGTGCAAATTCCTCAAAGAGGAAAATCTTCTGTCGACTTGACGGAGCAGTCCACATTAATGCGTTTCAACATGTGAATAACTTGCGTCAAACAATTCCAACCTCGACCATTTAACAGCAATGTGACGTAAACCGCATCTCAACACTAGACGGTGAAGGAACTTGACTTGTCAAAAAGGAACATTGCTGTGTGTACTCGGCGGCGCAGATTTGTCCGCTTCGTCGGCGCAGATTTGGTAAGTAGAACATCATTTGAATTCAACACAGAAAATTGCATCGGAGAGCCGAAATTAATCTGACCCAAGATGCATTTTCTGCAGCGATCGAGAGAAGGTGAAACGTTCCACCATTTTCAAACGGAAGTCCAGCAATGTAAGACAAAGTAACACTTATAATAAGCATCTAAAAATATTCAACATTTTTATTTCAATAAAAATGTAAAGGGATTTAAAATAAAACAGATTAAAACTTAAGTAACAAACACCCGATTCTTGTCAAATATAAATATTCGAATTATAAACACAATATTTACAAATTAAAGTTATCTAATGTTACCAAGCGGTTAGCGGTGTAGAGTTCTGCCCTACCAAAGGAGGAGTAAGACGCCTCCTTTCCTCCGCTAGTCTTCAGGACACCCCTGGGCAAGGCGGAGTCCCGTTTAGTCCCCCCTATCAGGGTTATGTGAAGCCATTGGAGCAGATGGTGGATGGTGTTGTGGGAGCAGCCGACAAATAATGCCGGTTATGGTCCCCACACCGCGATGGCAGGCAGAGGATCTTATGTATAGAAACAATGGCTGCGATCTCCGACTAGTACAGTCACTGCCAAGAAGGAAAGGAATGGCAAACTACCTTCTTAAATTGCCTGGAATAATCATGGCAAATCACAACCTTATATTTACAGCTAACGACGTTAATGGGGACTTCACAGCCACCTCGTCCGGTAGGGAGCGTCATGTGCTACAGGTGACACCTGATCGTCATCAATCAACTGTATGCAAGATCAATAATCAATATGCTGGAGAAATTAAACATTAATGGCAAGGATCTGCGAATCATAAAAAAAACATGTACTGGCAACAAACAGCAGCTATACGAATTAACAACCAAACAGGACAAGTCCAATATATAAAGCAAGGTGTCAGACAAGGCTGTGTTCTGTCGCCGGATTTGTTTTCACTTTACAGCGAATATATTATGAGATCAATAGTAGACAAAAAAGGAATTGAAGTCAACGGTCACAACATAAATAATTTGCTATATGCGGATGACACAGTCCTAATAGCAGAGACAGAGAATGAACTACAAGAAATGATAGACATAATAGTAAAAGAAAGCAACAAGAAAGGTCTCAGTCAGAATAGTAAGAAAACAGAAGTAATGGTTATATCGAAGAAACAATCACCACCATCATGCAGTATAAAAATAAACGAGACAAATCTGAAACAAGTGCAACATTTCAAATACTTGGGCACAATAATAACATCAGATGGGAGATGCACCACAGAAATAAAAGGCATAATAGCTCAGGCCAAAATAGCATTTCAGAAAATGAAAAATATCTTATGCAACAAATCTATGTCAATAGAAATGAGAAAGAGAGCTCATCGGTGCTATATAGAATCAATTCTGACCTATGGAAGCGAATCATGGACAGTAGACAAACAAATGAAAAGACGATTAGAGGCCACAGAGATGGGATTTCTCAGAAGAATGTTGCAAGTTCCCTGGACAGCTAAAAAGACCAATGAGGAAGTTCTCAAAGAGGCCAACACAAAAAGGGAGCTCTTAAAAAACATCAGAAAGAAGCAGTCAACATTTTTCGGGCACATCATGAGAAGAGGAAAGTTGGAATACTTGGTTACAACTGGCAAAATAAAAAGAAAGAGAGATCACGGGCGACAAAGAGAGAAAATACTGGATAGCTTGGTGTTATGGCATGGAAAACATTCAACAACAGAACTGATACGATGCACTATAGATAGAAGATTGTGGAGGGACATGATCACCTACGCCAACCGGTATGGTACATGATGATGATGATCTTCATATATATGCAAGTTATGCAGACAATCCTATTAATAAGATTAAAGGCAAAGAAAACGTTTATAGAATGACATGGCATCTAGGCTGATTGACGTGTTGTTTTCTGTGCATATAACGCCTTGTGTATAGAAGGCTTTGGTCTCGTTTCGCGCAACCTTATATGACGTCTCCATAACACAGGTTGGTTTCTATGACTCGCCTTTTTATCCTGTCTCATGTCTACTTGGTGCATGTCGTAGTTTCTCCTCTCCTTATGTTGGTTTTGTCACTCAACTTTAGTATTTGTCTCTGCGTCGTTTATCTTATATCCCCCTCCCCAAGATGAATTTCACAGGTATTTTTGCTGTAAGTGTCATAAATAAATCTTAATTGTTTTGTACGAATTGTTTTAAAAAGTTGTCTCTTCATTTCAACTTGTTTTAAAACTTTATTATTTCTCTTATTTTTTTTCACTTTTCACTTCTTCAATAAAATCCATATATTAAAGTCTTCCATTTTCTACTATGATTTTTAATTGAGTGTCTATGTTTCTTTACCAAACATGAATATCAATTAGATACAGCTCTTTTATATTATGTAACATTATATTTATATAATGATAGGAATATACTATAAAAATAAAAATGAAGGCAAAACCATTCGACATAGCAATATTACAGACATACGCACCTACTCAAGACAGATGAACAAATAGAGGCATACTATGAAGATCTAAACACAGTTATGAAACAAGTGAAATCATCAGACATCTTGATTATAATGGGTGATATGAACGCTAAAGTAGGAAAAGGTAAATATAAGACAATAATAGGAAATATTGGTCTAGGAAAAAGAAATAACAGAGGAGAACGATTAATACAATTTTGCGAAGAAAACAGACTGATAATATGTAACACCTTCTTTGAGCAAGAGAAAAGAAAATTATACACATGGAAAAGCCCTGGAGACAAGAAGAGAAATCAAATAGATTACATAATGATAAAAGACAGATTCAGGAACAGCGTCAAGAAAGCCAAAACCTACCCAGGAGCAGATATTAATTCAGACCACAATCATGTAATGATAAAAATGAAAATCAAAGTAAAGAGAAACAAACAAAAAAACTAATGCAGCAACACCAATAGATATAACAGCGTTAGACCAGAAAGATGTACAAGAAACTTATACTGTACAAGTAAAGAACACATATCAGAAGCTATTAGAAGAGGGGATTGAGCAGTACAGAAGAGAAAATCCTGAGGAAAAAGTCACAACAAAATGGCAATGCATAAAACACAGCATGCAAGAATCCTGCAGCACCTTGCCCAAAAAGGAAAGTAACAAAAATCAAAAATGGATAACAGACAAAATCTTAGGAAAAATGGAAGAAAGAAGACAAGCGAAAAACACTGCCAGATACAAGGATATAGACAATGAAATACGGAGAATGTGCAAAAAGGAAAAAGAAGACTGGCTCAACCAAAGATGTCTAGAAATCGAAACTATGGAAAGTAAACAAAACCTAAGAGAGATGCACACAGAAATAAAGAGAATGACGAATAAATACAAAAAAGCTGCAGGAATCGGATGTATAGCAAACAAAGAGGGAAGAATGCTATCAGACAACAAAGATATAATAGATAGATGGCAAGAATATATAACAGAATTATTTCATGACGAAAGGGACAAAAAGCCAGACATAATATGTACATACAACTATAAAATATTGAAATCTGAAGTAGAAAAAGCCATAAAAACAATGAAAAAGGGAAAAGCAGCAGGGCCTGACAATATACAGATAGAGATGATACAGGCTCTAGAAGAGTTTGGCGAAAAAGTGATCACAGACATATGCAATGACATATACCATACTGGATACATACCAAACGATCTAAAAACATCAACTTTCATAGCATTGCCTAAAAAGAATGGAGCAGTTGAATGCAGTGACTTTAGAACAATAAGCCTAATGAGCCAGGTAACCAAAATTTTACTAAAAGTTATACAGGGAAGGATTCAGAATAAAATCAATACTGAATTAGAGAAGCAACAATTTGGATTCAAGAAAAACAGTGGGACAAAAGAAGCCATATTCAGCATGAGAACATTGATTGAAAAGCACACGGAAGTAAACAAACCAATATATGCCTGCTTTATAGACTACACCAAAGCTTTCGATAGAATACACCATAACCAACTTATAGACTGCCTAAAGGATATAAATCTAGACGACGCAGACATACGACTAATATGTAATTTGTACTGGGAGCAAACAGCAATAATAAGATATAACAAGGAGAACTCTACACCCATGGACATAAAAAGAGGAGTAAGACAAGGATGCATCCTATCACCAAGCTTGTTCAATCTATACACTGAGTAAATCTTTAAAAACATTTCAGAGATACCAGGCCTAAACATTAATGGAAAGATAATCAATAACCTAAGATATGCTGATGATACTGTTCTACTAGCAGAAAATCCTAAAGACCTACAACAGCTGCTTAATGTGATAAACACAACAAGCAAAAAATATGGACTAGAAATGAATATCAAAAAGACTAAAACTATGATCATAAACAAAGAAACTTCTCAAGACCTACAATTAAATATCACAGTTGAGGGAATACATCTGGAGACAGTCCAGAGCTACAACTACCTGGGACATACTATAACCAATGATGGAAAATGCAAAAATGAAATTAACAAAGGAATAGGTATGGCAAACAGTAATTTTAATGCCATGAAAAATATACTAACAACAAAAAAATATCAGCAGGGCTGAAACTAAGAATGGCAAAATGTTACATCTTCTCAATATTCCTGTATGGTGCAGAAACATGGACATTAGACAAGAAAACAGAAAAGAAAATTGAAGCCTTTGAAATGTGGATTTATAGAATAGGTAGAATTGGATGGAAACAAAAGATAACAAACGATGAAGTTTTAAAACAACTGAAAATAAAAAAAGACAACTACTAAATACAATTAAGACAAGACAAATTACATTTTTGGGGCACGTTAAAAGACATAACAGTCTACTTAAAGTAATATTGGAAGGAAAAATACAAGGTAAAAGAGGCAGAGGCAGACCAAGACTAACAAGGACGAGTAACATCAAAAGATGGACAAGTCAATTTATGACAACCTGCACCATCAAAGCAAGAAACAGAGTAGAATGGCGATCCATGGTAGCCAACCTTCGTTGCGGAGAGGGCACACGATGATGATGACAGCTCTTTATTACTGGGCTCATATTTTTTGTTTTGTTTTAATGTAAATATATCCTTTATTATCAAGTTAATTATGTTTAACTGACCATACTTACTCCATCCAGGGTGTGTAATGTCTCTATATTCAATAATAAATTGTTAACAAAGTCATCTTGTATCTTGTTTGAGGTTTGCAACAATAAATATATTAAATAAGAATACGCGTGTCTAATAGACACGAATAGATCAAATGTAAACGTTTGTAGAACATTATGTGAACAGTTTGCTATCAATTTATTGACGTTCAGCCCTTTCATCGCTGTGAGAGGTTGTATCCTTTCTTGTGCAGAAGAGAATACTCCCAATGATCCCTATGATGATGGTTGCAATTGTTACATAAAGATGCACACGGCTTGTACTTTCTGGTGACACTTGCGATGCCAGTTCATCTGTACATTGTGGTCCACCATAGTTATCCTTGCAAGAACAGTTCCCTCTCTCTTTATCACAAACGTTAGTGCAGTGCTTAGAGCAGGTGTCATAACATCCTAGGCCAAAAAATCCTTCAGCACAACCTGTACAATCTGAACCGCCATAGTTGCCATTGCAGGAACAGTTCCCGGACACGTGATCACACACACTTGAGCAATGCTCAGAACAGGTATCATTACATCCTGGCCCATAGAATCCATCAGCACAAGCTGTACAATCTGAACCGCCATAGTTGCCATTGCAGGAACAGTTCCCGGACACGTAATCACACACACTTGAGCAATGCGCAGAACAGGTATAATTACATCCTGGCCCATAGAATCCATCAGCACAAGCTGTACAATGTGAACCGCCATAGTTGCCATTGCAGGAACAGTTCCCGGACACGTGATCACATACACTTGAGCAAAGCTCAGAACAGGTATCATTACATCCTGGCCCATAGAATCCATCAGCACAAGCGTTTTCGCAATAATCTCCAACGTAGCCAGGAATACAATGAATGCAAAGGCCAAATCGATTCCCGCATCTTCCACCCAGACAGCGGTCACTGCATGGGGACGAACAGTTTAAACCATAGTATCCTGGACTGCATCCAGCAGCACACACACCTGTGGCTACATTACATGTACTGTCGTTGCTACACGGACACTTGTAACCACACCACAGTCCCCATGTTCCTTCTGGACACACTGTTTCACCAAATACTTCAGTTTCACATATAGTCAATACTTTATCATTACTTGAACCTGTTGTTCTCCCTAAAACCTTCAGAGATTTTGTCAATAAACGGGTATTGAATATTATTGTATGCGAATCTTTTATGGTATTTGTTGTATCACTCCAGTTAAAATGCATTAAGCCACTTGGAGAAAAGGTCTGAACACTTATTCCAGTAAAACGTTCCTTTGCAAAGTCTCTGTTATGCAAACGTATGTAATTGATTATGACTGGTCTCGCGAACACGAGAAACCACCATGCGCTGTTTCCAACTTGTGTGAGTGTACAGCTTCCGTTGTCAAAAGTTCTCATTGTTACACCATCAACTGCTTTTTCTGCCCCGCCACTACTATTTAAATAGGTTGATGACTGAGTGGCATTTTGCTTCAAGGCCAAATTGCGACCACGAATTACGAAGACAGTGCAAATATCCGGTACTATTGGCCCTTCAATTTTATACCGGGAAAGTCGGATGTTATTGTCACAGGTGACATCCACATAATCATTTTCTGGAAAGTGTCGCTCTTGTTCACACGGTAGATTACCATTTATTGTCACGGTAAAGTTGCGTGTATTTGAATTATTTCTTGTGTGTATTCTTAAAAAGGAAATTAATTCTGCACTACTCATAAATCCTTCAATTATCGTAGAATTAGAATCTGGGTTGCATGTAATGTGGTTCTGATCCTGTATCCAGTTGCCGGTTGAATACGAGTAAACCGTCAGATAATACTGGCAGGATGGATTAATGTAAAGGTATGCACAATCTCCGGGGCATGATGTTCCATTATAACAGCATGATGAATCGGGTTTGCATTGATACATGAACTTACAATCTTCTCCAAACCATCCACTGGGACAGACGTTTTGAGTCTTCACTTCATACGTCACGAGAAGCACTATCAGCACCGTCACTCTCGGGAAGAAACACAACTTCACAGATTTCCACCAGCTTTTAGTCCTGCTAAGTATAACGGCCATTTTGAACCGCTGTCTCCGATGTTCAGTGGTTCAATCTGCCAAGACGACGCATTCCTCGACTTGGAAATAACTTCGCTATATCCTGGTTCCAGATGTGAACCTTTATTTTACATTCACATTGTTAGATTTACTTTAGGGCGGAACCTGTGTTGATATCAATATCATTATAAACAATAATCGTCCTTGTGTGACTGACATCAGCGACATTAGACCATCACCGTTAGAAACCAACCATCATGCTCTTGGTGCGTCCCATGACGTCATTTCCATGCCAATTTCAGTGTGACGGTTTTAGGACTGACGGTCAAAATGTTCTATCGTTCGCCTGTCTCTGTATGCAGTGTGAAGTGTATCTATATTTTTATGTGTGCATGTCCATGTCACCCATATCTCTATGTGCGTGTCTATGTTAGTCATGTGTCATATATATTGATATGTGTCAGTGTTAGTCATGCCTCGTATCCTGAGCCGATGTGTGCATGTCTGTGTTCATATCTTTGTGTGTGCATGTCTGTGTTAGTCACCTTTAGTGACTCGGGCAAATGGTGCTCGTAAACCTGGGAGGGCCGACCATCTAAGGGCAGAATCCACCTACAGAAAAGATCATCTGCTGCCTTGCAGGAAGATTGGGGACAATCAAAGGCTAAGGAAAGCTAACCTGAATAAAATGCTGGCTGAAATAGGATGCACTGTGGGCCACTGGCGCAGAACACAGTGCACCGTTTTAACGGGTGTTCAATCAGAGTGGATCTGGCAGACTCTAATTGTGATGTTCTGTCTATGAGGGTGATCAACACACTTAACCTGACAGCTGACTTCATGTGAGAGTCTGGAATCCTACTCTGATTGAGTCCTGATCGCAGGAAAAGGGGGGGGGGGGGTCTTTACAAGTGTCAATATTCCGCTCTTTTGTCTGTTTTTTTTTCTGTCAGATCGGTAGCACTGGTATCCCCTAATCTTCAAGGCTATATCGTTGTTTAGATGGGTTTCCTGCATACATCATATGCTTACTTATTCTTCATGCAGGATATTTTCTAATTCTACCTTTTTACTGTACCCATCTCTTTTGCTGTTGATGCCTTCAGCATTCCAGTGCATTATTTTGAGTGGTCTTATTTTGGACTGGCCAGTAGCTCTATTCTCTCGCCCCCTGACTCCACAGAGCGGTTGAGAAAGACATCCAGTAATAGAGGTTGGGCCCTTTCGAGGCTGTGGCGCTGCACCTGCCTGAGTGTCCATCACAGGGCGAGTGCCATATCGATTTGTGGTTATAGACATACTTCCCATTGGCGTGAGTGCGTGGCATCCTGATTGTTGTAGTGTGCCTTGTGGCTGGTTGCCTCCAACTTCAGCACTTAAACTTGCTAGAGCAGACTGTGGTCTTGCTTGGGTGTAGGAACTACAGAATCTGTTAAGACATCAACTACAGGTTTACATAATCAGTGAGAGAGACTACTCATGTCCAATCTGTTATTAGGGAACAAGACAAAATTACATGATCAGTTTGATGTTCAGATAAAAGTTAAAATTACAGCATTGGTCTGATATATAAAAGAAGCAGAAGCAAAGTCGCCTGACAGCACCAGAGCTGGAAGTTCCAGAACACCAGAGCTGGAAGTTATCAGGGACCCACAGCTGATGACTTGAACCAGGATTGGTGAACCAGAAACATCCAGACCCTGCCCCACCTATCCATGGTGCCCCCAGTTACAGAACTAACCTGTCTAGTCTGGCCAAGCGAGTGGGGATTGAAGTGGGACGACAACCCGGTACTCAAAAATGTTGTGCTGAAGTCGGATGTGTTGGGTCGAAAGGCGCAAATATCACAGTTATACTGCAAACCACAACATAGACACGCCCACTTATCATCCATTTAAGGGCAGATGTTGAAGAGGTGTATTCCTTTAGTCATTGGGAGAACACAAGCAAAGAAAAAGTTAGTTGACAGGAGCAGTCTTTTGTTTAAAAGATAAAAGTACAAAATGTGTCCAATACATAGTCAGTCACATGTACCAAATCATTCTGATATTCAAAAAGGAGAAGTTTGATATTTTAAAAGAAATGAAAGACAAAGTAATAAAAACATAATACAGAATTAGATAACAGGCAAAGACAAACTCCAAAGCACAGTCAGTAGCTCAGGAAATAAACAAAACCAATAATAGAAGAGTACATAAATGCCACCAGTCAGAGAAGAAAACCATCATTTCAAACAACCAAGACATGGTAGTCATCTACACAAAAAGAACGGACAATTAGTGCTGCGCAATATGTTTTATCAAACAGAATGTTTATTATCAATTCATTTCTTATTGCTGTCAGTTATGATGGAGGTTCTGAGGGCAACATGTCAGCTAGTCCACTTTCAAACCTGACAGTGAAAATATTTGATTGGCAGGACACAACAGCACCATCAAAGACAACATAAGAACAATGCTACTGACAATAAAAACACATTCTTGCAGCTGGTAGGAAAACACATTTCTTGCCATGTCAAAAATCTTAAACATAAACAATTTCATGATTTTTAATGCATTCGTGTTGTTTCTTGAAGAAAGGTTTCACTTGTACACACAAGAACATAACAATCAACGGCTGGCTAAAGGTGTAATTACCTTCAATATGAACAAATATGTTACTTGTTTCTTAGGCCCAGCTTTTCATTACATCTAATCTCTGATCTCTATTTTACATCTAATCCCTGATCTATATTGAAGTCTTATACTGTCTCTTTAACCCACACATGACATGTCTGCTAGTGACAACTATCACATCTCTGTGCTTACTAACTGTCCGCTGGTAACACTTCCAATAGTTTTGTCATAAATACAATGGTTCAGTTTTGATGATGGGACTTTCAGCCAACATGCCCAGACTCATTGATTGAATCATTGGATTGTATGTAAAAATTGATCAGTGCAGTAGAGTGATGTTGAAGTAACATTGTTGAAGTGTACACAATCAACAATGTTTAGCTGGAGAACATATTTGTACACATTTACTCTTTTGGGTTATTTGCGGGTCATCATCATTGCACTCCAAACATGTCCATAGGTGCTCAGATCCCCTCCTCAGCAATTCCCTCAGTGTCAGCGACTGACGATTCCAGTTCTATGTTGGTTGATAAGTCTTCTTACACGCCCACTAAGTTCTCATTTCTGGCTGTGCCCATCTTAACTCCCATTTCCATCATCCGAAGAAGTGACCTGGATCTATGTTTGTCGAAGTCCTGTGCTCTTCCCACATCTCGGAGGGCATGATGATGTCCGCCCGATCCATTGTTTGCCCGTCCTCAACGACAGCGCAGCTAGCCAACCTGTCCACACTTTCATTTCCCTGCACTCCCGCATGTCCAGGGACATAAACAAAGGTACCTTAATATTTTGGATTTCTGCAACGACTCTACCCATTGCATGCGTACAGAGCCCGCCTCCACTTTTTAATCATGCTCATCGAATCACTCAGTATACATGCGTGGATGTAGTCTTGTGACTCTAACCATTTGAATACCCTGGTCACTGCCATCGCCTCCATTGTCATGCTACTCGTGGTCATGACGTATGCACCTCTGTCTTCCTTGACTATTCTGCCTGCTGAGCGTGCTGTAAATGCCCATGCACTTCTTTGGTGTAGTATTACAGATCCGTCTGTATAGATGACTGCATCTTTCTCATCGGTGTTATCGCAGATGAGACCGTTGACCTCAGCATTAACCACGACCGGGTTCTGTTCCCTACTTTTCCTGTTGAGTGTGACAATACATGAGAAAGTCCTCTTGAATGACGTAGGCACCGGTATCCACTCCTCACCAACGCTGATATTGGTAAGCCCACAGACCTGTTTAATGACATCTTCTGCTCGGCCCACCCATGATTTGCCTCTTTTTAGCCTGGCACCTTTCACTGTGTTGAGCATGTGGTGCAATGGATGCTCTGTATCTGTACTAATCTTCAGGTATGCTCGTGCTCTCCAGATCTTGATTCTGTCATCCATGGTTGGAAAGTCAAGAAGATACCTCATTGCTACACAGGGAGTGTCCCTCGTACATCCCAGGATAATGCGCATGGCTTCATTTTGTATTTTCTCTAGCCTATAAATTTGAGTCGTACTGACAGTAAGAATTGCCAGGGCATACTCGATTGGTGCGAGGACTAATCCCTGGAACAGAAGAGTAAGTAGCCTCTGCTCGATGATGGCAGCTGCCATGACCTTCAAGGCGGCTAATCCTTTGCGGGATTTTTTTTAATCACATGGTCGACATGGTCCCGAAAACACAGGTTGCGATCAAACTTAACTCCGAGGTATGTCATCAACTTGTCCCTGGTCACCTCATCAGCTCCCATTTGTACTACCGGTGTGGTCGTATTAACGATATGATTGTTAAGGGAGAACCATGAAACTCTGTACTAACAAGTAGGATCAACCTAGAACAATGATGACTTGTTGAGAAGAACATACAGTTACAAATGTTTGCTGGTCATAGTACTATAGAACAATGATGACTTGTTGAGAAGAACATACAGTTACAAATGTTTGCTGGTCATAGTACTATAGAACAATGATGACTTGTTGAGAAGAACATACAGTTACAAATGTTTGCTGGTCATAGTACTATAGAACAATGATGACTTGTTGAGAAGAACATACAGTTACAAATGTCTGCTGGTCATAGTACTATAGAACAATGATGACTTGTTGAGAAGAACATACAGTTACAAATGTCTGCTGGTCATAGTACTATAGAACAATGACGACTTGTTGAGAAGAACATACAGTTACAAATGTCTGCTGGTCACAGTACTATAGAACAATGATGGCTTGTTGAGAAGAACATACAGTTACAGATGTCTGCTGGTCATAGTACTATAGAACAATGACGACTTGTTAAGAAGAACATAACAGTTACAAATGTTTGCTGGTCACAGTACTATAGAACAATGATGGCTTGTTGAGAAGAACATACAGTTACAAATGTCTGCTGGTCATAGTACTATAGAACAATAATGACTTGTTGAGAAGAACATACAGTTACAGATGTCTGCTGGTCATAGTACTATAGAACAATGATGACTTGTGGAGAAGAACATACAGTTACAGATGTCTGCTGGTCATAGTACTATAGAACAATGACGACTTGTTAAGAAGAACATACAGTTACAAATGTCTGCTGGTCACAGTACTATAGAACAATGATGGCTTGTTGAGAAGAACATACAGTTACAAATTTCTGGTCACAGTACTATAGAACAATGATGGCTTGTTGAGAAGAACATGCAGTTACAAATGTCTGCTGGTCATAGTACTATAGAACAATGATGACTTGTTGAGAAGAACATACAATTACAAATTTCTGGTCACAGTACTATAGAACAATGATGACTTGTTGAGAAGAACATACAGTTACAAATTTCTGGTCACAGTACTATAGAACAATGAAGGCTTGTTGAGAAGAACATGCAGTTACAAATGTCTGCTGGTGACAGTACTATAGAACAATGATGGCTTGTTGAGAAGAACATGCAGTTATGGATGTCTGCTGGTCATAGTACTATAGAACAATGATGGCTTGTTGAGAAGAACATACAGCTACAAATGTCTTCTGGTCATAGTACTATAGAACAATGATGACTTGTTGAGAAGAACATACAGTTACAAATGTCTGCTGGTCATAGTACTATAGAACAATGATGACTTGTTGAGAAGAACATAACAGTTACAAATGTCTTCTGGTCATAGTACTATAGAACAATGATGACTTGTTGAGAAGAACATACAGTTACAAATGTCTGCTGGTCATAGTACTATAGAACAATGATGACTTGTTGAGAAGAACATAACAGTTACAAATGTCTTCTGGTCACAGTACTATAGAACAATGATGACTTGTTGAGAAGAACATAACAGTTACAAATGTCTGCTGGTCATAGTACTATAGAACAATGATGACTTGTTGAGAAGAACATACAGTTACAAATGTATTCTGGTCGCAGTACCATAGAACAATGATGGCTTGTTGAGAACATAACAGTTACAAATGTCTTCTGGTCACAGTACTATAGAACAATGACGACTTGTTGAGAAGAACACACAGTTACAAATGTCTTCTGGTCACAGTACTATAGAACAATGATGGCTTGTTGAGAAGAACATGCAGTTACAAATGTCTGCTGGTCATAGTACTATAGGACAATGATGGCTTGTTGAGAAGAACATACAGTTACAAATGTCTGCTGGTCACAGTACTATAGAACAATGATGGCTTGTTGAGAAGAACATACAGTTAGAAATGTCTGCTGGTCACAGTACTATAGAACAATGATGGCTTGTTGAGAAGAACATACAGTTACAAATGTCTGCTGGTCACAGTACTATAGAACAATGATGGCTTGTTAGAGTGATGATGTCCACATATAAAAGAGAGATGAAAAGTGCAGCCACATAACACATTATGCTATATGACTCACAATAATTTGAGGCTTTTCTTCATTGTTATCTTCGTTCAGTATTTGCACTAGTAGAATGCCCAAAGTGGGCCCTCACTGAGACATGACCAGCACATCACAACACCATGGCACTACTCCTAGGTCCATCAACTAAATACCCTGTTAGGAAGAACTTGTTATTTGAATCTATGGGGACTAAGGTGCTATAGAGATTGTGCTGAGGTTACTTTCTGTCATGAGACTGGGACCAGCTACTACAATGACGGTCCTGTACAACTCAAATAAAACTACCCAAGCACCATGGATTGGTGAGACAGGACACCTTTTAACAAAAGTGTTTACTGATCCAGGCTGGCAGGGAAATGTTATGGGGACTGCTTCCATGGCCTTTTAGAGGTGTCCTCAAACAAATCAAGCAGAACAAAGAGACATTTTTGATGATGGACAGAAAGTGAGGATGAGAAAGGAGAATAAAACTGTGATATCTACAATTTAGTTGTAAACATGAGTTTGAACAAATATATGGTATTTTATTAAAGTAGACCACTATGTATATCTTGCTAGTAATGTGATAAAGAAGGTGAAACAAAGAAATACATCATAAGCAGGGCAGCAAAAGCAGCAACATATTTTCAAAACCTGGACAAAATATGGAAATAAAAAATGCTAAGCAAGAAAACTAAACTTAGAATATTCAACTCAGACGTGTTATCAACCCTTACCTACGCTTGTGAAAGCTGGGAAAACAACAAAAGAGATTGAGAAAAAACTAAATGCTTATAAAGACAAATGCCTAAGGAGAATACTCTGTGCACAATTGAATGATTTCAAGACTAATATAGAGATAAGAGAAATGACAATGCAACCAATGATCACATCTACCATTAGAAAGAGATGATGAACATATGTCAGACATGTATTGCGAAGAGACAACAAGAGAATTTTAAAACATGATCTTCTATGGGAAACACCAGGATATAGTTAAATGAGGAAGACCTAGAGAGACACTGTTAAAAAAAACATTTATAAGAGAGGCAAAATTGGCAGGCATAGACTGATTGGATAAGATTGGATAAACATCTTGTCCAAAACAGAAGTCAATGACAAAATTACACCATAAGCCCTATGTGACATCTAGTGGTGCTGGAATGATCAGGCTGAAGATTTTCTTGACTAGGGATTCAGCTATCTCGTGAATCCTTGTTCTGGCAGAGACTATAAACAGAGGCTTGTGCTTCCCAACACTGTGACCATGAACTGAACCAATGTTTAATTGTCCCTTCAAATAAATGTCAGACTTTTCACACGACCTGCATCATATCTTGTCAAACATTCTTGTTCTGGGTAAACCTCTCAACTTCAGCAATGCAGTTGATGACTGCCATTGTTCCCACTCACCTCACTGTTCTTTTTAGTGCTTCTTTAGGTCTGCCTCTTTTTCTTTTAGCCTTTGGTTCCCATCTGAGGACTCTAAAAAGTTGAGGTTTCTGTTTCAATAACAGTGGATTTATCATTAAGCAATACAAGCCACAAAATGATGGGGAATGTGCAGTTCATGTAGATTGTACATTTACACCTTTGTAAATATACAAGTTTTATGAAATCTCTAATACATCAATTAGAAGCAGTGCTAAATCATAAGGGACTGTTTCTCTTCAGAAAATGTGTGTACCATAACATTTTAATCGAACAAGGAATTGTTTATATTTGCATTAATTAATCACAGTGGAGAAATGGTTAGCTCAATTGTCTGCTGATCAGGTAGAATGGGCTCATTTCCCAACTGTGGAAACATTTTTTGATTGATGGACACAGTTTCAGAGTTTGACCCATCTTCTGAAATTAGGTACAGACGTTTTATCTGAGAAACTGGAGCATCATCTGAAGTGCTACTGAGCACGCCACCCATCATGGTTATGGGAGAATGTAGACACTGACATTGTACTCTATATACAATGCATGGGTACCTTTGAATCTTGTAATCTCTGGAACTACAAAACAGGCTAAAGAAACTTTGTTGATCAGCTACCATGACTTCACTGACTGTGTACTGATAAATATTGTAATAACTTTATCTATAGCCAAATATTTTGTTTCTAAATACAGAAAGTAGTTTTCACATGAGCTACATTAGACAGAAACCGTGCTATAAATTCAGATGAGCTACATTAGACAGAAACTGTGCTATGATTTCAGATGAGCTACATTAGAAAGAAACTGTGCTATAATTTAAGACAAGCTACATTAGAAAGAAACTGTGCTATAATTTCAGATGAGCTACATTAGAAAGAAACTGTGCTATAATTTAAGACGAGCTACATTAGAAAGAAACTGTGCTATAATTTAAGACAAGCTACATTAGAAAGAAACTGTGCTATAATTTAAGACAAGCTACATTAGAAAGAAACTGTGCTATAATTTAAGACAAGCTACATTAGAAAGAAACTGTGCTATAATTTAAGACGAGCTACATTAGAAAGAAACTGTGCTATAATTTAAGACAAGCTACATTAGAAAGAAACTGTGCTATAATTTAAGACAAGCTACATTAGAAAGAAACTGTGCTATAATTTAAGACAAGCTACATTAGAAAGAAACTGTGCTATAATTTAAGACGAGCTACATTAGAAAGAAACTGTGCTATAATTTAAGACAAGCTACATTAGAAAGAAACTGTGCTATAATTTAAGACAAGCTACATTAGAAAGAAACTGTGCTATAATTTAAGACAAGCTACATTAGAAAGAAACTGTGCTATAATTTAAGACAAGCTACATTAGAAAGAAACTGTGCTATAATTTAAGACGAGCTACATTAGAAAGAAACTGTGCTATAATTTCAGATGAGCTACATTAGAAAGAAACTGCTATAATTTCAGATGAGCTACATTAGAAAGAAACTGTGCTATAATTTAAGACAAGCTACATTAGAAAGAAACTGTGCTATAATTTAAGACGAGCTACATTAGAAAGAAACTGTGCTATAATTTCAGATGAGCTACATTAGAAAGAAACTGTGCTATAAATGACAGTGCTGAGTGGAAGCATAACTTAACCATCAGACAATCTTTGACACTGACACCTACAAATTAGTGTAAAATCTCTTCTATGTGACATACATACGCAACAAGATCCATACACAACAAGATCCATACGCAACAATCATATCAAATTGTACTCCATAAACATGGTTCCAAATGACACAGGTTTAATTTTAAAAAAAAAGAAAAGAAAAGGTAACTATCACGAACACTGGTATTGAAATGAGGTGTTCTCCATGAATACAAACAAAGTAGGTCATTCATTTTGCCAATGAAACAGATCCCTGCATGTTGAAAACAAGGTGTATCAATTGAGTGCATTCTTTTGATAAAAAAAACAACAAAAACATCTAGAAAACAAAGACATAAGTGAATGCAACATATTTTAGCAAATAGTATAATAACAATGCCACAAAGTACATACATTTGTCAAGCAGAACACCAGAAAATCATCAGTCGATGACATTGATATTACACAGAAAAACAGTACCCTGAGACTAAATAAATATCTCTGTCTCTCTCTCAATGTCTCATCTCTCTCAAACAAATAATTGTTGTGTGTGAAACGATGTAATGCATTATTTCCACAATATGTGCACTCTTTCACAACAGTAGACAGTGACAACAAAAATCATGTTAGTGAGAAAGTGAAGAATGACTCCAGCTGTCTACAAATAAAGTAAACCCAATTATAGAATAAAATCCTCCAGGCTTTCAATAAACCCATCACAAAATGGGTACTTATTTCAGCAGATGTTCAATGAACTAAATAAAAGCTGGATGTGACAAAAAAAAATATTTCAATATACACCCAAGTCAGACTAGTTTGTCCATTAAATAAAATCCTCATTTATCTAAGTAGCACATGAAATTACAGTCATCCTGATGTCTGACAATTTAGCAGTCAAAGCTATTTAAAATTCAGTCCAAGACAATGTGACATGTAAAAAAACAAAGAGTTAAAAAAATAACACAGCCACAAGAAATCAAATACAAGGAGAAAAGAAATATACAAGTGGACACACACATCTGAAGAATCATAAAAATGAACAATTTAGGCAAAAAATATAAATAAAAAACTATTGTAGAAATAAGTTTAGTTGTAAAGTTGATATAGACTGCTACAACAAGCATGGTTCTCTGTTGTCAAAGATTGTCACAGGAAGATTATATAATATATCAGACTGCAGGAAGACACAGAAGACAATAAATCGTGGAGCAGATATAACAACTATCAATTCTAATGAAGACTCGTCAAGCAAATATGGCTAACAATTATCAATCTAATGCCAAAAATATCCTTAGGGAATTTTTGTTTTCAAAAGTGTCAAATTTGTGAGGGTCTATCCTGAGACAATTATAAGCAACAAAATCAGCATAAATTAAAGAAATGCGTCATGGACAGAGTGCTTCCAAGAACTTCTCAACACAGAATGTGCTCAAGGAAAATGAATATACACACATACATATATGATGAGCAGAAAAATATTTATTTAAGACAGAAGTTTTAAGGAACAAGATACAAAATAGGTCTTGTTGTAATAACTAGTGAAACAATAAGATCTTGCATGAGGATATAAAAGCTAAGTGGTCACATACAAACAGTATAGTTTATAAATAGTGTACTGGCAGAAGGATATAATAACTGGAGCATTTTGAAAAAGATAAAAGTATTAAATAATAGTTTGACAAAGACAGAACTAAAAATAGATGTAGGCATTAACAGAAGTACAAAGACAAGAGATATAATACAGCTGAATAAGGCTTTGGGAGGGAGGGGGGAGGGAAGAAGCATGACTGGGTGTTCGTGAGGTAAGTTGGCCTCTGGACAAGAAAGTCATGGGTCAAATCCTGCCACAGGTAGTGAGAATATTTTTTATTTGAATTCATAGTTTCTTCATGGCATTACCTTTCCCAGTCTTTGGGTTGTGAGATCCCATGTCATGCCCTTTAAGATAACAGCACAAGTCAGGAGGTCATATGCTCATTCTGGGCACATTACAGAACCTAGGGCAGTTACAAGTAAAAAACAAGAGACTAAGATGACCACTGACAGAATTGTGTTAAAAAAATCTACCTTTGCAAAAGATGGATGTGTCAGACAATATAGGCACAGACAAAAATTAGCCACACAACAAATCCAATCCCACAACTATCTCTACGGCATTAGACCATTACTAGGGAGACATATGAGAACAGAGAGACCATTTGTCAACCATTACTGGGGTCTGTTGGTGGGACATGAGAACAGAGAGACTATTTGTCAACAATTACTGCGGTCTGCTGGTGGGACATGAGAACAGAGAGACTATTTGTCAACCATTACTGAGGTCTGCTGGGGGGACATGAGAACAGAGAGACTATTTGTCAACCATTACTGAGGTCTGCTGGTGGGACATGAGAATAGAGAGACTATTTGTCAACCATTACTGGGGTCTGCTGGTGGGACATGAGAACAGAGAGACTATTTGTCAACCATTACTGGGGTCTGCTGGGGGGACATATGAGAACAGAGAGACTATTTGTCAACCATTACTGAGGTCTACTGGTCGGACATATGAGAACAGAGAGACTATTTGTCAACCATTACTGAGGTCTACTGGTCGGACATATGAGAACAGAGAGACTATTTGTCAACCATTACTGGGGTCTGCTGGGGGGACATGAGAACAGAGAAACTATTTGTCAACCATTACTGGGGTCTGCTGGGGGGACATATGAGAACAGAGAGATCATTTGTCAACCATTACTAAGGTCTGCTGGTGGGACATGAGAACAGAGAGACTATTTGTCAACCATTACTGGGGTCTGCTGGTGGGACATGAGAACAGAGAGGTTATTTGTCAACCATTACTGAGGTCTGCTGGGGGAACATATGAGAACAGAGAGACTATTTGTCAACCATTACTGGGGTCTGCTGGTGGGACATGAGAACAGAGAGAGACTATTTGTCAACCATTACTGGGGTCTGCTGGGGGGGCATATGAGAACAGAGAGACCATTTGTCAACCATTACTGAGGTCTGCTGGGGGGACATATGAGAACAGAGAGACTATTTGTCAACCATTACTGAGGTCTGCTGGGGGGACATATGAGAACAGAGAGTCCATTTGTCAACCATTACTGAGGTCTGCTGGGGGGACATATGAGAACAGAGAGACCATTTGTCAACCATTACTGAGGGGACATATGAGAACAGAGAGACCATTTGTCAACCATTATTGAGGTCTGCTGGGGGGACATATGAGAACAGAGAGACCATTTGTCAACCATTACTGAGGTCTGCTGAGGGGACATATGAGAACAGAGAGACCATTTGTGAGAAAGAAACAATCAACATTTTTGGACGCATCATGAGGAAATGAAAGTTGGAATACTTGGTGTACAACTGGCAAAATGCAGGGAAAGAGAGATCGTGGACAACAAAGTGAGAAGGTACTCGATGTCATGGCAAGGAAGACAGTTAACAACAGAATAGATATGATGTGCAGTGGATAGAAAGTTGTGGAAGGACATGATTGCCTATGCCAACTTTTATGGCACATGATGATCTCCTGAGCAGTCACTGTTCAAGTCAGTTTTTATTTCACTGCTGACAGACAAGTTGTGACCTTACCAAGTTTCACACCAGTGTTCTCATGGCTTGGAACATAATGAGTAATTGATTCAGTCACCCTTTCTCCACCATTTAACACTTAAAGGGTGAAAGCTAAATTTTTAAAAAAATGATAAGGGGAAAGGACTATACTATTCACCCTTGGATTAAATATGAGAGAACTTGACATTTGCAGATTAGAAAAAGAACTTTTGACAAAGTTGACAGAAGTAACCTCTGGGCTATATTAGATGATATGGGATAGAGGGAAAATTGCTGGGTAATGTGTGGAGTCACAGTGTTAGACATATCAAATTGTGGACTGGTGCATCTGAGCTAACAATAGCAGTAAGACTGGCTTTTGTACAGTCATCAATGTGGGCATGATAAGATCAGAAACAAAAATATGAAGTTAAATAATTTCAGGATATCGAACACAACAGGTGAGGCAGATTCACAATATAACTAACTAAACAAGCTACTTTTTAGAAGATGATCAATAAAAAAAGAACATCATAATATTCATAATGCTTGAAAGGGAAGGAAACTTTTCTAATAGAGCTTGCAACAGAAGGCAGTATGGTCATCACAAGAAGTCCTGTAGAGCAAGTGTTTTGGTCCTTTAGCTTATTGACGCTCTAAAGAAGAGGCGTGTCCATCTGGGTCAAGACTTCCAGGCACCTGCCTCCTGCTCATGAAGTGTCAGACTAAATACCAGCATAAAATGGTTCAAAATATAGCCTAGCAAAACTTGTTGAGTGAGTCTACTGTCCACACAGTCACAGTCAAGTCCTGCTCTATGTGAAAGTACTTCTTGATTTCATCATGGTGTCTGTATGACTTGGTTTCCACAGACAGCACACAATAGTATGCCATATAACCTGAATGTTCTGGCAAAGTATCATCATCATGTGCCATACTAGCTGGCGTAGACGATCATGTCCTTCCACAATTCTCTTCTCCACAGTGTACTGTATAAATTTTACTGTTGGCTGTTAACTGTGCCATAACACCAAGCTATATAGTATTTTCTCTCTTTGTCATCTGTGATTTCTCTTTCTCAGAATTTTGTTAGTTGTAGCTAAATATTCAAAATCTCTTCTTCTCATGATGAACCCAAAAAATATTGATTGTTTCTTTCTGGTATATCTTAGGAGCTCTCTGTGTTGGCTTCTTAGAGAATTTCTTTGTTGGTCTCTTCTGATTTGGTAAGTATACAGCAACAAGATGAAGATATCCAGCCAGAAGCTAGGTAGATCATCTGGTGTACTTTCACATGTCACATCATTCATGTCAATCATATCAAGGTTAAGCTGATCCAAGAATTCAAGTGCATCTGGAGTGCATTTTCACAGAACAGAAGACTCAATAGAGAGATGTCAATGTGATGTCAGAACAGAAGACTCTATAGAGAGATGTCAATGTGATGTCAGAACAGAAGACTCTATAGAGAGATGTCAATGTGATGTCAGAACAGAAGACTCTATAGAGAGATGTCAACATGATGTCAGAACAAAAGACTCTATAGAGAGATGTCAATGTAATGTCAGAACAGAAGACTCTATAGAGAGATGTCAACGTGATGTCAGAACAGAAGACTCTATAAAGAGATGTCAATGTAATGTCAGAACAGAAGACTCTATAGAGAGATGTCAACGTGATGTCAGAACAGAAGACTCTATAAAGAGATGTCAACATGATGTCAGAACAGAAGACTCTATAGAGAGATGTCAGAACAGAAGACTCTATAGAGAGATGTCAATGTGATGTCAGAACAGAAGACTCTATAGAGAGATGTCAATGTAATGTCAGAACAGAAGACTCTATAGAGAGATGTCAATGTGATGTCAGAACAGAAGACTCTATAGAGAGATGTCAACGTGATGTCAGAACAGAAGACTATAGAGAGATGTCAATGTGATGTCAGAACAGAAGACCCTAAAAGAGATGTCAACATGATGTCAGAACAGAAGACTCTATAGAGAGATGTCAACGTGATGTCAGAACAGAAGACTCTATAGAGAGATGTCAATGTGATGTCAGAACAGAAGACTATATAGAGAGATGTCAACGTGATGTCAGAACAGAAGACTCTATAGAGAGATGTCAACGTGATGTCAGAACAGAAGACTATAGAGAGATGTCAATGTGATGTCAGAACAGAAGACTCTATAGAGAGATGTCAACGTGATGTCAGAACAGAAGACTATAGAGAGATGTCAATGTGATGTCAGAACAGAAGACTCTATAGAGAGATGTCAATGTGATGTCAGAACAGAAGACTATAGAGAGATGTCAATGTGATGTCAGAACAGAAGACTATAGAGAGATGTCAATGTGATGTCAGAACAGAAGACTATAGAGAGATGTCAATGTGATGTCAGAACAGAAGACCCTATAGAGAGATGTCAATGTGATGCCAGAACAGAAGACTCTATAGAGAGATGTCAATGTGATGTCAGAACAGAAGACTCTATAGAGAGATGTCAATGTGATGTCAGAACAGAAGACTCTATAAAGAGATGTCAATGTGATGTCAGAACAGAAGACTCTATAAAGAGATGTCAACGTGATGTCAGAACAGAAGACTCTATAAAGAGATGTCAACATGATGTCAGAACAGAAGACTCTATAGAGAGATGTCAACATAATGTCAGAGCAGAAGACTCTATAGAGAGATGTCAACATGATGTCAGAACAGAAGACTATAGAGAGATGTCAATGTAATGTCAGAACAGAAGACTCTATAGAGAGATGTCAACGTGATGTCAGAACAGAAGACTAGAGAGATGTCAACATGATGTCAGGAACAGAAGACTCTATAGAGAGATGTCAACATGATGTCAGGAACAGAAGACTATAGAGAGATGTCAATGTGATGTCAGAACAGAAGACTCTATAGAGAGATGTCAACATAATGTCAGAACAGAAGACTATAGAGAGATGTCAACTTGATGTCAGAACAGAAGACTCTATAGAGAGATGTCAACATGATGTCAGAACAGAAGACTCTATAGAGAGATGTCAACATGATGTCAGAACAGAAGACTATAGAGAGATGTCATCGTGATGTCAGAACAGAAGACTCTATAGAGAGATGTCAACATGATGTCAGAACAGAAGACTATAGAGAGATGTCAATGTGATGTCAGAACAGAAGACTCTATAGAGATATGTCAACATGATGTCAGAACAGAAGACTATAGAGAGATGTCAACATGATGTCAGAACAGAAGGCTCTATAGTGAGAGATGTCAACATGATGTCAGAACAGAAGGCTCTATAGAGAGATGTCAACATGATGTCAGAACAGAAGACTCTATAGAGAGATGTCAACACGATGCCAGAAAGCCAAACCAACATAGCGAGATGTAGCAGTGGGTGTGAGGGAGAGAAGGAGCGTAGGGGATAGTTGGAGAGAGTAAGGAAACATAGCATAGGAAACAGTCACGAGAAGTAGGAGTAGAATTGTGTTAGATGTAGAGCAAGAATCTCGTGATTGATAAGAGTGTGAATATAAGAGTAAGTGGATGACGTAGATGAATTCTATTGGTAGGGAGATGGAGGAGGTGAGTTTTGATTGAATAGGGGATGAAGTATATAAGTCCCTGCATGGAGCTAGAAGTGAGTTCTCCAGAGAATATTCACATATAGGGAGGAACAGGATCGGCAACACCGTGGGGCGTTAGCCTGTAGGGGCTCAGCGAGTCTAAAGTTAGAGTAGCTATTAAGAGATTAGGAGCTAGTTAGTACCAAGTTAGAAGAGAGGCTCTCATGTCTTGAAGAGACAATGAAATTGTGTTAGAGATAGTGGCCAGGACATAAGCAATTTATAATAGCAGGATTGATATTAATCAGGCTGTGTGCAACATAAGACCTGAAGTGAGAGTGTCCAGTGGAAATGTGCATTTCCTTGTACCGATGTGTGAATGACCGAGCGAGATGTATAGACCACAGGCCGGTGAACATATTTTGTGAATAGTTTGACATTGTTAGGGTTCCTGAATAAAATTATGTGACCTTTCCAACACAAGTCTTCGGTGTGCAGCCATTTCTTATTCCAGCCGTCGTTACATACGCCATGGTGCTGAGCTGAAGGGAAGTTGTCGTGGGCACATATAAGTCAGAGAATCAAGAAGCCAATCAGTATGGTCCAGCTTACTAGTGAAGTACGATCAAGGCACAGTGTGTACCTGACAGTAACCCCAGTCACAAACACGGTGACCGTTGAGATTGACAACGCACGGCTCATTTAGCATGATTGTGTAGCTGTTACAAGAGGCTGGTTTACGAGAAGACGATACACGGTTTTCCAGACCAACAACAGCAGCTACAAGAACATCGATTCACAATACAATGGTGCTGTGTGTGTACGATGACCCTGTAATGTCTTAAACTGTTACAATTAGGATATAACACAGAACGGTGTTACAGGGATACCAAATGTTGCCATGATCCAAATATCCATGTAGCAAAATTGCAAAAACAGTGATAGAGCCTATGTGTATGCCCTCCCTGTTATTGATGTTAAACATAGTCCTTATATAAATCTTAAAAAAGAGAAGATAGCATGTGAGGGAAGATGTATGAGGAAAGCCATTTACATCACAAACAGAATGAGAAATTATCAAACATTAGAAAACAAGAAAGCCCCAAGCTCCTGGTGATGAGATCAGCTACCTACAAGAGTAGAGAACATCCAGGTTTGTGCTGCTGGTTCACACCTCAAGGACCAAACATTGCATGTTCTATCGTTCTCATGATAGTCACAACTCATCTTGTCAGCGCGCACACGCACGCACACACACACTCTCTCTCTCTCTCTCTCACAAGCAAACAATCAAATGAAGCATTAATAATAGACAATTGTGACCTAGTGAATAATTTGTGAAAACATAAAGCACAAAGAAAATGTTGGTAACAATTCACAAACATGTACTAAAAAAAGGGCATGGCATTTGTTCTGTGATTCTTTAAGCTCATGGATCAAGTTATATCACAGACCAAAGATAACTGCTTAATCTCAATAAAGTTTCCTGAAATGCCTTGGCTTAGAAATAATGAGACACTCAGCTTTCAAAAAACATAAAACTCAATAAATCCAATATTTTCTGATTTGTCTAAATGTGTCTTTCTCTTGTCAAATTAAATGGAACACTGCATGTCCTTATGAGTAATGCCTTCTGACTTCCCCAAAACTGTCTCAATAAATGTTATAACATGCTCTTTCTTTACATAAAACTAAAGGCAACACTCTTAAACAAAAAAGAATATCTATAAAGCTCTCACTCCCTGTCCCAAACTAAAGGTAATCATTCTCTCTCAGCCTGGTATTATCATACCCTGTACTCTAACTAAAGTTGTTATTCTCTCACAGCCTGGTATTATCATACCCTGTTCTCTAACTAAAGTTGTCATTCTCTCACAGCCTGGTATTATCATACCCTGTCCCAAAATAAAGGTAATTCTCTCACAGCCTGGTATTATCATACCCTGTCCCAAAATAAAGGTAATTCTCTCACAGCCTGGTATTATCATACCCTGTTCGTTCTCTAACTAAAGTTGTCATTCTCTCACAGTAAGAAAGCATAATTTCCTGTCTCAAACTAAAGGTGCAATCTTCACTCTCTCTCTTAATCTGAAAGAATCACTCGATGTCTCAATAGAAAGTATCAATTCCTATATCAAACTAAAGGTATAATTCTTTATTAACCTGAAAGTGTCATTATTTTCTATCTCAAACTTATGGTGTCATTTCCTCTCCATCTGAAAATATCACTCTTTGTCTTTAACTGGAAGTGTTATTTTGTCTCAAACTAAACATTTTATTTCATCTCTCAAACTGAAAGTGTCTTTCCTTTTCTAAAATTAAAGGTAACTATCTTCTAGCTCCCTGAGCTTCAGCCAAACATAAGTCCAACTTGTTCAAAACAACTTAACCTCAAAGTCAAATCCAGCAGTCAGATTATAACTTACCTCACGTCCAGCAGTCAAATTATAACTAACATCACATCCAGAACTCAGTTACAACTAATCTCACATCCAGCAGTCAGATTACATCTCACATCTAGCAGTCAGATTACAACTAATCTCACATCCAGCAGTCAGATTACAACTAATCTCACATCCAACAGTCAGATTACAACTAATCTCACATCCAACAGTCAGATTACAACTAATCTTACATCCAGAAGTCAGATTACAACTAATCTCACATCCATCAGATTACAACTAATCTCACATCCAGTCAGATTACAACTAATCTCACATCCAGCGGTCAGATTACAACTAATCTCACATCCAGAAGTCAGATTACAACTAATCTCACATCCAGCAGTCAGATTACAACTAATCTCACATCCAGCAGTCAGATTACAACTAATCTCACATCCAGCAGTCAGATTACAACTAATCTTCCACAGTCAGATTACACTAATCACCAGCAGTCACATTCAGAAACATACCTCACATCCAGAAATCAGATTACAGCTAACCTCACATCCAGAATTCAGATTACAACTTACCTCACATCCAGAATTCAGATTACAACTTACCTCACATCCAGTAGTCAGATCACAGCTAACCTAACACCCAGAAGTCAGATCACAGCTAACCTCACATCCAGCAGTCAGATCACAGCTAACCTAACACCCAGAAGTCAGATTACAGTTAACCTCACATCCAGCAGTCAGATCACAGCTAACCTAACACCCAGAAGTCAGATTACAGTTAACCTCACATCCAGCAGTCAGATTACAACTAACCTCACATCCAGCAGTCAGATTACAACTTACCTCACATCCAGCAGTCAGATTACAACTTACCTCACATCCAGCAGTCAGATTACAACTTACCTCACATCCAGCAGTCAGATTACAACTTACCTCACATTCAGCAGTCAGATTACAACTTACTTCACATCCAGCAGTCAGATTACCATTTACATCACATTCAGCAGTCAGATTACAACTTACCTCACATTCAGCAGTCAGATTACCATTTACGTCACATCCAGCGGTCAGATTACAACTTACCTCACATCCAGCGGTCAGATTACAACTTACCTCCCATCCAGAAATCAGATTATAACTGATCTCACATCCAGAAATCAGATTATAACTTACCTCACATTCAGCAGTCAGATTACAACTAACCTCACATCCAGCGGTCAGATTACAACTTACCTCCCATCCAGAAATCAGATTATAACTTACCTCACATTCATGCCCCATTCTCTCAGTTTAAAATGACAGGCTATCAATAATAATGGCCAAACATCCCAGAACTGGCACAGAGATAACTCACAATGGAAGCTCTCAGCTTCCACCATGTACAACAATTTATGCGACAGACTAACGAGATATTTGAAAGCAACAAATATAGTTATTAACAATTCTGTTTGCAGACACAGAAGAAACTTTCTGACATAATAAGTAAAAAACAAATAACACATTTTTGGTAATATGTAAAGATAAAAATTCATCCACCATTACAGAAGTAACCACATACAAACAAAAATAACACTCGTAAGCTTACATATATACAATCCTGATTACATTCGTAGATAAAATAAATAAAATCTGCCCATTTAATTCTAGAAAAATAAAATCTATCTATCTACCTTATGTGCACAATTAAAAGCTGTATCTTGCTAATCGCACACAGATAAAATAAGCATACAAATAGAAATGACAAGCAAAACATGGCCAATCTACATGAAAGGTAATAATAAGGGATCCTGTCAAACAGTCGAAGCAGTAGAAGATTTGATGCCATGTACACACCAACACACACACAAAATAGCCACACACACATATATATATGTATGTTTGTATACTAATATATATATATATATATATATATATATATACTAGTTACAAAAAACACTCACATACAAAGGAAAAACGATGCATTTAGGGGTATACCACACACAACAGATTACAAAATATGCATACTCACATGTGTAGTCACGCACGCACGCACACACAATACAGATTCATTAAAAATGTTCAACTGTTGTACTGAAATCAAGCTCTTGGATGAGACTATATTTTACCTGTGCATTTCTTTCAACAAAATTGCAAGTAATAATACAAACAATTCACATTTTGTGTGATGAAGCATGCAAAGTTTATGTTGAATAATTAATCTTCATAAATACAAATGATGAGGGCATGTATATCTTTATATTATTATTATTATACATTTTATTGAAATTGAATAACAAAATTAATAAAACAAACATGACATATTGTTGAAGGTCTGGTCACCTCTTCATGTGACTATCAACCACAAATGCAACAATATGGTAGCGACTATTATATGTGTGAAGAAAAAGGTGGGACCATTTCTTAACAAAACTTGACTGATTGCTAAAGTTAACATAAGAGATATCACTGACTAATAAGTAAACAGAACTGGTGCTCAATACAATGAAAAATATGCATGTTGGTGGCCATTCCTGTGTTAGTGGAAAGGTACATCAAGGAACAGACAGTGGTCAAACTGTGTATAACCCTGGAAAGTGTTTATCTTACATGTCATGTCACTTTCACACTAGCATGTAGTTTAGAATGGAAACTTTAAATAAGGGATTGCATGTGAACTAATGAGATATTAATTGATAAGACCACCTAATGTATGTCCGTAGTAGTGATGCGGAATGTCCAAAGGTAACAGGTTAGATTTATACTGTGTGTGTGTGGAGAAAAAAGAGAGTGGAGAAAATGAGCCAACAAAAAAATTGCAAGATGCAGTGACCATACAAAAGTTTATAAATATGAACAAGGCAAACATCATTGGGTATTTCATTGGCAAGCACTTGCAGGCCTTCAGAAAATAAAAACTTAGAAAACAGCTACAGAAAAGTATAAAAGCAACAAAGGTATAAATATAAAGAGAGAGTTTTAGGTCAGCAAAAGTCTGGCAATATATGGTAAAATAATCTCTCTCTCTCTCTCTGTCTGTCTGTCTAAAGAACTTATGTCTTTCATGGAGTTTGAAGAACTAATATGTCTCTATTGGAATTTAAAGAACTATCATGCATGTCTTTGAGTATGAATGACTATCATGTCTCTTTGTGTTTGAAGAACTCACATTCTACTGGAGTTTGAAAAGCTATCTCTCTTTAAGTCTGGAGAACTAATGTTTTCCTGGAGTTTGAAGAGTTAATATGTTTTGTTGTGGAATTTGAAGTATTAACATGAACTAACATGGTTTGTCACTTCAACAAGGTGTTCATTATAAAATTGTGAAAGCAAAACTTGTCTGATCTGGCAGTGAATTACAACCAGATAGTGTCTGTGTGCAACAAGTGAGAAGACATCTGTGCCAGATTTACAGCCATGATAAAATGTGACAATGAGAATCAATAATAAATCTCAGCACACAAACACAAACCATCTCTACAACCACTTTTCTGACCAAACTGTGATATATCAAACCTACATCATCATGCCATTTCTTCCTCATCCCCTAACTTTAGGGTACTAATAAGAGACTCCATCAACCTTCTTCCTCATCTCCTACCTCTAGGACACTAATAACAGACTCCTTCAAACTTCTTCCTCATCTCCTACCTCTAGGACACTAATAAGAGACTCTATCAACTTTCTTCCTCATCTCCTACCTCTAGGACACTAATAACAGACTCCTTCAAACTTCTTCCTCATCCACTACCTATAGGACACTAATAAGAGACTCTATCAACTTTCTTCCTCATCTCCTACCTCTAGGACACTAATAACAGACTCCTTCAAACTTCTTCCTCATCTCCTACCTCTAGGACACTAATAACAGACTCCTTCAAACTTCTTCCTCATCTCCTACCTCTAGGACACCAATAACAGACTCCTTCAAACTTTTTCCTCATCTCCTACCTCTAGGACACCAATAACAGACTCCTTCAAACTTTTTCCTCATCTCCTACCTCTAGGACACCAATAGCAGACTCCTTCAAACTTCTTCCTCATCCCCTACCTCTAGGACACCAATAAGAGACTCCATCAACCTTCTTCCTCATCTCCTACCTCTAGGACACTAATAATAGGCTCCATCAACCTTCTTCCTCATCTCCTACCTCTAGGACACGAATAACAGGCTCCATCAACCTTCTTCCTCATCCCCTACCTCTAGGACACTAATAATAGGCTCCATCAACCTTCTTCCTCATCTCCTACCTCTAGGACACTAATAATAGGCTCCATCAACCTTCTTCCTCATCTCCTACCTCTAGGACACTAATAACAGGCTCCATCAACCTTCTTCCTCATCTCCTACCTCTAGGACACTAATAATAGGCTCCATCAACCTTCTTCCTCATCTCCTACCTCTAGGACACGAATAACAGGCTCCATCAACCTTCTTCCTCATCCCCTACCTCTAGGACACGAATAACAGGCTCCATCAACCTTCTTCCTCATCCCCTACCTCTAGGACACGAATAACAGGCTCCATCAACCTTCTTCCTCATCCCCTACCTCTAGGACACTAATAATAGGCTCCATCAACCTTCTTCCTCATCTCCTACCTCTAGGACACGAATAACAGGCTCCATCAACCTTCTTCCTCATCCCCTACCTCTAGGACACCAATAAGAGACTCCATCAACCTTCTTCCTCATCTCCTACCTCTAGGACACTAATAATAGGCTCCATCAACCTTCTTCCTCATCTCCTACCTCTAGGACACGAATAACAGGCTCCATCAACCTTCTTCCTCACCTCCTACCTCTAGGACACTAATAACAGGCTCCATCAACCTTCTTCCTCGTCTCCTACCTCTAGGACACTAATAACAGGCTCCATCAACCTTCTTCCTCGTCTCCTACCTCTAGGACACTAATAACAGGCTCCATCAACCTTCTTCCTCATCTCCTACCTCTAGGACACTAATAACAGGCTCCATCAACCTTCTTCCTCGTCTCCTACTTCTAGGACACTAATAACAGGCTCCATCAACCTTCTTCCTCGTCTCCTACCTCTAGGACACTAATAACAGACTCCATCAACCTTCTTCCTCATCCCCTACCTCTAGGACACTAATAACAGACTCCATCAACCTTCTTCCTCATCCCCTAACTCTGAGGCACTAATGACAGACTTTATCAACTTTCTTCATTGATACCTATTTTCAGTCACTCTTTGGGACTCTGCAGTGTCAAAGGTTGTTAATTTTTTGGTACTACCTTCTCCTCACTTTCTATATCTACATGAACATCTTCCTCCTTCCACAGTTCCTTGCAGAATGATTTTTGCTAGACCAGTTGAATAAGATAAGTGGCCAAACCATTTCATGTTGCATTTCATGACAATAGTCAAAATATTGTCGTGTACACATTACATTGCTAACAATAAAATAATAATGAATCACTGTCACTAGTACAGCCAACTTCCCTCAGTTGATTCTACTCAGATGTAGACTTGGGCAACAACACAAATTCTCCCCATACACCCACCACCACAACATACTGCAACAGTACAACTAGAACCAGACATAATACAAATGTGATTACAAAATATTAAAATAAAGACTCTTTAATGTTGTTTAACAGCAAATTCAGACAGTCTACAGCATGGAAACAGGGGAGATAATCACTCCATAATATAAAAATGTTTTTCTTCATTTGGTTAAAAACACATTTGCATTTGACAAAGTGTACAAAATAATAGCAACACTTCATACAATTTTGTTTCCAAACATGAACCCAGATTGCAGTTTTACTAGACATGCATATTTATCACATATACAATACAAGTGTAATGTTTCCTACTGGGATTTGTTAACACATTTTTGGTCCATCATGAAGTTAATTTGTTTATATATCTACTCTGAAACTGTGCCAGTATTATGGGCCCTTGATTCACAACCATGACTGCTCAAAGTATTATAGGCTCTTTGATTCACAACCAAAATTGTTCAAAGATCTATGACCCCTACAGCTTGCAATCAAGATTGTTTTTAACTCTTTGGTTCACAGTCAAGGCTAAACCTAATTCACAAAGCAAGACCTGCACATTATTTTTGTAATAAACCTTCAAATAATTTCTAAGTGTTTACCCCCTTCCCTCTATAGAGAATCTGAACATTTTAACAGCCAATACAACCTGATAGGAGCAGTTTACCATTACACTACCTCCAGTAGGACCAACTAGGCAGAAATATTTGGAAGCCAGTGGACAGTTTGCTTCAGCAATAACACTAGCATGACTCATATTGAAAAAAACCTTTGCTGCAAGGCTGTGCCCAGTTGCTAGGCCCTAGAATGTGGTCACTACAACAAAACATGCATAAAAGGGGCACAAATCCTTAAACACTGATGACTTAGTCATTGTGACTTCAGTAGAATGTATCGTCATTACCAGCATAAGGTGGATCATAAACACAAGGATAGCCCTGTCTGAAGGTACTCAATGGATGACAAACACAAAGATAGCCCTATCTGAAGGAACTAATGGATGACAAACACAAGGATAGCCCTATCTGAAGGAACTAATGGATGACAAACACAAGGATAGCCCTATCTGAAGGAACTAATGGATGACAAACACAAGGATAGCCCTGTCTGAAGGTACTCATGGATGACAAACACAAGGATAGCCCTGTCTGAAGGAACTAATGGATGACAAACACAAGGATAGCCCTTGTCTGAAGGTACTAATAGATGAGGAGATCAATAATGAGACCTAAACATCTCACTTTCATTAACCAACAAACAAAAAAACTTCACTCAAATGAATGGAATGGTCAATGTGCTGAGAGAAAAGCAGGCTCCTACTAGCTTGGATAACAATGCAAAACTATTCATGGCAGACATGAAGAAGTTGGCTGGTGCTGCATGGCACTTAAGAATATCTGTAATAACTGATAGACTGACAGAATAGGTCTGTACTACAAGCAGGCAAGATAATGTACAAAATACATCACTTCTAGACCCATGCCACCCCTATCATTCTGTACAGCACTGAAGATAGATGGGCAACTACATCAATGAAAGATAAGCTAGCAGAAGCCTACAAGTCAAGAAATAAACTTAAATAACATATATGAAATATTGTAGATGATGTCCAGCAACAACTGTTAAGGTAAGATCAGGAGACTGAGCACAGGACAGAATAAACTTGACATAGTATGTACCACAGATTAGAAAATGGCAAGACAGATGCATATGTATGTGACACAACAGCTGAATATATGTAGCAAACTTGGTCAACGTATGGCAGTGAAAAAAGTGCCACATGAAAGCAGCAGCATCTAGTCTCCTTCCATGAATAGCTTGACAGAGGTTGACTGCTGAATCATCAATGTGGATGTCAACAAATCATCACAACCATGATGCTATCAAGTAAGCATCATTGTGGTACTGTAATACAACCATTGCATTGTTTGCTATAATGTAAGCATCGTGGTAGTGCTATAACAAACTTGTTGCTAAGTGCCATCGTTTATCATGTTTGTGGTGCTGTGAAGTTGTAATCACTGCAGAGACTAATACAAATGTTAGGACTGAAAATACTTGAGGATGTATACCAGGTATCCCAAAGGTCTCCATACACAAGAAAATACAGCACTTTAGAAACTTCATCTACAGAATATTTATGTCCAGTTGTTTTTGCCCATTCTTTCAATGACAAGCACAAGCCACTGATGTTTTATCTGAGGAATATTTTGATTTTTAGTGTGTGCACCTTGTATTTTAGTACTAGGTCGGAGACCAAGATGCCTCTGCAGCACCATGTATGTGGTTGGTGACTCAAAGCTGACTGCTTCAATCAGCAGCAATAACAGCAGGTGACCAAGACTAGCTAAGTGAGTGGGCATTGAGGAGAGAAGGTAACATGATACTCAAAAATGCAGTGCTGAAGTTGCATATGTTTGGTAGAAAGGTGCTAATATAACATCCTGCTGTAAACCACAACACTTATGCCCACTTAGTGTCCTTCTAAGGGTGGAAGTTGTGCAGTCATCGGGTTCATACCACAAGGAGAAGTATGAGGTTTATTGAAGTTCCTAACATTAAAAATTGTTTTATTTCAAGATGCTGAATCTCTCCATGGATGATGATGGCTAAAATCCTGGTTAACACTGATTATTACACTCTGTCATTTCTGTTGTTTTCTGTGTGACTTTTCCAAGAGCTAATTCAAAACATGTGTTTATTTACAATTTATGTTTGCTTTGCCTTTGAGCTGTCCAAACTTGGCTCCAATATCATTCAAAACTGGTCATTTTTAGTCTCCTCTTCTTAATTAAATGAGTTCTGTAATTCATTCTAATGCTCTGGCAACATCTGAGCAGGACATGAAGAACAGACCTCTGGAAAGTGGCTATTATGGGTTTGGAAAATTGAGCAGGGCAAAGACAATTATGGTTGCTAACTAGCTTCCACACGACTGTCTAAACGGCTGAAGATGCGAACACGTCTGGCATTGTGTGTGGCTGAATTGATGACATCCATCCACCTGCAAAATGACACAGAAATGGCAGACATTAAACTCAACTGATTCCTCTTTTAGGCAAGCACATTTCAAAGGCTAAACTCTGACAATTAACACACTAAAAAGAAATGCAGATTTATTAACTTAATCTTATCCAATTTCTTTCATTGATAACATGTATATACAATAAGGACTATAGTTTGGTTAATTTCAAATGCAGGTGAACGTATGACCTGTCAAAGCCATATACAAGAATGACACAGATGTTCTTATCTCTCAGAATGCAAGCAGGTCTTGCTAATTATGACACCTTTGATATGTCAAACTATAGTTAACTAATATCAGCTGATTCAGGAACCCTTAAATAAAACTGGAGATATTTTGACACAAAGTACACAGAGATTACAAACATTTTGATGACATTCATGACATAAAAACAAAAATACAACAGAACAATGTGCAAGCTCAATATACAAAATCATCAAATTAACAAGCATTTATCACTATAATTCTTATTTTTCCAGTGCTGTCTCATAGACTTCACAGTGTACCCTTGCTGTATAAGTCACTGTTCTGAGTGAGCTCCTCAATCTTAGTGAACTAATTGATGCTGGCTGTCCTTGCCTCTCTTATCTGCACTCTTCTTAGTGTTTCTTGATCTCAGTCTCTTGTTTTTTTCCTGTTGTTTCTCATTGGAGGTTCTAATTCCTTGGTTATTTCTTCTCATAACATGACTAAACAAGTATGCTGACCTTCTTTCTTGGATTACAAATGAGAGTGTTCGTTTCATGGCTAGTTCTCTTATTTCTGTACTAGTCTGGAATTCATGCCATTGAATATACTTTCCTTGGACATTTCCTCACAAATGCATCTAGTTCATTCCTCATTATTTTTCATCTCTCATATGTATAAGTAAGGATGAATAATACATCTGAGATAAATATAATAAAACTATGTTTTTATGCTTTTTCATTTCCATATTTAATATGCATCTATAATTGATGTATTTTTAAAATGATGTATTTTTAATGATCTTAAATAATATCTTAAAATTTATTCATTATTAACTGTCAAAATAATTCTTGACAATATTCCTCAAGAATTTTTATCCCTATCGCTCCCTCCACATGCACACACACACACAACAGTCTCATACTTCAAATGACCCTAATTTCTAATTATCTAGAGTAAAGGCTCAATGAAAGAGAATTTAGATCAAGAATTTGAATGACATTTCTATGTTTAAACTGTGTGCAGTGGGAAAAAGGATACAACTTTTAATTGCACCCAAGTCATCTCATGTATTTTCAATGCTCTTTTCTGCTTAATTTTTATGATTGTGTTTTGGTTATATATAACCACTATCTACTAACTATAGGGTCCAAAAAGAGTGTAAAAGCAAAGAAGCTATGAGAAAGGCTGTTGTATTGAAGGAATGGTACAATGCAATAGAGAAGATAAAAAGCATTGATGAACAGTGGGAAATGCTAAAAGAATCAATGCAATCAACAATAAAAAAATTAATACCACCAGTGAGGAAAAATTCAAGAAAGAAATGGATGACATGACATTTTGTAGCTAATGGATACAAGAATAAGAAATAATGAAAATAAAGATGAGTATAAGAGATTAAATAAAGAAATTATAATAAAATGCAATAAAATACAATGAAGCAAAAGAAGCATGGCTAAAACAGCGATGCAAAGAGATTGAAATGCAACAAAAAGGAGATGCCAAAGTATATACAAACAAATTGAAGAATTAACAGGAAGAAAAATGCAATCAAAAACTGGATGTTTTAGATCAAAGGAAGGAGAACTGTTGATTGAACAAGAAAGCATAAGGGAATGATGGATAGAATACATTAAAGATATTTATAATGATGAACAAACAGAAGTAAATATTATGGATAATGGAGAAGGACCAGAAATAATGAAACAAGAAGTGGAAGACGCCTTGCGCAATATGAAAGCAGGAAAAGCTCCTGGACCAGATAATATAACTAAAGAAGAGATTGAAGTCATGGGTGACTTTGGAATAGAATTAATAACAAAAATATTGAATGATATCTGCAACATATATACCAGACGACATGCTCAAATCAATATTCATAGCCCTACCAAATTAATCTGGTGTGATTGATACTATAAAAAAAAAAGTAAAGTACCCCCCGTCACGCCAAGTGGCGTATAGGGAAATATGGTGTTAGTGACCCTATATTTTACAGACCTTCAGCACATGATTTTTGGGGTAATGTGGTCGGTATTACGCCCGTGCTGCTTTTACTTTCCCAGAAAAAATCCGGTACCCATTTAAGGCTGGGTGAACCCGGAGCCGTCGGTTGGGATCGAACCCTACCCCTTGTCCGTAGTAGTCCAGTTCACTAACCACTGAGCTATCGCGGCTCCTACTAATTTTTAGGGAATTAGTAAAACCCAGGTGTCCTCGCCAGGATTACGAACCCCGGCTGTTGCCGTGGTAAGCCAACCGCCTATCGATTGCGCTAACCGGACACCCGTGATTGATACTATGATCATCGCAAAATAAGCCTTATGAGTCACATGACTAAGATATTACTAAGAATCATCATGCAAAGAGTGCGAAACAAAATCAGTCCAGAAATTAGTGATGAACAGCGTGGTTTTGTTAGAGATAAAGGAACAAGCAATTCTGTATACATCATAAGATCTTTAGTAGAAAGAGCCATAGAGATGAAAACAGATCTATACCTATGTTTCATAGATTAAACCAAAACATTTGACAAAGTAAAGCACCAAGAAATAATACAAATTTTGGAAAGCATACACGTAGACAGCAATAGTCTAAGAATAATAAAAAATATGTACTGGCAACAAACAGCGGCCATAAGAACTGGAAACCAATTGGGAATGTTTCAACAAATAAAACAGGGTGTTAGACAAGGGTTGTGTGCTGTCACCAGATTTGTTTAATATTTATAGTGAGATTATTTTAAGGCGCACGCCTGGAATAACAATTGGAGGTCATAATATAAATAATCTAAGGTATGCTGATGATACAGTCTTAATCGCTAAGAGTGAAAATGAGTTACAAGAAATGTTAGACATTACAGTGAAAGAAAGCAAAAATAAAGGACCCAGCCTTAAAAGCAAAAAGACAGAAGTAATGGTAACAACAAAGAAAAAGACATCACCTCAGTGCAAAATAAAGACAAGTGGAACAATATTAAAACAGGTAAATGAATTTAAATATTTGGGAACTTTGTTAACCTCAGACGGAAGATGTACAACAGAGGTGAGATGCAGAATGGCTCAGGCAAAAGCAGCTTTCCAAAAAAATAAGGAAGATACTATGCAATCCCTTTTTGACAATAAAAACAAGAAAAAGAGTTCTTAAATGTTATGTAGAGCCAGTCTTAGCATATGGATGTGAATCATGGACAATAGGACAACAGACAAGAAAATCACAGGAGTCTGTAGAAATGTGGTTTTGCAGAAGAATATTGAGAATACCATGGCCAGCTAAGATGAGTAAAGAAAACATTCTGAAAGAGGCCAAAGCAAAAAGAGAGCTAATTTCCTATATTAGGAAGAAACCATCATCATTTTTTGGCCATGTAATGAGAAGAGAACAGCTGGAATATATTGTAACAACTGGGAAAATTGAGGGACGAAGAGATAGAGGGAAGCAAAGAGAAAAAATACCAGACAGCTTAAGAGAATGGCTTGGCAGAAGGTCAACAAAAGAAATTATAAATAACTATCGTGATCGAAAGTTGTGGAGAGACATGATCACCTAAGCCAGCAGGCTTGGTACTTGATGATTGAAGGAACTTATTGAGAAGCATCAGTACACTTGTGTCAGATCTAGAGAAGTTGGGGAATGGATGAGAACCTTAAATCAGTAACAAGCAGAAGAAATAGAGAACACCAGAAGTACAGTTATTTGGTTAGTTTATGGAAGGGTATTCCCTTTCCTTACAGTATCCTTTCTCTTCCTCTCCACAATCCATATGGGATATAACCCCTCCTCACTAAGTTACAGGCACTCTACAATACAATCTTTATCCCAACGCTGTGCTACCAACGCTAGTCCTGGAACCTAAATGCAAGAACATTAAGAAAAATATCCTCTACTGAGATTAAATGTGTTAGATGAGTGACAGGAAAGAGCATGAGAGATAAGATCAGAAATGAAGAATTGAGGAAAAAGCTAAGAATGATCCCTGCCATAGAATACATATAAGGGAGCCGTGACAGCTCAGTGGTTAGTGAACTGGACTACAAAGGACAAGAGGTCGGGTTTGATCCTGATCGATGTCTTCCAGGTTCACCCAGCCTTAAATGGGTATTGGATTTTTTTCTGGAAAAGTAAAGTGGTACGGGCGTAATTACCGACCACATTACCCCAAAAATCATGTGTCAAAGGTTTGTAAAAATTATGGTCACTAACACCATATTCCCTATATGCCACTTGGCATAACGGGGCACCTTACTTTACTTTTTATAGAATATGTAAAGAAACAACAGATAAAATGGTTTGGCCATGTGAAAAGGCAGAAAAATCAAAACACAACACAACAAGCCTTCAATAAACATTGCAAGAACACCAGATCCAAGGGCTGACCACGAAAAATGGATTGACAGAATATTAGAAACACTAGAAAACATAGATAGCAGCAGAGGCGAATAGAAGAGCAAAAAGCCGCAAATTATATCTCCCCTGAACACTGAAAGACAAATGAGGAAGGAAAGAATATAAAGAACTAAGTTAGAGTAAATTCTATTTTCATTTTATTATATGGTTATTTATGTACTTTATTTACTATAGTGATTTAATTTCTTACTCAGGGCATTTATTTTATTATTTTTACCTTTGATATTGTCATGTGCTGTTGAAATTTATCAAAATGGATTTTGTTTAGGGTCTGGGAATAAATGAACTCACCTTCCAGTATTTCTAATGGGGAAAAGCTGATTCAGACATAAAACAATTCAGAGTTTGAGTGGCTCCTTTTGAAACAAATTAAATTCAAAGTATGAGACACCATTCTGTGTATATTGTCACTCCTGTTGTGTATCTACCATCAAAAGACCAGAAGTTAACATTGTTCCCAGGTATTTTAATTCATTGACCTGTTTTAATACTGTTCCAATGATTTTTAATTGTTTATTTAGGAGACAACATTTTTCCTTACCATTACTTCTGTCACTTTGCTGTTGAAGCTAAGGCTCTTCTTATTTTAACTTTCCATCACTTTAATCTCAATCATTTAAAATAATTAATTTTAACTCTTAGCAACTATGACAGTATCACCAGCATACCTCAAGTTGTTGATTTTAGTAGGCTCTCAGGTATAATCTGTCAGATGCATAATTAAACAGTTTTGTTATTACTACTCAAAATTCTCCAATAGCTTCCAAGTAACTAGTTGTGCAAGGCAACCTCTACTTCTCTTGTGAGTTCTTGCTATTCTTACCCACTAACTTGAATGTTTCCTTCCAGTTGTTCCACCTTGTAGAGATCCTTTATGTATTCTGTCCATCTTTTCCTTATGCTTCCTTGTTCCAACATAGACATTTAGATATGTATAGCTCAGTTTGAATATTAATTCAATTAAATGTGGCTAACATTCACTCAATTCTTTGCTCAAGCATCCGGTAATCATCAAAGACACGCATTCACTTGTTCGTCTTGCATAACTCAAGTCAAAAGATGTTTCTTTTTCTATTGAAAAGTTAAATAATTATTAACACTTTCTGTACATTAATACTTTCTTGCATCATGCCAATTTTGGTCAAGTCTGTATCACCGCAGTCTGTGTCACTGTGCACCATTCTCAATTTAATTCGTGTAAACCATATTTCTACTTTGACATTAGTTATTTTAAATTTTAAAAAATAGTATAAAGCAAGGAGACAAGACAAATCATGATATTTCTGCAAAAAACCTTCATCAGGTACAAAAACAACAAATATAAATACACAACTAGACACAAAAGACAGGTACTTATCTCAAAATGGAATATGAGGTGGTAGACTCATGGGCTTCTGAAGTCTACCACCTCATTTTGCCATTTTGAGATAAGTAATTGCCTTTTGTTTCTACTTGTGGATATATATCTCCTGTCCATGTCTCTGAAATCTCTTCCACCACATTTCTTTATGTACTGAAATAGTTAAGAACTTCAGTCAGTGACAACAGAAAATAAATATTCAAACTGTGAGACAAAAAACAAACACGCTGACCTGGAAAATGTGTACTCGCTCTCAGCCCTGAAGAAATAGACATGATTTTTAAACTGCAATTTGAACACATGTTCCTTGTTAATGGCATCCTCTTCTTCTGGGGTGTTTACAGCATATCCTAGCAGTGGCAGGCTTGCCAGGGGAAAGTCATCCTGGGGGTGGGGGAAAGAGAGAGAAACACACGGCATGTCAACAGTGATGAACTGAAACTATTCTAATGTGGCTATTAAAACTTATCAACTTCAAAGGAAAATATATGTCAATGGTAGTTCTTGTGATAAGCAGGGAAAGTGGGCTATTATCAATCTTCACAGCTTCAGTACCTTGTGTTGTGTTGTCAACTTTCTTTTAAAGCAACTCTTAGAATATCCAGAAACATCTTTCTATTCAGGTGCTTATTACCCTAAACTTCCTCTTTGCTACAAATGGTCACCTGTTATATCTTCTTCTTCTTTCCTTCCTCATCTGCCTTTCAGTGTCAAGGGGAGATATCTATCTATCTTTCGTTCGCCCGAAGTATTGTCTATATCTGCAATGTCGTTTCCTGTATAAACTTTACTGTCTTTTGTAATTCTTGCTGTGGCCCATATAGTTTTGTTTGTAGTGTTGTATCTATTGGCCAATGGATTTTCCTCAGTCTACCATATTCAGTGCAGTCTTGAAGTATGTGCTCAGCAGTCTGGGGTGCCTGTCCACATGTACAAGTAGTTGAGGTGCCGATCTTGAATTTTATATACATGTGACTACGGAGTCGATTGTCTCCTGTTCTGAGGCATATAATGATAACTTGCTCATATCTATTCATATTATGAAAGGTATCCTGATTTGGGGCTTGTGGTCCTCTGATCGATTTGATTATCTGTTTTTTATGATGGTATGTAACCGGTGTATCTAGTTGTGTGCCTGTTGAACCTTCCTTTGCCAACTGATCTGCTTTCTCATTTCCTGGTATTCCACAGTGAGATGGGATCCACTCCAGGGCAACCCTGTGGTGCTTGCAGAGTTCAGACAATAAGGTCTGCAGATGTGGTAATTTTCTGGTTTGTAGTGCCTGGAGTACTGATTTTGCATCTGTCAAAAACACTACAGGCTGTGGGCTAAGATTACTGTTCAGCAGTTTTTCTATTGCCAACTTTATTGCTTGTATTTCTGCATCATAATTGTGACAATATTTCCCTGTTGCTATTTTATTCACATCCCTAGTGTTATTTGGGTACTCTATATATGCGCGCACCCCCCCCCCCCCCCAAACCCATTCTTTACTGCATTCCATGCTGATCCATCTGTGCAACACATGAATCCATATGTCTTGTGGGTATTCTTCATCCAGGAAAGAGAGTTATTGTTTTTTGCTGTAGACTATTCTGTTCTTTTTTTGTCAACTATTCCTTTCACTTCTGTCCGTATTTGTATTGATAATCCTGATTCCTCTGTCCAGGGAGTATGTTCTGGTATGGGCAGTAGGGGTTTAACAACTCTTGGCATGTCTAGTGTTTGTCTACTAATACACTTGGCTTGGTTGATAAAACTGCTTCTCTTAAGTCGCCCCAATGCAAGATTTTGGATTCGGTCCTTCATTGGATGTCTTGGCATGCAAGCAAATTTTTCTGCCTGTATCAGCACCTTTGTGTCTCTCCGTTCTCTCAGTGCTGGTATCCTCCACAATTTCTCCATCTCCAATATTGGTGTTGATTTCATTGCTCCTGTGATGACCCTAAGTGCCTGGTTTTGTACTTTATCCAGTTCTTGCAGTGTGGTGTTTGATGTTGAGCACCATGCGGATGATCCATATTCTAAATGTGGGCGTATACTCTGTTGGTAAACTTTACTGAGTATTTTCCCACTCGCACCCCATGTGGTTCCACACAGCTTTCTTAGAATAGCCAATTTCCTCCTTCTTTTTGGGTTGCCTCATTTATCTGCTGTTTCCAAGATAGTTTGTTATCAAATGTAACTCCGAGATACGTAGCTTGTATGTCTTCTTTCACAGGCTCATTGTTTATATAGATGACTCCTGCTTTTTGTTTTGGGGAGAGAGTGAAAAGCATAGTACTGCATTTGTCTGTATTGATGCTGATACACCATCTATTTGTCCACGAATTCAGTGCATTCATAGCTCTTTGTAGCAATTTGGAGGCCACTGTTGCATACTCCTCTGTGTACCACATTACCAAGTCATCCGCATGCATTATTGCCACTTTGATGCCATGTGGTAGTTCAGTAACTAGGTCATTGATGTAGATCAGAAAAAGTGTTGGCGATAGTACCCCTCCCTGTGGAACGCCCTGGCGCAAAAAGACCTTCTTACTCTTAAGACCATCCAGTTGCACTCAGGCTCTCCTGTTATGCAGGTATGCTTTGACTCATTTGTACATCCTGCCATTTACTCCATAATTTCTCAGTTTCTTCAAAAGTCCTTCCTTCCATACCTTATCAAATGCTTTATTTAGGTCTATCCATGCTGCTAGTACCAGTTTCTTTTCTTGAAACGCATCCTCAATTTCCTGGGAATGACAGGTTGCCTGATCTTCGGTAGAGTAACACTGTCTAAAGCTTGCTTGTTGTGGGACAAGGAGATTTTCACTTTCCAGGTACCACTGCAGTCTGAGATTGATTATATGTTCCATTGTTTTACACAAACAGCTTGTAAGGCTGATTGGTCTATAGCTGGATGTCGTTGAACCATCTTTTCCTGGCTTGAGTAATGGTATCATAGTTGCTTCTCTCCATGCCTGTGGCACTCTACCTGTGTATGATCCAGCAAAAATGTTGTAGATCTGCAGTAGTTTTGCTTTAGCTGCAGTTCCCAAGTTCTTAATCATTTCATTGGACACTCCATCACTGCCTGGTGACTTTTTCAATTTTAATTTGGATATTGCCAGCTCTAGCTCTCTTTGTGTAATGGGTAGTTCCATGACTTCATGTGCTGTCTCTTCTTGTCTTGCATTTTGTTCTTTTAAATGGGTCTCTTGTCGTTTCTCTAGGCTAATTTCAATATTATTGTCATTTGCAAAGGAGTCTGCAAAGTGATTTGCTGCCTGTTTACCTGTTTCCATCCTTCTTCAGTGTACTTTTGGTGTTCCTTTCTGTACCCTCATCATTCAGTTGTTTTACAAGCTTCCACACTTTTCTTGTGTCTCGTTCAAGATTCAAGGACTCTATTTTCTCTTTCCAGTTTCTCCGTCTGGCTTGTAGTTTAGCCCATTGAAATTTGGCTTTAGCATGCTGATAGTTATTGTGGTGTTCCTGGCAAGGGTTATTTTCTGCTTGCTTTCGAGATGTTTCCATGTCATTGTGCAGTTGCTCTAGTTCACTACTCCAGTATGGTTTGTAGTGTTTCTGTGCCCCTCTAGGTATTGTTTCACTGGCAGCTTGTATTATCAGTCTACTGAATTCATCAACTATTTTGCTGATGTCTCTGTCTATATTTAGATCTTTAGTCAGTACATTGGTGTATTGTTGATACATTTTCCAGTCTGCCTTTTTGTAATTCCATCTGGAGAGAGTGCTGCTCTCCCTGACAGCCTCATTTTGCACCACTAAAAAGACTGGTCAGTGGTCGCTGCCTTCAAGTTGTTTCCCAACAATACATGTGATATTCCAATCCAGGTCTGGTGAATGGAAAGCAGGAGGAGAGATATAATTTGCAGTCTTTTGCTCTTCTGTTTACCTCTGCTGCTGTTATGTTTCTTAGTGCTTTTAATATTCCATCAATCTATCTTTTTCGTGGTCGACCCTTGGGTCTGGTGTTCTCACAACCTTTGTTGAAGGCTCGTTGTGTTATGTTTTGTTCTTTCTGCCTTGTCACGTGGCCAAACCATTTTATCTGTTGTTTCTTTATATATCCTATGGCGGGGGCTATTCCTAGCTTTTTTCTCAGTTCTTCATTTCTGATCTTATCTCTCAGACTGTTTCCTGTCATTCGTCTAACACATTTCAACTCTGTAGAGGTTATTTTTCTGATTGTTCTTGCATCTAGGGTCCAGGACTGGCATTGGTAGCATAACATTGGGATGAAGTTTGTGTTGTGGTGGGCCCGTTTTTGCCTCTAGAGTTATTTCCTTGTTGGACAATAGTGGTGATAACTGTCCAATTATTTAACAAGCTTTGTTGCATCTTGATTCTATCTCTGCTGTTTGAGAATTATCGTTTGTCATTAAACTTCCTAGGTATTTGAATTCCTCTGCTTGTTTTAGTTGCCTGCCTTCTAGTGTTATGTCGATATTCTGTTTATTTTTGGCGACATTCATGACTTCTGACCTGTTATATGAATTTAATAAATGGTCATTGGACAAAATTATGGTTATCACTTGACTCATTAAAGCAACTCACACAGACACAGATCTGAAGGCAACAAATAGCCCAGTGGGTGAATTGTCTGATAGAAGTACAAGGTGAGTAAATGACAGGAAGTCTAAGTATACAGAGGGTGGCTTGTTTTACCTGGTAAGTTTTATAGAAAAACAAACAGAAGTTGGTGAAAACAACCCATAACTTCTGCCATCCATTGCTGGTTTTGAACTTGCGGAGCAAATATCCACTCAATTGATTCTGAAAAATAATTAAGATTCAAACATATTTGAACTGGTCACAATTACAAGAAGCTAGCACCATCAAACTGTATGTTTAAGTAGTGATGTGTCTCTGTCTCTCAGTTTGACAATTAGCAATAATGAGGTAAATGTAATTAACATTTTGTTGTGCTACTAAAGTGCCTCTCTTTCCTCATGAAGCTCAGTACAATGAAGTTACTAGAACTTCTTCATTACCCAATGGAAAATGCTATGCAGCTACATTTACACATACTACTAAAGTGCATTCTATAGTTACATCTCTTAATCATTAGAATTTCTTCCATAAAAACTAAGATTTGGTTACAAATAACTCCAGTGCCATCCAGTACCTTCAGAGCATTCTCATGGTCTCTCATGCTGACGCTCGTACTGCGGTGCCAGCACACATGCATGGTGGTGTTGGCTCTGTGCTGGATTGGTTTCTCTGGAGCCTGCTCACCATCAACAATTTCACCACTTCCAACATTCTCAGATGAGCCTGTAACAGACCAGTTAATGCAAGCTCATACACAACAATCAACTGACAGTAAAACATTGCTGCTGCTGCTGCTGCATTTATGACATACAACTCACTAGTGGTTCTATGACAACAGCAGCTGCTTTCTTGTTTAAGCTTATTTATTACTAGGAGTGGCAGCTTATGCCAAAAATAAAAAAACAGCAACCCCTTTTTGCATTAATATAAGGTCAAGAATTTGATTTATAGAATAATGCAGAAAAACATGAATGGAACTCAGTGACCTTCTTAATGACCTAGACTTTGCTGATGACACAGTTTTCCTTTCACATAATCATAAACAAATGCAAGCTAAAAGGAGCATAAGTGATGAGAGGTCACAACAGCCAGGACTGAAAATAGAGATAAGGCCAAAATCATGAGAATTAATGCAGTTGGCAATAATCAGATAACAATGAGAGAAATGCCTCTTAAAGATGTAAAATCTAATATACATCTAGGAAGTAATAAAGACAAAAAGAGAACAGAGAAAATACTAACATAAAAAAACAAAAAGCAAGAAGAGCTTTCACTGCACTAAGAAACGCATGGGAAAAAAAAATTAGGTTAACCCTAAATTACGATACCTATCTGACTGACGTGTTTACAATACTGTAGTAAAAATTACTACCACTGAAATGTAACATTAAGTGCTTTAAAAATAGTATTTTCTTTGAACATTTGACACACAGCTGTATGTTTACACTAGACGCAACTCAGGAACTTGAACTTCCAGGTTCAGGTTGATTTATAAGCTGAATTAGACCCCATGACTAGACTATCAGTACAGGCGCCATAAGTCTATTAATATATTCGGCTACCTCATAGCGTTTATTTTGCTGCGTTTCCTGAACAACAATCACAAAGGGTTGTTTAACGTCAGTTGACAACCTAGGAAATTTCCCTGGTAACAGCAAAAAGAAAAAACTATAAATTTCTTGAAAATTAACTTTTTTTTTCATATAAAGAGTATTTCACAAAATAGAGAAAAAATCTAAATCTAAATCAAAGGAAACAAATCCAACACTCAAGGGTCATGGAAGCAGTAATGAGGAAGGTGTACCAGGGGGGAATGTTTGACCATGGCAAACTGTCAAATTGTGAAGAATTTGTCTTTTGATGTGATCCTTTTTATGACAGTATCACAATCTAGGGTCAAATACAAAAATTAAAATGTTACAACTCCAATGTCAAAGTCAGTCCTACTGCATGGCTATCAATCACGGAGAATTACAAAAAGAAGTCACAAAGATATAGATTTCCATCAATGGATGCTTGTGAGGGATAAGAGGATTGAAATAGCAAGGAAAGTACCAAATACCAGTGGAAAAAGTGCAACAAAGACAACAGTGCTGGATTGGACACAAATCAATATTCTTCAGGGGAGGAGACAAAGTGGGAGGGGGAAACCAAAATATACTTGGAAAGCTCATAAGAGAATGGCAGCAAGCAGGATGTCATTCTAATTTGTGAATATAAATGTCACAGGGAGTGGGGAAAATTAAGTCAACTCAAACCTGCCTCTAAACTTGGCACTGAATTAGTAAAGTAATCAAACAGATGTTGGAGTATAGGGATAAATTATAAGGAAATGTGGAGGTTGAGAATTAGAGAAAAGTGTGACAAGATGATACCAGAAGGACATTTTTTTTTTTTTTTAAATTCGCCAGCTTTTACCTCTGATGAAGTCCCTAGAAACTAGGAACTGAATTTTGCATGTTAATCCATTTTTCCCTGGCAGTCGTGTGCACAGGGGTCCCTCGCCGAACAGGCAGATAACTCCGACTTCTGAGGTACTCATATTTTTTCCGTCAATGAGTAATTGACGGTTCAAGCCGGGCCTCACTGCTGAGACCAGGGGTGGTTTCCGCAGACAGAAATCATAAATAAAAATCCCAACCGGCATAGCCAGGATTTGAACCCACAACCTTTCTGTCTCGAGACCGGTGTCTTGCCTCGAGACCAACCAGCCCCCAGAAGGAAATAAGATTTCATACAGGCTATCAATCTGTTTTTAAAAGGAAACAAGCAGGGTTGTCAAAGGAGTAAATTACATCAGTAACTTGGATGTCATTGACATTCTGGTGGTCTAAGTATTATCATTGAAAGCTACCAGAGCCTGACATCATGTAAGATGTCATAAAAGTGTTTATTGAAACAGTAGCCTAAGCATTACCCATATCACTGATATAAATTCTATAATATCATACATTTACAACTAGATAGATGAATATCCTGGATACAGCCCTTCACTTCCAATGTATACTTAAAGGAGGTGACAGAATTATGTATGGACATGTCCTACAGTCAGTTCATCTACAAGAGACTGTCCCACCGTGGCTAAAACTGAGGATCACAAAGGTGGTTTCTAGCCAATAAGTCCAACAGCTTCCTATCATGCCTACACATAGGATGAGCAGAGAAACAGACAAGTAACAGATCAGAGAAGTTGTAGGTCCATATTAAAGAACAGGCGAGTGCAGTCAAACCAATGAGACAATGCAGCAACAATAACTAAATAACAGCCATTTCATTATGTTGTCTTCTGTAGCTTCTCTTGTGCTTGATGTTAGCACAAGGTTCTCTTGGTCTTCCTTTCCTATCTTTTTTGAATTTCATTTTCACATATTTCAACATCTTCTTTGGCCAAAGATGGCATATAGGGCGGAAGTCATAGTTCTCCACAACTGACGATTTGCTTCTAGTTCTTGGTTTTTCTTAGTGCCATGATTGAGCCTTACCTAGTAATTGTTCTGATTAGCAATTCTCCTGTCTGCCTTTCTTTCTTTTACCAGATAGTTTCCACATGAATGCCTGACGGGGAAGTCTTTCTTCATTCATTCTCTGCACATGATCGATGTATTTCCAACACTTTCATATAAAGCTTGACACATATTCTTGTTTAGATCCATCTCTTATGTGTTCATTTGAAATGTATTCTTTCCAAAATATGTTTCAGATCCTATGAAGACATTTAATTTCCAATCCAAAGTCTTGATGTATTTCTAACTTTCACATCCATATGTTAGAACTGGTATCACACAGAAATAGAGCTCACTGTTGTGAATGCACAGCTAAAATGTTTCCACACGTGTTGTTAGACCATTTTGTCAATGTACCATATCAGATAAGATATACACATATGACATCACTTTCATAGCCCATCTCTATCAACAACATAAAGATTAATTGCACAAATATAATCAAGAAGATGGGTTTAGCATAAACATAACAGGTAAGAAATGATGAAGATAAATTTAAGAAAGCCTACCTACACCTGTTGAAACAGAATAAAATAGAACTTGCGGCAATGAAAATAGCCTCTATAAAACAACAATGGGTACCAGACATGATTCTGGGAAGTGACGGTGGCATGGCGTAATATTAATCATATCACTCAAAAATGTGCTGTGGTCATAGAAAAATATGATCACCAACACCATATTACCCATAAGTCTAGCAAGGTGTGGAGGGAACCCTTACTTTTTTATACATTAGACATCATGATGATGATAAACAGACATAGTAGAAAATATTGTAAAGTACTTCACAAACAACAAAAACAAAAATAAGTAAATGTCAAGTTACTGGCACTGGACTTGAGACTTGGGTACTGCAGCTTCTCTATGCCAATTGACTTCACTCTGCCAACAGCCTCATTGATGTCCTCTATCCACTTGTCCTTCTCCTCCTGGGTGCTGAGAACATCAAAGTCAAAACATGCTCAGACAAGATCATCGATCAACAAAAAACTTGGCCCAACAGCAACACAGACTTAACAAAGCAGTAGATCCAAATCCAAGAAAAGAACAAGCAGACATCAAAAACAATGTTCAGAATGACAGAGACAAATATAAATAGATTTGGTTGATTGTGAAGAAAGGCTTCTGACAGTTTCTCTAAAGACAGAATCTGGGAAATACAAAGGACCCATGAGATTTCCTACAAAACAATAACATAGACTAGAATACTAAATCCATCATAAATTACAATGGTTAATTTCTAAAGTAACAGCCATGTGAAATAGCTGCCTTTAGAAACCAGCCATTTATTGACTGTTATAGACTGGGTGTGGAGACACAAATAAATTCACATAAGTGAAATACATAGCAACACCAAATGGGGAAGCTGGCACAAATAGGATGGATCTGACCACTGCAACAATAATTGTGATAGTGTAACATGAACCATTTTAAACACAATGTAATAGTGTTAGAAACATATCAACCTGTCTCTTATAGACATATAAACAGCTGCAGAGAACAGTTCAAAATCTCCCTTGTAGATATAATATTGTAAACATAGCTACAGATATTAATATGAACATTTATACCTTCCTTAGTTACAATTGTTGAAATCTATACATGTGGACTGTAGAAGAAGAAATACCATGGCCATTAATTAGAGACACAGACTTTGGTCTATTGGTGTCCTTTACACTATCATCATCATCATCAAGTACCGGGCTGCTGGCGTAGGTGATCATGTCTCTCCACAACTTTCTATCTCGACAGTTATTTATCATTTCTGTTGTTGACCTTCTGCCAAGCCATTCTCTTAAGCTATCAGGTATTTTTTCTCTTTGCTTCCCTCTATCTCTTCATCCCTCAATTTTTCCAGTTGTTACAATATATTCCAGTTGTTCTCTTCTCATTACATGGCAAAAAAATGATGATTGTTTCTTCCTAATATTGGAAATTAGCTCTCTTTTTGCTTTGGTCTCTTTCAGAACGTTTCCATTACTCTTCTTAGCTGTCCATGGTATTCTCAACATTCTTCTGTAAAACCACATTTCTACAGACTCCAGTGATTTTCTTGTCTGTTGTCCTCTTGTCCATGATTCACATCCATATGTTAAGACTGGCTCTACATAACATTTAAGAACTCCTTGAATTTCATTTGATAACTTCTGATTTTTACTTGTGCCACAGACTAACTTAGTTTGATATCTAATGAGATTATGAAACTTCTTCACGCTGATATGTCAATCACATCTAATGCAATACAAAATATTACCAAAGCAAGCATGATCACAAATATTCTACAACACAGAAAATGATAAACATGATACTTGACCTACCTATTTACTCGATACACTAACAAAAAGGTTTCAGTCCTGCTGGTTTGACATGACAACAATAAGCTGCCACATAAGAGGCCTGTAGGAGGCCAGTGATACTCATAGCTGTTATTACCTCCCCTAACTCTACAAATCTACTCACAAATGGAAGTTGGTCACTAATGCCATATTCCTTTCTTTTCTTTCATTTCTTTGAACTGCTACAAATAGAAAACAACATATCTGACCTTGCTGCCACAAGAATGTACTTGTTCCCTGCATAGATGGCAAAGCTGTTGAGTACTGCAGATTTGCCCTGGTCTGTCTCCTCTACCTGGTAGACACAATGAAATAATTTATGCATTAAGAACTATTTCATGGACTGAAATGATGTGTTGTTATGTTATGTTAGGATCATCATTACTGGATGAATCCAGAGGTACAAAATATGGAGAATCTCTGAGAACTCTGAACTACATGCACTAACTCTGTAGCATGGCTTGGGATACATTGGCATTGATAGATTTCTGATGGCAATTTTCCCAGGTCAGCAGTTATTTCTTGGCCTACTCTTTTAGATTTTTAACTGCCCAGGGTTTTTGAAGTGTGTAAGTGCACACATGACCTCCGGTTTTTTGCCATTATCCGACAGGGATATAGGATCTCACTACCCAGATATCAGGGCAGGGTAATGTCACAAAGAAACCAAAGATTACATTGTTTCTTTATTTTTGAAAAAAATATTTCCACTGGTGGATTTGATCCCAGAGGCCGATTTCTTACTCCTAGACCACCCAGCTCCCTTACTAAAATTATGAGCCTACTGAAGACAAGGGTCTATGTGAAGTCAAATAAAGAGATGTTACTGATGATCATATGGAAGGTGTCATCTGTTACTGGGTGATTAAATGTAAATGAGATGTAACTGTGAATAAGTCGGTCTTGTTACTCTAAGTCTGTGCTATAACTGTGGACACGCCTGTGCTATAACTGTGGACAAGCCTGTGCTATAACTGTGGACAAGCCTGTGCTATAACTGTGGACAAGTTTGCATGGTATTTGTGGAAAGAACTGTGCTGTAACTGCCCTCCAATGTAATCACATAAAAGTGTTGCTTCTTTTAGAATATATTTCATTGCAACTAAGCAAAATTGTTCTAAACAAGAGATAAATCAACAAATATGAAAGACACACTAAGTAAGAATGCATGAATAATCAAGAAATCATCATCATCGAGTGCCGTCTTCACAACGAAGGTTGGCTACCATGGAGCGCCATTCTGCTCTGTCTCTTGCTTTGATGGTGCAGGTTGTCATAGGCTGATTTGTCCATCTTTTGATGTTACTCGTCCATGTTAGTCTTGGTCTGCCTCTGCCTCTTTTATCTTGTACTTTCCCCTCCAGGATTACTTTTAGTAGACTGTTGTTTAACATGGCCCAAAAATTGCATTTGTCTTGTTTGAATTGTGTTTAGTAGTTCTCTTTTAATTTTTAGTTGTTTTAAGACTTCATCATTTGTTTTCTTTTCCTTCCATCCAACTCTACCTATTCTTCTATATATCCACATTTCAAAGGCTTCAATTTTCTGTTCTGTTTTCTTGTCTAATGTCCATGTTTCTGCACCATATAGGAATATTGAGAAGATGTAACATTTTGCTATTCTTAATTTTAGCCCTGGTGTTATTTGTTTTGATGTTAGTATGTTCTTCATGACATTAAAATTACTTTTTTGCCATTCCTATTCTTTTGTTTATTTCAGTTGTAAATTTTCCATCACTGGTTATAGTATGTCCAAGGTAGTTGTAGTTCTGAACTGTCTCCAGGCATATTCCTTCAATTTTGATATCCATTTGTGGGTTTTGAGTATTTCCTTTGTTTATGATCATAGTTTTAGTCTTTTTGATATTCATATCTAGTCCATATTTTTTGCTTATCATGTTTATTTCATTAAGTAATTGTTTGAGATCTTTAGGATTTTCTGCTAGTAGTACAGTATCATCAGCATATCTTAGGTTATTGATTATCTTTCCATTAATTTGTAGGCCTGGCATCTCTATGATGTTTTTAAAGATTTGCTCAGTGTATAGATTGAACAAGCTTGGTGATAGGATGCATCCCTGTCTTACTCCTCTTTTTATATCCATGGGTGTAGAGTTCTCTTTGTTATATTTTACTACTGCTGTTTGCTCCCAGTATAGATTACATATTAGTCGTATGTCCATGTCATCTAGATGTATCTCTTTTAGGCATTCTGTAAGTTGTTTGTGGTGTACTCTATCAAAAGCTTTGGTGTAGTCTATGAAGCAGGCATATATTGGTTTGTTTACTTCTGTGTACTTTTCGATTAATGTTCTCATGCAGAATGTGGTTTCTTTTGTCCCACTATTTTTCCTAAATCCAAATTGCTGCTCATCTAATTCAGTATTGATTTTATTCTGAATCCTTCCTTGTATAACTTTTAAGATTTTTGTAACATGGCTCATTAGGCTTATTGTTCTAAAGTCACTACATTCAACTGCACCATTCTTTTTAGGCAATGCAATGAAAGTTGATGTTTTTAGTTCATTTGGTATGTATCCTGTGTGGTATATGTCGTTGCATATGTCTGTAATCACTTCAATGCCAAAATCTTCTAGTGCCTGTATCATCTATATCTGTATGCTGTCAGATCCTGCTGCTTTTCCCTTTTTCATTGTTTTTATAGTTTTTTCCACCTCAGATTTTAAGATTTTATAGCCTGATGTACATATTATAACTGGTTTCTTGTCCCTTTGATCATGAAATAGTTCTGTTATATATTCCTGCCATCTATCTATAATATCTTTATTGTCTGTTAGCATTTCTTTTTTTGTCTGCAATGCATCCACCTTCTGTAGCTTTTTATATTTTTATTAGTCATTCTCTTTATTTCTGTGTGCATTCCTCTTAAGTCTTGTTTGCTTTCCATAGTTTTTATTTTTATACATTTTTGGCTGAGCCAGTCTTCTTTTGCCTTTTTTGCATATTTCATTATCTATTTTATTGTATTGGTCAGTGTTCTTTGCTTGTCCCCTTTCTTCCATTTTTTTTTTAAAGATTGTGTTAGTTATCCATTTTTGTTTTTTTGTTCTTTTCTCTTTTGGGTAAGGTGCTGCAGGTTTCTTGTATGCTTTCTCTTCTTGTGTATACATGTCGTATTTCCATAGAAATCCAGAAAACAAGGCTTATATTTCAATGCCACTTGATTTGACTAACTTTTATTATTTTCCTCAACAAATTATTCATTTGCTACAGGTCAATACTTACTGTCATCCCACGGAGAGGTAGCTGGCCATGAACTTTAAATTGTAGCAAGGAGGCAGATGTGCGGCTTGTATACACCAGCATATCAGAGAACTGCAAGCACAAAACTACACATGAGAATAGGACATGTATACACCAGCATATCAAAGAACAGCAAACACAAAACTACACATGAGAATAGGACATGTATACACCAGCATATCAGAGAACTGCAAACACAAAACTACACATAAGAATAGGACATGTATACACCAGCATATCAGAGAACTGCAAACACAAAACTACACATGAGAATAGGATGACACAAACATATCAGAGAAACACAAAACTACACATGAGAATAGGATGACACCAGCATATCAGAGAAACACAAAACTACACATGAGAATAGGATGACACCAGCATATCAGAGAACAGCAAACACAAAACTACACATAAGAATAGGACGACACCAGCATATCAGAGAAACACAAAACTACACATGAGAATAGGATGACACCAGCATACTACCTGACACAGGACCAAACATGTCCACCAGACCACCAATCTTCTGGCAAGTGATTACTTTTTAATTATTGATTGTAAGATAAATGATGTCAATGTAGCCTGGGCAAACTTATTTGTCCTTGATCCTTTAGGGCTTTCATGATTAGCACAGATCATTGTTTTCTTTCTATTGCAAACCAAAAATATGAATGTAATATGGTCTTTCTTGTTGGCTTTTATCAAGAACCTGTATTTCCTTTTTCTTTTTAACTCCAGTCTCTCATTATACTGACACTGTTACAGAATAAGAATATTACAAATTTAGGAACAATTTCAATCAACAAATATCACCATCAATGAATTCCCACAGTCATCACATTTCTATGAAGAATAAAATAGGAAACTTACCAAAAAGAACATCCTTTGTTGATAGCCTTTCCTGGAGAACTTTTGGAGACATCCTTCCCTGATAAAGTCCTAAGAAGACAAAGACAGTTCAAGCACAACAGAACAATGAACAGAACATCAACTGTAGAATATCTACAAAGATATTGTTACATATACTTCTTTTGCTACTGCATTTAAATAGTTTTTTATTATGTGAATTTGATCTGGTATTCTGTTGCCACAATGAGGATAGGAACATCATTACTTATGTGAAGCAATTGTTCATCTCTTCTAATCTCCTGTAAGTTGTCTCTGTTCTTAGTTTCCTTGGAAGTCAACATATAACTTTAACAATTTCAATCTTAAAAAAAATACCCATGCGCTCATGCCCACACACAGAGTGGCTGTTGAAACCTTTGTGAGTGATCAAACAAGAGATTGGAGTGCTAGTACATATTTTTGGAGCGCAATGTTGAATGTTCTATGAGCAAGACCAAGAACAAATAAGTCAACACGCAGCAATATTTTCTTTGCACAAGTTAAAATCACGTACAGACAATAATCTATATCCTTATCAACCTACTATTGTTTGTTAAGAGCGGACTCCAACTGCCTGCAACAGTTGTGAGCCTAACATCTCTCTATTTTTACATAATTGAAATCCAACCTGTTGCTCATGGTTAAGGTCTAAGAAAGCCATCATCATTATAATCCATAAAACTGCACAAATATGTTCTCTTGGATCTATTCTATCAGCACACTCTGTGAGGAAATACTCCTCCTCTGCTTCTCCTGCTCTGTCAAGTATTATTTTGTTCTCATCGGACACTCCTTGTTACTAATATTTTTTTGACACTTTATTACTTTTTTCTTCTGATAACAGTGAGTGCTTGCCCGTGTCATTGCTCTGTGATGTACTTACTCGATCGACATGAACCAGATTTTCCAGGCCTAGCAGATCCCTCTGTAGCTCCATCAGTTTCTCAAGGTTTTCCTGGAAGAGACACAAAGACAAGTTAGCTGTGGCATGTGTTTACATAAAATATATGTGCATTTACTCTATTTACAAATGATTAATTTCAGAGACAGCTAGAGATGGCTGTAGCAACATACATGTCCAAAAATAATTTCCAAACATTTTCTCTGATTGAACTATTATAGCAGCACAAGGTAGAGTTGTTTAAAAAACACCACAAGGACTGTCAGTATAAATTTTGCATCAAAATCCTCCAAATAATGTCCCTACGAATTTAGACATCAAACACACATGAATTTAACATTAAAGCAAGCTGTAAAAATAAGTCTTTCACTTCACTATAGACACAAACATGCTACTAACCATCTTCCTAAAATGGTCTCTAAATTTGCTTGTGATTTCTGTGATCCGACATAAGGCCTCTGTGGAATAATCACACACAAAAAAAAGTTTGAATCCACTGACTATGATTGGTTTTTGTCAACTAAATAGTAATTTAAATATAAAACACACTACCATATATTCATGTCTTTACAATGAGGATATGGGGCAGTGTGCCACTTATACTTGTTTATCAGTCTCAGCAATGAAAGAGCTGGCAGTGTGGGGACTTGTCCTTTATGAGATGTTATGGTACTTGTTGTATCTATTGTCCTTTATGAGATGTTATGGTACTTGTTGTATCTATTGTCCTTTATGAGATGTTATGGTACTTGTTCTATCTATTGTCCTTTATGAGATGTTATGGTACTTGTTCTATCTATTGTCCTTTATGAGATGTTATGGTACTTGTTCTATCTATTGTCCTTTATGAGATGTTATGGTACTTGTTCTATCTATTGTCCTTTATGAGATGTTATGGTACTTGTTCTATCTATTGTCCTTTATGAGATGTTATGGTACTTGTTCTATCTATTGTCCTTTATGAGATGTTATGGTACTTGTTCTATCTATTGTCCTTTATGAGATGTTATGGTACTTGTTCTATCTATTGTCCTTTATGAGATGTTAATGTTGCTTGTTCTATCTATTGTCCTTTATGAGATGTTAATGGTATTTGTTCTATCTATTGTTCTTTCAAGCCGTAGAAGGTATCGTTGCACAGAGATTCTAGACTCTCCATGTCTGACAGCCTTTCCTTTTAAGCATCAGACTTTGCACAAGACCCACATTGCATCTATCCACAAGATGACACTTATTGCAAATGATAAATGAAGAAAACTAAGCTCAAAACCTTGTAAAATGAGCCTTGTTTTGGAATCTACAAGGACAGAAAAAAAAGTCAAGAAACAATTAGAGAAGACAGATATTTGATTCCTACCGCATGTGATAGGAATTCTTCAAAAACTGAATCTGTGGTCTCTTTGTGGCTTTACCCTTCCCTGGTCTTTGGGTAGTGAGATCTGACGTTTAGCCCTATCGAGAAAACAGCCAAAAATAGGAGGTCCTCCTGTGTGCACTCACACACATTAAAGAACCCTTGGCAGTTAAAAGTAAAAAAAAAAGAGTAGGCTAAAAATGGCTGCTGTCTGGGCAAAAAATGTTAAGCATATGTCGAAGATGGATATGTCAGGCCTAAAGGTGCAGATATCACGGCATTGTTATAAACTAGCAACACAACTCATCCAAGTCCACATTACAGGTGAACACTTGGAAGAAGAAGAAGTAAAAGATTTGATGAAAACTTGTGCTCTATGGTGGAATGACAGATTGATGATGATAATGTTGTACTGTCAGTAAGACTATAATGAGATAATACAATGTGGTAGATTTGATCTAGAAGCTGTTCTAAAGCAACAAAGCTGTCACTGAACCCTTCTAGGCTCAATCATTTGTACAACACCGATCTCAATGAACATCTCATCATTTCTCATTAGAAACACTGATTGTGACAGGACAGCCAACAAACCTTTACAATCTTCAGTATCAATATTGGTGAAGGTGTAATGCTTGACTAGACCTGCAAATAGAGGATACAAACCTGTTGTTATCTGCTGCATGTAAATAACATTTTGGAAGAAAATAATTATTACAAAAATACTGGAAGTACCATAAAGGAGAGTAAGATCCTGTTATTTTTATTAATAATATTTGAAAACGTCACTGTGACAAGGCACATACATCACCTACATAGTGTCACTGTGACAAGGCACACACATCACCTACACAATTTCACTGTGACAAGGCACATACATCACCTACATAATTTCACTGTGACAAGGCACATACATCACCTACATAATTTCACTGTGACAAGGCACATACATCACTCACATTATACCACTGTGACAAGGCACACACATCACTCACATTATACCACTGTTAGAAGACAAAGATATGCAATTCATTGTTGTCAATGGAAATAAGAAAGAGTTCATCAGTGTGGTTATGTGCAGCCAGTCTGGGTGTGGATCCTGGACAATAGGACAACAAACATTATCCACATAGTAACACTGTGACAAGACATACACATTATCCACATAGTACCACTGTGACAAGACATACACATTATCCACATAGTACCACTGTGACAAGACATACACATTATCCACATAGTACCACTGTGACAAGACATACACATTACACATTATCCACATAGTGCCACTGTGACAAGACATACACATTATCCACTTGATACAGCTGTGACAAGACACACACATTACCCACATAGTACTACTGTGACAAGACACACACATTACCCACATAGTACTATTGTGACAAGACACACACATTACCCACATAGTACTACTGTGACAAGACATTATATATATATATATATATATATATACTGATATACATGATATCATCATCATCATCAAGTACCGGGCCTGCTGATGTAGGTGATCATGTCTCTCCACAACTTTCGATCTCGGCAGCTATTTATCATTTCTGTTGTTGACCTTCAGCCAAGCCATCCTCTTTAGCTGTCTGTTATTTTTTCTCTTTGCTTCCCTCTATCTCTTCATCCCTCAGTTTTTCCAGTTGTTACAATATATTCCAGTTGTTCTCTTCTCATTACATGGCCAAAAAATGATGATTGTTTCTTCCTAATATTGGAAATTAGATCTCTTTTTGCTTTGACCTCTTTCAGAACATTTTCATTACTCTTCTTAGCTGTCCATGGTACTCTCAACATTCTTCTGTAAAACCACATTTCTACAGACTCCAGTGATTTTCTTGTCTGTTGTCCTATTGTCCATGATTCGCTTCCATATGTTAAGACTTGCTCCACGTAACATTTAAGAACTCTTTTTCTTGTTTCTATTGTCAAAAATGGATTACATAGTATCTTCCTCATTTTTTAGAAAGCTGCTTTTGCCTGAGCCATTCTGCATCTCACCTCTTTTGTACATCTTCTGTCTGAGGTTAACAAAGTTCCCAAATATTTAAATTCATTTACCTGTTTTAATATTGTTCCACCTGTCTTTATTTTGCACTGAGGTGATGTCTTTTTTGGTGCATAAACTTGTATAAGATTTATTTCTATTGGCTTTCCATTCAATTTCATTAAAAGGACTCTGTCAGATATTGGGTAAAAGCCTTTCACTGTTCTTGCTCTTTCTGCATCCAAGATGATACCTACTCCTCTTTGGTGTTCAGTACCTCCAGAATAGATTATTTTATGTTTATCAGAATACATCTCCCCTGATCCGGTGTATCTCATTTAGCAAAATCCCAGTAATTGTAAACCCATTCTTTTCATTTCTTGTATGACATTTTCTAGTTTACCCTTCTTCATGAGTGTTCTCACATTCCAAGTACCTATCTTTAGAGTTTGTTTTATCTTTATTTTGCTTACAGTAGCTTGATGACAATTGGGTATCACCTGTAGCACATGATGTCCCCTACTGAACGAGGGTTTTCCATTGGAATCCCCCTTAACGTTGTTGTTATTTCTATTGTTGTGGCGATTCATGATTGTACAAAGAAGTTACGACGGTGGTTTACTGTTGCCTTCCGTCAGTTTGTTTACGGTTGGCTCCGCTAGCTTTTGACTAAAAAGTCTCACCCACAAGGCAGTGGGGTTGTTTTACTTTAGGGTACCCTCCCTTAGCCTTTTACTCTCCCGTGCTTACCTGCAAGGCAGCAGGGCAGCCACAGGTTGTACTGTTTACTGCAAACAGTAGCAGGTAAAATTACCCGACCTGACAAAGATATACATTGCCCAAATAGTGCTACTGTGATGTTTCAAATCTTCACATTTTTATTCCACCATAACATCATGATAGAAATTCTAACACTCTGGTTAAAATTTAAATAAACATCATAGCTGCAACTCTTAACAACATAGTTACAACTATCAAAACATCTAAATAAACATCACAACTGCAACTCTCTTAATAACATAATTGCAACTATCAAAACATCTAAATAAACATCACAACTGCAACTCTCTTAATAACATAGTTGCAACTATCAAAACATCTAAATAAACATCACAACTGCAACTCTCTTAATAATATAGTTGCAACTATCAAAACATCTAAATAAACATCACAACTGCAACTCTTAACAACACAGTTGCAACTATCAAAACATAACTCACTGAGATACTAAAATCACAACTACCATTTTAAAAACTACACTGCAACCTAAAAAGCTCTCACAACAACTTTAAACAGAAACTGCAGTATTATCATAGCAACTATGAAATAATTACTTCAATCGTAATACCACGATCTTAATCCTAATATTTCCACCGCAGCCATATCATCAACACAATAACTGCAGCTCCAACACCACTAATGAAATCATGACAGCACTACAATATTAACATTAAGACCAATGCCATTCAATCAACCTTCACATCATCACCTTTAATGCTACCAACTATTACTTGCACTTACGTTCTAAAATGAGCTTGAAGTGCTGCAATCGTTGGCCTGGTCGAAGGAAGAATGTATTCAAGGGTAGATAACAAACCTTCTGAGCTTCAAATCCCCGACATATTTCCTCAAATGGTCGCTGTTTTTTCACTTTAACATCCACTTCTGTGAGAGTTTCTTCCAGGTGCTCAAAGTAGTTGACATAGAACTGGCGAAGGAACACAACTGGATGTACAAACAGGTAATATAAGCATTCATTCTCAAATATATTCTGTGATCAGTCGTTGATTAGGTTTTGTGTGGGAACATTCAACATAGGTGCAGCAACACCAAAGAATGGTTTTGCTGAAGGTATGACACAACCCTCTCAAGTCAGAGCACAGTATATTGTATTTAAACAAAGATATGGAAACTGCTTGCACTGATGCAATAGAAGTTTCAGTGGCTGAATGGTTAGTCCACTTGCTATTGATTAGAAAGGTCCTGGTCAAATTTTCTGATGTTGCACATTTTATTTGGACTGATAAGACTTTGTGGTTCACTCAACCTCTAAAAATGGATAGCAAAGATTGTATTTTGCTGATGCTATAATTCTGTGGAGTTCAGCTAATATTGTGTAAAAATAACATTATTTTACACAATTACTTCAGGAGGGCCATGAAGCTAGTCTAAAGCATACATGATGTGCAATTATTTCCTAGCATGGAAATTGTGCTTCTTGGTTTGTCAAATATGATAAATTTAAGACAGTAATCACAAGCTTTGCTGAACATGATTGCTTGCTACCAACTGTCTGTCAAGATTCCAAAGGCCATATTATTATAACCACAAGCTAGCTGCTTTTGATATTACAATTATTCCAAATTGGAAATCATTAAAGCTGCATTCAGTTCTACTTTAGACAACAACCATTTCATGATAAAATAAACACAAGGCTAGCCTCAAGCTGTTGATGTCAGGAAAACACAGTGCCACTATGACATCATCACAAAAGTCTATTCTAGGACTCACCTCCTGGAAACCCTTGATTGCTTTCAGCATGAGATCACCCACTTTGTGACAATCTCCATTTATCTGGGGTTGAATCTTGCCTTCCCTGGAACAAAGCAATCACAAGTAAGGCTCAGGTGAGAGGTAAACTTAATACTAAGTTGTAGGTGTATCAACTACGATATATCAGCTGTCACAGCAGCTAACCTAACAGGTTAAAAAAAGTACACAATGTAAACAAATGCCAGTTTGTGGAGGGATATCTGTGTAAGAATTTATGTGTAATATATGTGTGAGTGGAGGGGGGACTAATATGTGTGCAAGTATCATCATCTTCATCATCCAGTACTAAACCTGCTGGCATAGGTGATCATGTCTCTCCACAACTTTCGATCACGACAATTATTTATCATTTCTGTTGTTGACCTTCTGCCAAGCCATTCTCTTAAGCTGTCTGGTATCTTTTCTCTTTGCTTCCCTCTATCTCTTCGTCCTTCAATTTTCCCAGTTGTTACAATATATTTCAGCTGTTCTCTTCTCATTACATGGCCAAAAAATGATGATTGTTTCTTCCTAATATTGGAAATTAGCTATCTTCTTGCTTTGGCCTCTTTCAGAATGTTTTCATTACCCTTCTTAGCTGTCCATGGTACTCTCAACATTCTTCTGTAAAACCACATTTCTACAGACTCCAGTGATTTTCTTGTCTGTTGTCCTATTGTCCATGATTCACATCCATATGTTAAGACTGGCTCTACATAACATTTAAGAACTCTTTTTCTTGTTTCTATTGTCAAAAATGGATTGCAAAATATCTTCCTCATTTTTTGGAAAGCTGCCTTTGCTTGCCTGAGCCATTCTGCATCTCACCTCTTTTGTACATCTTCCATCTGAGTTTAACAAAGTTCCCAAATATTTAAATTCATTTACCTGTTTTAATATTGTTCCACTTGTCTTTATTTTGCACTGAGGTGATGCCTTTTTCTTTGTTGTTACCATTACTTCTGTCTTTTTGCTATTAAGGCTGAGTCCTTTATTTTTGCTTTCTTTCACTATAATGTCTTATATTTCTTTAACTTATTTTCACTCTTAGCGATAGTATGGTCAATAGCAGACTATACTGGTATTTGGAAACCTCTAATACCCTGTGCAATGAACAAGCTGGTTACAGGGCAGGCAATAACACAGAAGACCAAATCTTCAGGTTAATACAACAGGTCCAAGATGGATTTCAGAAGAGACAACATACTCTAGCCATCCTAGTAGACCTGCAGCAGGCTTACGAAAGAGTCTGGCATAAGGGACTTTTATTGAAGATGAGAGATGCCGGAATACATGGGAAACTGTACAAATGGGTCAAATATTTCCTAGTTGACAGAACAATACAAACTAAATTAAATGAATCCTTATCAGACAAAGAGGTGCTAGAGGAAGGACTACGATAGGGATCACCACTCAGTTGTACCCTTTTTTTTTTTATATATATCAATGATCTGACCAAAACCCTGATAAATAAAAAAGCTCTCTATGCAGATGATCTGGTCATGTGGAGTACTAACGAAAATATTAGAACAGCTGAAGCACAACTAAACAAAGATCTGAGACACCTAGAAGAATACTGTAATACCTGGAAAATGAAAATAACTATACAGAAAACAGTATATACAGTATTTACTAGAAGCAACAAAATAGCTAAGGCAAACATCAAACTCAATCTCCAACACAATAGTCTACAAAAGAGGAACACCCTACATACTTAGGAATACAACAAGACCGACAATTGAACCTGAAGAAACACTTAGAGAATCTCACTAAGAAAGCAACACAAAGACTCCAACTAATGAAAAGGCTTTCCAGTACCTCATGGGGAGCAGACAAAGAAACACTTAGAAATCTCTATCTGGGATATGTACGCTCTGTTTTGGATCATGGTTGCTCGCTCCTAGTGACATGCAGCAAAACAACAAACATGTCACTGGACAAGATACAAAATAATGCATTACAACTCATTAGTGGTGCAATGAGGTCCACTCCAGTTGCAGCCTGCAAAATCCACTGCAATGTTGAACCTTTAGAGTTGAGGAGAAACAAGGCCGCTATGATGCTCTATGAAAGACAAAAAAGAATGGAGAAGGACCACCCAAACAGAAAATTAGTAGATACATGGACTCCAAAACAAAGAATTAAGCAGATGTCAGTATTACATGTTAGAAATATACAAGAGAAATTCCATCAAGCTGAAAAACGACTACAAACATCAAGAGTCAAGAAAGTAATGCCACCAAGTACTAATTTTTAAAATCCTGAAATAAATGTAGAGATATGTGACAGAACAGATAAAAGGGCAGACCCAGGATGAGTAACACTAGCAGCAAGGAAAACAAAAGATACTTATCCAGAGGATTGGATACATATATACACAGATGGTGCAACCACTAACGCTACTTCAAAAGCTGGATATGGAATATTAATATATAATCCAGATGGAACAGCAGAAGAAATATGTGGACCTTGTGGTGAAGTCTGTAACAATTATGAAGCAGAAATAACAGCTATAGAAACAGCAATTTATCATTTAAATACAATTTTCGATACCACACCATCGTAGAAATCAAACACAGTCATATTTACGGATTCCAAATCGGCTCTGCAAGCACTGGGAAACAAAACGAACAAACCAGAACTCACACAGCTTATCATAGATACAGACAAACTCATTGAAACACATAACATAAGATTGGTAATGCAGTGGATCCCGGGACACTCAAACATACCAGGAAATGATAAGGCAGATACATTAGCTAAGAGAGGATCCTGACATACTTCCATCACACTAGACACAGCCAAACAAATCATAAACTCCAACAATAGAGAGGAGTGGTTGAATGGATGGGCCTTAGGGAAAACAGAGAGAGAGCTTTTCAAATATATGGCAAGACCAAATCCACAAGACAACATCAACTACCTAACAAGAAGAGACCAAACCACCATCTTCAGACTGAGAACAGGAAAATTATTCAGAACACGAAAGACAAATATGGCACCACCGTGAAAGAGATTGGAGCCTCATCATGTAACACTCCAAAGAAAGCCATGGAGAGAAATACTAAACCAATATATGCCTGCTTTATAGACTACACCAAAGCTTTCGATAGAATACACCATAACCAACTCATAGACTGCCTAAAGGATATAAATCTAGACAACACAGACATACGACTAATATGTAATTTGTACTGGGAGCAATCAGCAATAATAAGATATAACAAGGAGAACTCTACACCCATGGACATAAAAAGAGGAGTAAGACAAGGATGCATCCTATCACCAAGCTTGTTCAATTTATACACTAAGCAAATCTTTAAACATCTCAGAGATACCAGGCCTAAACATTAATGGAAAGATAATCAATAACCTAAGATATGCTGATGATACTGCACTACTAGCAGAAAATCCTAAAGATCTACAACAATTGCTTAATGTGATAAACATAACAAGCAAAAAATATGGACCAGAAATGAATATCAAAAAGACTAAAACTATGATCATAAACAAGAAAATTCTCAAGACCTACAATTAAATATCACAGTTGAGGGAATACATCTGGAGACAGTCCAGAGCTACAACTACCTGGGACATACTATAACCAATGATGGAAAATGCAAAATTGAAATAAACAAAAGAATAGGTATGGCAAAAAGTAATTTTAATGCTATGAAAAATATACTAACAACAAAACAAATATCAGCAGGGCTGAAACTAAGAATAGCAAAATGTTACATCTTCTCAATATTCCTGTATGGTGCAGAAACATGGACATTAGACAAGAAAACAGAACAGAAAATTGAAGCCTTTGAAATGTGGATTTATAGAAGAATAGGTAGAATTGGATGGAAACAAAAGATAACAAACGATGAAGTTTTAAAACAACTGAAAATAAAAAGAGAACTACTAAATACAATTAAGACAAGACAAATGAAATTTTTGGGACATGTTAAAAGACATAACAGCCTACTAAAAGTAATATTGGAAGAAAAAATACAAGGTAAAAGAGGCAGAGGCAGACCAAGACTAACATGGGCGAGTAACATCAAAATATGGACAAGTCAATCTATGACAGCCTGCACAATCAAAGCAAGAAACAGAGTAGACCTTCAGTAGTCAACCTTCGTTGCGGAGAAGGCACTCGATAATGATGATGATGAATTATGTCAGATTGTTAGGGAAAAAACAAAACAAAAACTCTCATACAAGAGTTATTTTGTCAGTCTAATTATGTCAGATGTAAAAAACAAAACAAAAACTCTCATACAAGAGTTATTTTGTCAGTCTAATTATGTCAGATTGTTAAGGAAAAAACAAAACAAAAACTCTCATACAAGAGTTATTTTGTCAGTCTAATTATGTCAGATGTAAAAAACAAAACAACACTTATTATCTTTAACATAGCAACCCTGGTGGTCATTGGGGCCCTCTTGGCAATGTTTTCAGAATTTTCTCCCTCATGATTAAGAGCTGCTTTATGAGATGTGATGAAGGTTAATCTTGACCATTCGTTGATGCTGTCTTTCACCACTTTTTCTGTCTACCTTGTCTTCTTTTGCCTGGTAGTTTGCCCTACGAAATGGTCTTAGCAAGGCTTGTAGTTCTTATAAATACCATTACAATTTTTTGTTCTTTTACCATTGACAGTAAGTCTTGAATTTGTCTTATGGATCTTTGGATTGTGTCCACTTTCTGATTGGCAATATAAAACATACACAAGACCTTTTTATTTCATTTCCAGAGCTTCATTTTCTTTTTTCGAGACCAACGGTGTCCATGCTTCGAAACACCTGTGGACAAGGCTAATTCTACCACTAGATGGATTCTTTCAGTTTTTGGAGAACTGAAAGATGAGGCCAATTCTATGAGAGATTGCGGAACAGACTGATTCTGTTGGGAAGCTCAGCATGCTATGAAATGATTTGATCAGATTTGGGAAAACTTGAAGATGAGGTTCATTATAAGGCTCTTCATATTATCAAGTTGATTCTATCAGATTCTAGATAACTTAAGAAAGGCTGATTTTGTCAGATTCTAGATAACTTAAGAAAGAGGCTGATTCTATCAGGTTCTAGATAACTTAAGAAAGAGGCTGATTCTGTCAGATTCTAGATAACTTAAGAAAGAGGCTGATTCTGTCAGATTCTAGATAACTTAAGAAAGAGGCTGATTCTGTCACATTACTTTAATTTTCATCCTCTGTAGGAATATTGACTGCTGAAAAGTAAAGTTAGATGTCCACATTCATATATCAAAAGAACAAATGTAGAAAATAAAATGCAAACTTGTATTCCCCAGGAATCAGTAAAACTATCAAGAATGTGCAACCAATTATTTTTAAAAGAACATTTACTAACCATGCTGCAAGTCTGTGCTCAACTTCCTTGAGAAAAGAATAGTGGTAGTTGTAGATTGGATCAAAGTACTGGAACAAGACTTCAGACATGGAGTTTAGCATAGCTGGATCACAGCTCACTGCATTACGGAACCACTGCAGGAAAATAACCAACAGTTAATAATATTTACTTTACTTAATAAGACTAAACACTGCCTATGGTATAAATTCATATGTCAACCAACAAGAAAAAGAAACCATCAACATGTAATATTTTAAATCATGCAAGGAACATAAATAAAAACATGACACTCAATTAATAAAAACATGACATTCAATTTAAAAAAGATATATGAATATTTTATTGATTAAAATAATAGATTTAAAGGTTTAAAAAAAATCATGACTGTACATAATAGTACAGTTTTCATGGAAACAATGACCATTTTGAGAAGGTAATACCAAGGGATGTTTCCTGACACTGAACCATAAGCTCTCAAGCCATTTCAAAGTGTTGGAATGCAATGACTGTATGGATATCACAGAGTTCAGCAGGAACTGTGTAATGCTTGAGGAGTGTAATGATAGGTTGTCAATATTGGCAGGTCCAGCAGTGTGGAGACCATGATGACCTTCATCTTGTCAGCTAGTCTGTTGTGATAGAAGCCTAATGAAGGGTTGAAGTGGGGTCTTGATCACTGCAGACCATTAACCCAGCAAGACTGACCAAAGATTGGCTAGCTCATGTTCCTCTACAAACCCCAACAAAAATAATAATGAAATGTTATTTTGCTGCTGAACATGGCTCATTAGCCATTAGAGAGGCTGATCAACAAAACACTATCTTGTAGTGACTACAGAAGATCGATAGCAGCTTGCTTCTGGTAATGTGTAAATACAGAAAAGGCCATACAAGAACCACAAAGAATGATGTAATAAAAATAGGCTGCATAACAAGAACCACAAAGAATGATCTTCTTCTTTCCTTCCTCATTTGCCTTTTAGCGTCGAGGGGAGATACAATTTGTGGTCTTTTGCTATTCTGTTCTCCTTTGCTGCTATTATGTTTCCTAGTGTTTCTAATACTCCGGCAATCCATCTTTTTCGTGGTCAGCCCTTGCGACTGGTCTTCTTGCAACGTTTATTGAAGGCTCCTTTGTTGTTTTGATCTTTCTGCCTTGTTACGTGGCCAAACCATTTTATCTGTTGTTTTTTTTTTATATATTCTATGGCCGGGGTTATTACTAGCTTTCTTCTCAGTTCTTCATTTCTGATCTTATCTCTCAGGCTCTTTCCTGTCATTCGTCTAACACATTTCATCTCAGTAGAGGTTATTTTTCTGATTGTTCTTGCATCTAGGGTCCAGGACTGGCATTGGTAGCATAACATTGGGATGAAGATTGTGTTGTGGTGGGCCCGTTTTGCCTCTAGAGTTATTTCCTTGTTGGACAATAGTGGTGATAGCTGTCCAATGATTTGACAAGCTTTGTTGCATCTTGAGTCTATCTCTGCTGTTTGTGAATTGTCGTTTGTCACTAGACTTCTTAGTTGTTTTAGTTGTCTGCCTTCTACAGTTATAATGAAGTTCTATTTTTCTTTTGTGATATTCATGACTTCTGTTCTGTTGATTTTCATGTTGTATTTTGTGCCTGTGCTGTTGAGTCTATTTAAGTGTTCTTGTAGGTCTTCTATTGTTTCATGTATTAGTGCCTGATCATCTGCAAATAGAAGCTCGTTGATCTCCTCTGTCTCTGTTGGGAAGGCTAACTTGCATATATAGTCCTTGCATGTAATAAACAGTAGGGGGGGATAGTACACACCCCTGTCTTACACCTGATCTAACTTAGAAGTGGTCTGTGTAACCTGCTGCTGTTCTGACTGTGCAGCTGCTGTTGATGTAGAGACTTTTAATTAGATGGTTAAATGTTGACTTACTCTGTATGTTGTTAGTATCTTCCACAGTTGTTCTCTGTTTACTCAGTCAAATGCTTTAAATGAACAAAGAATGATGCAATAACAAAAGGCTATATAATAAGAAGCATAAAGAATAAAGTAATAACAATTTGACATTGGTCCAAGTAGCTGGTAGTCTTACCACACAAATCACTTCAAGATCTTTCTTGTATGTCCTCTCTGTCATCAACAGCTCTTTGGCAATAAAGTAAGCAGTGTCTGTTGGGCGATGCTGGAGGGAGAGAGCAATGTGTCATTCATGAGGAGATTCAAATACAAATAAAAACGTACAGCTAGTCTTATAGAGTTGGAAGATGACACCAGGCAGTAGCAATATTAAAGTTAGATATAGTCTTTCTATGGAGACGAGCTCTACTGGAACATGAACATAGCTATGTGTTATATTGATATCTATCAGTTCTCACAAATGTCCTGATCTTTACAAGCACAGACACATACCCATGTATGTATACAAGTAAGGTAGCAAAGATGATTTCTGAAACACACACACTACAAGTTATGCACTGTCACATTTCCCAAACAGTGCTGAGAATACAAGCATCTCCGGCTGTCCACATGTTTTTGGGCAAAGGTTGGTGAGGTTGTGTTAATGATGGAGTCATTATTGTAGCATGGAGTCAGATGAAACAGGTAATAGGTGAGGGTGTTGACTTGTGCTGAGGGGTGAAGATGTCCAAGTTGGTGAGCTATTACAAGCCAATCTTTATAACATTCCTGGCCATCCTTTTGACTAATAGTTCATGTGTGAGTTCACTTAGAGCAACAATTTTTCCAGTTGACAAATGAGTCCACCTAAACGCATAGAAACTGGAGTTAAACAAGGATGTATTTTATCGCCCTTGTTATTTGGAGTTGTTATGGACTTCATAATGAAGAAATGCTGCACTGGTAATAAAGGCATCGAATGGATACAAGGAGACCATTTGGAGGACCTCGACTTTACTGATGACATAGTTCCCATCAGCAATCATATAAAAACGATGCAGAAAAACACAAATTAACTATCATCAATAGCCAGCAAAAGCTTGAGATCAATCATGAAAAGACTAAGGTCATGAAAAGCTTAATTCCAACAGATGACAGAATATACATGGAAAACAAACCAGTGGAAGAGATCGATCACTTTATCTATCTGGGAAGTCACATTGATCGAGAATGGGATACAGGTAAAGAAATTAGAATCAGAATAGCTAAAGCAGCAATGTCTTTCAGAAGCCTTGAAAAGTTGTGGAAATCAAAACTCATCAGCACAAACACAAAACTTAAGACTATTCAAATCAAATGTACTATCAACCCTTACGTATGCGTGTGAAAGCTGGAAAACAACAAGAGGTATAGAAACAAAGTTGAACGCATTCGAAAATAAATGTCTAAGGAAAATACTTGGTATAGCGTGGAACGAATTCAAAACAAACGAGAAAATTAGAGAAATCGCTAATCAACCACTAATATCTTAGTAATAAAGAAAAGACGATGGTCATATTTTGGACATGTGATGAGAAGAGATAATAACCGAATAGCAAAGCAAGCCCTCGTCAGATGGATGCAAGACGAGCCAAGGATATTATAATCTTGATGGGAGACCTAAATGCTAAGGTAGGATCAGACAACAGAGGCTTCGAAGAGATTATGGGAAAACATGGACTTGGAGATATAAATGAGAATGGAGAGATAATTGTGAATTTCTGCGCCCTTAATCAAATGAGCCTAGGAGGAACAATATTCCAACATAAAAGAATACACAAAGCTACATGGGTGTCACCAGATCATAGAACGGAAAATAAAATTGATCACATATGTATTAATAATAAGTTTAAGTCATCCTTACAGGATGTAAAAGTATATAGAGGGGCAGATGTAGCTTCTGATCATCATCTTCTGTTAGCCAAACTTAAAATTAAACTAAAAAGGTATACTACAACGAATAAGGGTAGAAAGTATTTCAATGTAGGGTTTCTTAAAGAACAAGGAATTAAAGATAAATTTGCAGTCACAATATCAAACAAATACCAAGTCCTCCAACAACTAGAAAATACAATAGATATAGAAGATCATTGGAAACAGGTAAAAGATATATGGAAAGAGACATGCGAAGAAACACTGGGGAAAAGAGAACGCCAGAATAAGGCATGGATGACAGCAGAGACCCTGGACAAAATTAAAGAAAGAAAGAATAAGAAAGCAGACATAAATAAAAGCAAAACAAGAAGTAATAAAGCCAAGACACAGGAAGCTTACACAGAGGTGAACAAAGAAGTGAGAAGATGCATTAAAAGGGATAAGAGGAAATATATAGATGAACTAGCTAAAGAGGCAGAAGAAGCAGCAAATAAAGGGAATATGAAAGAACTGTACAACAGCACAAAGAAATTAGGTGGAAAATACAAACAGATCAATGCCTTTATCAAAGATAAGAAAGGGAATCTGCTTAGTAATATAAGGGAACAAATGGAGAGATGGAAAGAGCACTTTGAAGAACTTTTGAACAGACCCAGTTCAAATAATCCTCCAGTTATACTACCAGCAGAAGAAGAGTTACACGTTAACTGCGGAAAACCAAGCAAAGAAGAAATAATGAAAGCCATCAAACTATTAAAAATGGTAAAGCCACAGGACCAGATGAAATTCCTTCGGAAGCCATCAAAGCAGATATTAACACCTCTACCAAGACGTTACATAATCTATTAGGTAAAATTTGGGAGAGGGAAGAAATACCTAAAGACTGGAAAGAAGGTTATATGATCAAACTGCCAAAGAAAGGAAGTTTACAGGAGTGCACAAATTATAGGGGAATCATGCTACTATCAGTGCCAGGAAAAATATTAGGCAGAATCATTCTGGAGAGACTAAAGGAGGCTATAGAGAAACACTTGAGAGATGAACAAGCAGGTTTTAGGAAGAACAGATCATGTGCTGATCAAATAACTACTCTACGTATAATAGTTGAACAAAGTTTAGAACTAAAATCCCCACTTTATATTGGATTCATAGATTACGAAAAGGCATTTGATAGTTTAGACAGAAGAATGCTTTGGAAGTTGCTGAGTCATTACGGAATCCCCATAAAGTTTATTAACCTGATAAAAACAATGTATGAAGGAACAAAATGTAGAGTGGTGCATGAAGGACAGCTTACAGAAGCATTTGAAATAAGAACAGGAGTAAGGCAAGGATGCCTCCTGTCCCCATTTCTCTTTCTACTGGCCATAGATTGGATTATGAAAATAACTCAAAACAACAGAAATGGGATCCAGTGGTCACTGACCAAACAACTTGATGATTTAGACTTTGCTGATGACATAGCTCTCTTATCACACAGCCATCAACAGATGCAGGATAAAATGAGTATATTAGATGAGAGATCACAACAGCTAGGACTAAAGATTAATAGAGATAAGACCAACATTATGAGAATTAATGCAGTTGGCAATAACCAAATAAAACTAGGAGAAATACCTCTACTAGACGTACAATCTTACATATATCTGGGCAGTAATATAAAGAGGGAGGAACAGAAAATGATACCAAAATAAGGATATCAAAAGCAAGAGGAGCTTTCATTGCACTGGGAAACATATGGAAATCCAAAGAAATTAAGTTAAATACAAAAATACAAATTTTCAACTCAAATGTTAAGTCGGTCCTATTATATGGCTGTGAAACATGGAGAATAACAAAATTGACAATCAAGAAGGTACAGACTTTCATTAATGGATGCTTACGCAGAATAAAGGGATGGAAATGGCAGGACAAAGTCACTAACGTGGAATTATGGGAATGTACCGGTCAAATACCAGTGGACAAAGAGATACAGCGAAGACGATGGCGATGGATAGGACACACACAACGGAAGCCAACTGAGAGTATTGCACAACAGGCCCTTTTTTGGAATCCCCAGGGGAAAAGACAAAGAGGAAGACCAAGGAATTCTTGGAGAAGACAGATAGAAGCAGAGATGAAGATGATGGGAAGACATGGAATGATCTTAAAAGAATTGCAAAAAACAGAACGACTTGGAAAGTGTTTGTTGAAGACCTATGCTCCACTAGGAGCTAAAAGGTAGAAGAAGAAGAAGAAGAAAGCAAGCCCTCATGTGGGAAACAACAGGTAAGAGAAAAAGAGGAAGACCCAGGGAGACACTGAGAAGAACTTTGATAAGAGTGGCAAGAGCAGCAGGAATCGGCTCCCTCAATGAGATAGAGCTGCTTGCACAGAACAGAGACAAATGGCGAGATTTGATAAAATATCTTTAAAAGAATTGAAAACTGCTAGAACAAAAATTCAGATGAAGGAGTATCTTGGTCTACGCCCTATGGGCCGGCTACGGCTCGAAAGGCCAATAGATATATATCCTGAATTGAATTAGGACCTACTGACTTACCCTGATTTTTCTCTTCAGTTCATCTTCCTTGTCCTGGGAGGAAAAGATGCTGCACTCATTGTCTGCCTTCACACCACTATCTGCTCGACTCAGCACTCCTCCACTCATTCTGCTCAAACTGTTCATATCAGTTATGCCACCAGAGTCATGCTTCTGGTAAAAGGACAAGTCGGCATCGTCCAACTGTGCTTGAGATGATGTCTTGTGGTTCTCTGTGGCATGTCTGCCTGAGGCAATGGCTGCCTCTGGGAGATGCCCATTACCTCTCACATCATGTCTGTTGTTGACCACACCTTCATTACACTTCTCCTCCAGAACTTCCTCACTGGAGTGATATCCTGAGGCCTTCATATATAATCCAAGGTCATCAGAATGGTCAGCTCTCCCATTTTCTTCAACAAAGTAATCAGGAACTGGTGGAAGAGGCTCGTCATCTTCAAATGGTGGGGGAGGTAGAGGAGGGGATGGAGGTGGAGGGAGATCATCAATATCATCTGATTTATCAGAGGGCTGGCGAATCACTCCAATGCTTGAGCTGCGTTCTGGGGGACTGTGGAGATAACAACAAAGTTCAAGGCTTGTCATTTGATGAATTTCTTTAAAGAAAACTGGTCATTTGATCTACAACTGATGCAGGCTGTGAGTCACATGAATTGTAGAAAAGGTTGTAATGATAGATGATATAGCCGCAGCTTGATTCTATTGACAGCTAGCTCATTTTCTAATGTTCTGTTTATATAACAAAAAAGACATAATATAAAAACAGTATTAAAAAAAATATGTGCTGGCAACAAACAATAGCCATAAGAATTGACAACCAAACAGGACAATTCCAATATGTAAAGCAAGGAGTCAGACAAGGCTGTGTTCTGTCATCAGATTTGTTTTCACTTTACAGCTAAAATATTATGAGATCAATAGTAGATATGAAAGGAACTGAAGTCAGCGGTCACAACATAAACAATTTGCGATATGTGGATGACACAGTCTTAATAGCAGAAACAGAGAATGAACTACAAGAAGATGATAAACATAATAGTAAAAGAAAGAAACAAGAAAGGTCCCAGTCTAGTAAGAAAACAGAAGTAATGGTCATATCGAAGAAACAATCATCACCATCATGCAGCATAAAAAAAATCTGAAACAAGTGCAATGCATCAAATACTAGGGCACACTATTAACATCAGATGGAAGATGCACCACAGAAATAAAAAGAAGAAAGCTCATGCCAAAATAGCATTTCAGAAAATTAAAAACGTCTTATGCAACAAGTCTATGTCAACAGAAGTGAGAAATAGAGTTCATCAGTGCTGTATAGAACCAATTATGATCTATGGAAGTGAATCATGGACAGCAAACGAACAAATGAAAATTCAAACAAATGAAAATTCAAACAAATTTTAACAAATTAAACGAACAAAAATCTCAGATTTTTCAGAAGAATGTTGAAAGTTCCCTGGACAGTTAAAAAGACCAATGAGGAAATTCTCAAAGAGACCAACAAAAAAGGGAGCTCCTAAAAAAAACATCAGAAAGAAACAATCAACACTCTTCGAACACATCATGAGAAGAGGAAAGTTGGAATACTTGGTTACAACTGGCAAAATACAGGGAAAGAGAGATCGTGGATGACAAAGAAAGAAAATGCTAGATAGCTTGGTGTCATGGCATGGAAAACAGTCAACAACAGAATTGATATGATGCATGGTAGATAAAAAATTGTGGAAGTATAAAAAGTCTAAGGAACCGTGATCTAAAATACTTCGTAAAGTAAAGGTTCTCTCCTTGATTTGTTAGGTGTATAGAGAATATGGTGTTAGTGACCATATTTTTCCATGACCATGGTACATTTTTGGCTGATTGGGTCGGTATCACACAAGGCCTGCTTTACTTCCCAGGATAATCACTGGTACCCATTTCTAGAGGCTGAATGAATCCCTGAGTATATTGGTCTGAAAAAAATCTGCCACTTCTGAGAATTTAACTCTGACCCCTCTGATCAGGGAGTGAGCAAGCTAACCACTCAGCTACAGAGGCTTCAAAATACATTGTGGTCTACTTAATTTGTTCTCATTCTTTTTTTCTCCCCCATTACATTAGTGATTCCGTAACCAGTTAACTAAGCAAATATTACTGACTTTACCAATAAATTTTTTTTTAAATCGGATATTAGTGACTCCATAAACAACTAACTAAAAAGATCGTAACCCATAAATAACTAACTAAACAGATAGTGACTCCATAAACAACTAACTAAAAAGATCGTAACCCATAAATAACTAACTTAACAGATATTAGTGACTCCATAAACAGCTAACTAAACAGATAGTGACCCATAACAACTAACTAAACAGATAGTGACTCCATAAACAATTAACTAAACAGGTATCATTGACTCCATAAACAATTAACTAAACAGGTATCATTGACTCCATAAACAATTAACTAAACAGGTATCAGTGACTCCCATCTACATCTCTACAACTATCTAATCAACAATAATGATTAAACAACAGATAACTCTCCTATAGAACAGCTCATTGATAACAATATGGTACAAGGGAAGGTACCTGGGTCGTACTAATTTCACCGAAGCACTATCCTCTTCCACAACCTCTGGAATGTTCTCAATTTCAGCTGTTCGTGACAGACGATGATTCTCATGCTCTTCATCATACTTCTCTTTCTGGTGGTCACCAATGACAGGAGCAGACAACTTGCGGTCTTTCTCCGACAGTCCAGCAGGGGCAAGAGAGGACACTGAAAGTAAACAAACATTGTGTACTGTAGCAGGCATATACAGATACCATAATCATCAACAACAAATACAGTTATCAATAAACAATGTGCAATGTACCAAGAACATATCCTGTGGCAGTCTGAAGGGAGAAATAATGAGAACAATGTATCAGGAGATTATAAACTGAAGAGAGAGGAAGCATAACAAGAAGAATTGAAAAGAAATAATAATCAGACCTGAAGCCTTGGTCTACCTAGATGCTATCTGAAGTGATAGCAGGATTTAGTATAATGAGGAATGTAGAACTCCATATAATAAAGTCATCAAAGGTACTTTAGAAATGTGATCATTTGAATTTAACAAAAAAGTAAAAACTGACAAAATTAATTTTTACACATCTGGAAAGTGACAATTAAGTAGTGAAAAAAGATTCAAATTATGACAGTACAGAAAATATGCATACAGACTGTACTAGTAATATGGATATGGGAAGAATGACTTTCAGTGAATTCTTATTAATGTCCTGCCACTATAATGTCAATATCAAACATAGGCTCACCACAGGAAACAGCAAAATGCAGGTGAGATTTGATAGCAGAAGCCACAACAAAACATTCCTGACAACACCAAACATTTGATCAAGTTATGAAACTCAAATGTTTTCACCAAACAACAACCCATGCATAAAAGACACACTGCAAACAAATGTAGTGGTTATGGCTCAACATTGTTCCGTTCTTGTTCATCAAACCACCACCATCACTGTAACAGACAGGTTTAGGATATTTGATATGACCACAAAGCCTCAACATAGTGACTAAGCACAAATAAGGATAAAATAAATAAGGATAATGGATCAGGTGGGGGGAGTGGGTGTTAGTAGCCTAAAGGCAAATGAGCAATATGGTGTTGATGTCCATAATTTTTTTCAGTGACCAACAGAACAATTTATGGTTCATATGGACAGAGTCGCTGTACCCATTTTTAGAAGTTGAGTGAGTCTCACAGCTGCGTCAGTCCAAAAAAGAATTTGCTGCTATATCTAAGATTAGAATACAAGACTCTTCAGATCAGTAGCTAACCACTGCAACTTCAACAAATGAGTGTAATTTTAAAAGGGCTGATGACAATTTTCTCAATCTTCTTCTTCTACCTTTCAACTCCCTGTGAAGCATAGGTCATCAACAAAAACTTTCCAAGCCGTTCTGTTTCTTGCCATTCTTTTAAGATTATTTCAAGTCTTCCCCATCATCTTCATCTCTGCTTCCATCTGTCTTCTCCAAGAATATTTTGATCTTCCACTTTGTCTCTTTCATTTAGGATTAAAAAAAAATGGGCCTGTTATATAATACTCTTAGTTGGCTTCCACAATGTATCCAGCATCATCGTCTTCACTGTATCTCTTTAACCACTGGTATTTGACTGGTACTTTTCCATAATTCTATTACTGATTTTGCCCTGCCAATTCCATTCTTTTATTCTGCGCAAGCATCCATTAATAAAGGTCGGTATCTACACGATTATCATGTTTGTTGTTCTCCATGTTTCAAAGACCTATAATGGAACTGACTTAACATTGGAGTTGAAAATTTGTATTTTTGTAATTAACATAATTTCTTTGGATTTCCATATGTTTCTAAGTGCAACGAATGCTCCTCTTGCTTTTGATATCTTTATTTTGGTATCATTTTCTGTTCCTTCCTCTTTATCAATATTATTGCCCAGATATATGTAAGATTGTATGTTTAGTAGAGGTATTTCTCCAATTGTTATTTAATTATTGCCAACCGCATCAATTCTCATAATTGTATTCTTATCTATTCAGTCGCTTCTGTTGTAATCTCTCATCAAATAAGCTCATTTTATCTTGCATCTGTTGATGGCTGTGCGATAGGAGAGCTATGTCATCAGCAAATTCTAAATCATCAAGTTGCTTGGTCAATGACCACTGGATTCCATTTCTGTCATTCTGAGTTATTTTCATAGTCTGTTCTATGGCCAGTAGAAAGAGAAATGGAGACAGAAGGCATTCCTGCCTTACTCCTGTTCTTATTTCAACTGCTTCTATAAGCTGCCCTTCATGTACATAACTACATTTCATTCCTTCATACATTGTTCTTATCAGGTTAATAAACTTTATGGGAATTCCAAAATGATTCAGCAACTGTCAAAGTATTCCTCTGTCTAAACTATCACATGCCTTTTCGTAATCAATGAATCCAATATAAAGTGGGGACTGTAGTTTTAAACTTTGTTTAACTATTACACTTAAGGTAAATAAAAAGTATAAATAGTTATTTGATCTGCACATGATCTGTTCTTCCTAAAACCTGCTTGTTCATTTCTCAAATGTTTCTCTATGGCCTCTTTTAGTCTCTCCAGAATGATTCTGCTTAGCATAATTCCCCTATAATTTGTGTACTCCTGTAAACTTCCTTTCTTTGGTAGGTTGATCAAATAACCTTCTTTCCAGTCTTTAGGTATTTCTTCCCTCTCATATATTTTATCTAGTAGATTATATAAAATCTCGGTACCGGTGTTCTGGTCCTGTGGCATTATCATTTTTTAATAGCTTGATGGCTTTAATTATTTCAATTCTTGCTTGGTTTTCCACAGTTAACGTGTAACTCTTTCTTCTGCTGGCAGTATATCTAGAGTGTTATTTGGGCCTGGTCTGTTCAAGAGTTGGTAAGTACAAGAACCTCATAAATGCTCCTTCCATATCTCTATTTGTTCCATTATATTACTAAGCAAATTTCCTTTCTTATCTTTAACAAACACATTGATCTGTTTGTATGTTCTGCTTAACTTTTTTGTGCTGTTGTACAGTTCTTTATATTTCCTTTATTTTCCGTTTTCGTCGTTTTCCTCTTTAGTTACTTCATCTATATATTTCCTTTTATCTTTTTTATTGCATGTTCTCACTTCTTTGTTCTTTTCTGTGTAATTTTGTGCGTCTTGGCTATAGTACTTCTCATTTTGCTTTTATTTATGTCTGCTTTCTTATTCTTTCTTTCTTTAATTTTCACCAGTGTCTCTGCAGTCATTCATGACTTATTCCGGCGTTCTCTTTTCCCCAGGGTTTCTTCACATGTCTCCTTATTCAATATATCCTTCTACTGTTTCCAATGATCTTCTATATTTATTGTATTTTCTAGTTGTTGGAGGACTTGGTATTTGTTTGATACTGTGACTGCAAATTTATCTTTAATTCCTTGCTCTTTTAGAAACCCTACATTGAAATACTGTCTACCCTTAAGTGTTGTAGTGTATCTTTTCAGTTTAAGTTTGACTAGCAGAAGAGATGATCTGAAGCCACATCTGTTCTTCTATATACTTTACATCATGTAAAGATGACTTAAACTTTCTATTAATACGCATGTGGTCAATTTAATTTTCCGTTCTATGATCTGGTGAAATCTGGTGATTTTTTTTTTTTTTTTTATCATTTTAAATGTTGCTCTTATTAATTTTGGCCCTACTGCCTCCCATTCTATCAGTTTTTTTTTCTGTGCTTCCCTTGATAGCTTTATAGCTATCCCTTCACTATGTTGTGCTCTAGGTATCTGGTGTCCTGATGATAAATCATCTCTCCTGTGTTTAATTTTATCCTTTCTATTCCTAGCCATCTTGTTTCACACATTCCTGGAATATCTATTTTGTAGATTGCCTTTTCTGCTGTTACTTGTGCAGCTTCTTCTTGTTTATTTAGAGTACGTACATTCCAGGTGCCAATTCTGGAGGATTCCCGGTAGACAAAAGGTGAGTTGCCAACCCAAACTCCTTACGTCTTTCTCCAGATTGCGTTATAAATCTCTTAGACAGAGAGCCCTTATCTTTCCTGGTTGGCAGATTTACTTTTTTTCTTTTCTTTGACTTGTCCATGTTTGTGAAATTTTTTCTCCTTATTTTGTTACAGTACAGGATAGCCAGTCCCATGCCCACGTGAATTTTCTCAATAATAATGGACATTTTATTTACTTTCATTTAACTATGATTTTGTGGAAAAACATGACATACTTTGAGGTCACAGAATTCACAGAATATAATGACTGATAAGTAAAACATAATTACTATATAAAAGGACAAGCAAAGCAGTGATAAATATTCTGAAGACAAAAAAATTATTTAAAATTCCCAACCGTACTGATAACAAAATAGATGGAAACAAAGCTGTCAGTTACCCCCAAACAAAAGGTGATATAATGATTACTGAGCACAGACAATCAATGATTATAAACAGACAATTGGATACATGTGTGGAATTTATATATGTATATGTGAAAAGACAAGTTTAAATATCTGCAGGGAATGTCTGTATCTTCTGCAGATCTTTAGTATTCAGAATAAACGAGATCCAAATGTGTTTAAACTTGTGTATATTTCTATTAGTGGCACTGTTAATGTTATTAAGCATTTAGTTTTGTTGCAGCATTCTGACAATGGGAAGGTTAGGCTTGTCATGCTAGCAATGTTTGAGTTTGTAAATGTGAAGGTGTGAAAGTGATGAATCAATAAAGAACTGTTGAACCAGTGATTTAGTTTTAAAATGAGAAATATTTTCTTGCTATGCACTTCAAAATAGCCCTACCAGCAAAAATCAAAAGATAATGAAATTAACAGCATCTCTACCAAATGTGATATGACAAATGGAATTAAATCAAAATGTCAGTTCCTCCCATCAACTTAAGTGAAAAAAAAAACATAATTAAATCCAAACATCAGCTCCTCATAACACTTGAGAAATCAACTGAGCAAGAAGCCTGACTAATGTAGTCCCAGCATCTGACAAGAAAATCAAGTAGCACCACACAAGACGTTAATATTCACAAACAAAACTCTTCTGAACAACAAAGTCACGTCACACTTCTCCATCACTTCCATTATAAGCTTCAATTGTGTCATCAACTCTTCCCCTAAACAGCTAAAGGCACATCCTCCTTCAGTATAAAAAAAATTTATCCTCCCTTCTTGCTTTCCCTGTGGCTCTACCCCAGCCATTCATTGTCTGACTCCCGATATTGGCTGGATGTCTCAGCAACCCTGTTAATGATCTTCCCTTTTAATGCAGGTTGCTTCCCCTGACAGCCATTTTAGCTAAATGTCATCATTTCTTGTTGCGATTACCACTTTATGTTCCTCACATTTGCTTTTACTCATGAGAAATAGCTAGGATTGAGGGAAGTATAGGGAATGTAAGAAGGAAATATTTCAGAATATATGAGAAAGAAGAAATTCAACATTTTCTGTGTAATTTCTTTAAGAATGGAATTCAAAAAAACGTTTAGTAATGAAGGTTTTGCTTTTTCTGTTTGAGTTTTCTAGCATTTCATGTGAACATTTCTCCAATCATGTTCTCTAACTACCAAATAAAATAAGGACATGGCCTTGATCTTAATACAGACATATTCATCCCTGCCAATGTTCTTAGATACCCAAATAGGATTGCTGAGAACCTGGAAGTGTCATTTTATGGCTCTCGTAAAAAATCATGTGGATGACATAAAATCTCAGAGAATCCATAGCAATAAGGTCGAAATGGCCTATTCTTGTTTCAGCAAATAACAATTCTCAAGTTTCAAGTGAGATTTCACTGGGAATGTTAAGGAGATATAGGTAAGTATAAGAGTTGTGAAAGAAAATATGACATTCGAATATGAAATACAGCACATATGAGATATCAGATAGTGCATACAAAATGAGCAAGTATGTAAGCTTTTACTGAGTTGATGAGATATTCCAGCATAAACTATATTAAAGAGTGAGTATATGACAAATTAGTTTGTGATTATATGCAACATGAGTGAGTACTACGGATGTGAAACACCCTGACTAGACAAATTGATTAAAGTGGATTCTAAACATATAGTTTAGAACAACCTGACTAGACTAATTAATGTGGATTCTAAATATATAGTTTTAGGACTATCTGACTAGACTAATTAAAGTGGATTCTAAATATATAGTTTTAGAACAACCTGACTAGACTAATTAATGTGGATTCTAAATATATAGCTTTAGAACTATCTGACTAGACTAATTAATGTGGATTCTAAATATATAATTTTAGGACTATCTGACTAGACTAATTAATGTGGATTCTAAATATATAGCTTTAGAACAATCTGACTAGACTAATTAATGTGGATTCTAAATATATAGCTTTAGAACTATCTGACTAGGCTAATTAATGTGGATTCTAAATATATAGCTTTAGAACTATCTGACTAGACTAATTAATGTGGATTCTAAATATATAGTTTTAGGACTATCTGACTAGACTAATTAATGTGGATTCTAAATATATAGTTTTAGGACTATCTGACTAGACTAATTAATGTGGATTCTAAATATATAGTTTTAGAACAATCTGACTAGTTAAACTAATTAATTTTTAAAATGTGGATTCTAGATATATAGTTTTAGAGCAACCTGACTAGACAAACTGATTAATGTCGATTCTAAATATATAGTTTTAGAGCAACCTGACTAGACAAACTGATTAATGTCGATTCTAAATATATAGTTTTTACATCAACGTAGGTAGACTACGCAGAACAAATCTGAGAATGGAAATCCTTAATAAAAAATAGAATAGGCAGAGAGATGAGAAAGAAAATGTGAACCATGTTGAATGAATGCAGAAAATGTCAATTATTGTCATCTTGAAAAACTCCTGTCTATGTCAAAGTTAATTGTGATTCTAACACCTTCAGTCTAGGTCAAGGTCAGCTAATCTATTCCTAATCTTTGGTATGTGTCAAAGTCAGATACTGTGGTATTCACATTTTATTTTGCTACTTTTTATGTCAATGACTGTGGTATTTTTGTATCTTTTGTCTGTGTCATGGTCAGCAAATGCAAACTTCATATCTTCAATCTATATCCATATCAATATACTAGCTTTGATATCTTTGATCTGTCTCAAAGTCATCTACTGTGACCATCATACGTTTTGTCTATGTCAAAACCAACCACTGAGGCCATCATATATCATGCCAGTGTCAAGTTCAGCTACTAAAGCTGTCATACCTCCTGTCTGTGTCAAAGTCAGTTAATGAAGCTGTCATATCTCCTGTCTGTGTCAAAGTCAGCTATTGAAGCTGTCATACCTCTTATCAGTATCAAAGTCAGTTATTGAAGCTGTCATATCTCCTGTCTGTGTAAAGTTCAGCTACTAAAGTTGTCATACCTCCTGTCAGTGTCAAAGTCAGCTACTGAAGCTATCATATACCTCCTGTCAGTGTCAAAGTTAGCTACTGAAGCTATCATACCTCCTGTCAGTGTCAAAGTCAGCTACTGAAGCTATCATATCTCCTGTCAGCGTTAAAGTTAGCTACTGAAGCTATCATACCTCCTGTCAGTGTCAGAGTTAGCTAATGAAGCTATCATACCTCCTGTCTGTGTCAAAGTTAGCTAATGAAGCTATCATACCTCCTGTCAGTGTCAAAATTAGCTACTGAAGCTATCATACCTCCTGTCAGTGTCAAAGTTAGCTAATGAAGTTATCATACCTCCTGTCTGTGTCAAAATTAGCTACTGAAGCTATCATACCTCCTGTCAGTGTCAAAGTTAGCTACTGAAGCTATTATATCTCCTGTCAGTGTCAAAGTTAGCTACTGAAGCTATCATACCTCCTGTCAGTGTCAAAGTTAGCTACTGAAGCTATTGTACATCCTGTCTGTGTCAAAGTCAGTTATTGAAGCTGTCATATCTCCTGTCTGTGTCAAAGTCAGCTATTGAAGCTGGCATACCTCTTATCAGTATCAAAGTCAGTTATTGAAGCTGTCATAATCTCCTGTCTGTGTCAAGTTCAGCTACTAAAGCTGTCATACCTCCTGTCAGTGTCAGAGTTAGCTACTGAAGCTATCATACCTCTTGTCAGTGTCAAAGTTAGCTAATGAAGCTATCATACCTCCTGTCTGTGTCAAAGTTAGCTACTGAAGCTATCATACCTCCTGTCAGTGTCAAAGTTAGCTACTAAAGCTATTATATCTCCTGTCAGTGTCAAAGTTAGCTACTGAAGCTATCATACCTCCTGTCAGTGTCAAAGTTAGCTACTGAAGCTATTATATCTCCTGTCAGTGTCAAAGTTAGCTACTGAAGCTATCGTACCTCCTGTCTGTGTCAAAGTCAGCTACTGAAGCTATCATACCTCCTGTCTGTGTCAAAGTTAGCTATTGAAGCTATCATACCTCCTGTCTGTGTCAAAGGCAGCTACTGAAGCTATCATACCTCCTGTCAGTGTCAAAGTTAGCTACTGAAGCTATCATACCTCCTGTCAGTGTCAAAGTTAGCTACTGAAGCTATTATACCTCCTGTCTGTGTCAAAGTCAGTTATTGAAGCTGTCATATCTCCTGTCTGTGTCAAAGTCAGCTATTGAAGGTGGCATACCTCTTATCAGAATCAAAGTCAGTTATTGAAGCTGTCATATCTCCTGTCTGTGTCAAGTTCAGCTACTAAAGCTGTCATACCTCCTGTCAGTGTCAGAGTTAGCTACTGAAGCTATCATACCTCCTGTCAGTGTCAAAGTTAGCTAATGAAGCTATCATACCTCCTGTCTGTGTCAAAGTTAGCTACTGAAGCTATCATACCTCCTGTCAGTGTCAAAGTTAGCTACTAAAGCTATTATATCTCCTGTCAGTGTCAAAGTTAGCTACTGAAGCTATCATACCTCCTGTCAGTGTCAAAGTTAGCTACTGAAGCTATCGTACCTCCTGTCTGTGTCAAAGTCAGCTACTGAAGCTATCATACCTCCTGTCTGTGTCAAAGTTAGCTACCGAAGCTATCATACCTCCTGTCTGTGTCAAAGTTAGCTACCGAAGCTATCATACCCCCTGTCAGTGTCAAAGTTAGCTACTGAATCTATCATACCTCCTATCAGTGTCAGAGTTAGCTACTGAAGCTATCATACCTCCTGTTAGTGTCAAAGTTAGTTAATGAAGCTATCATATCTCCTGCCTGTGTCAAAGTTAGCTACTGAAGAATCATACCTCCTGTCAGTGTCAAAGTTAGCTACTGAAGCTATTATATCTCCTGTCAGTGTCAAAGTCAGCTACTGAAGCTATCATACCTCCTGTCAGTGTCAAAGTTAGCTACTGAAGCTATTATATCTCCTGTCAGTGTCAAAGTTAGCTACTGAAGCTATCGTACCTCCTGTCAGTGTCAAAGTCAGCTACTGAAGCTATCATACCTCCTGTCTGTGTCAAAGTTAGCTACTGAAGCTACCATACCTCCTGTCAGTGTCAAAGTTAGCTACTGAAGCTATCATATCTCCTGTCAGTGTCAAAGTCAGCTACTGAAGCTATCATACCTCCTGTCTGTGTCAAAGTTAGTTACCGAAGCTATCATACCTCCTGTCTGTGTCAAAGTTAGTTACCGAAGCTATCATATCTCCTGTCTGTGTCAAAGTTAGTTACCGAAGCTATCATATCTCCTGTCTGTGTCAAAGTTAGCTACCGAAGCTATCATATCTCCTGTCTGTGTCAAAGTTAGCTACCGAAGCTATCATACTCCTGTCTGTGTCAAAGTTAGCTACTGAAGCTATCGTATCTCCTGTCAGTGTCAAAGTTAGCTACTGAAGCTATCGTACCTCCTGTCAGTGTCAAAGTTAGCTACTGAAGCTATCGTACCTCCTGTCAGTGTCAAAGTTAGCTACTGAAGCTATCGTATCTCCTGTCAGTGTCAAAGTTAGCTACTGAAGCTATCGTACCTCCTGTCAGTGTCAAAGTTAGCTACTGAAGCTATCGTACCTCCTGTCAGTGTCAAAGTTAGCTACTGAAGCTATCGTACCTCCTGTCAGTGTCAAAGTTAGCTACCGAAGCTATCGTATCTCCTGTCAGTGTCAAAGTCAGCTACTGAAGCTATCATACCTCCTGTCTGTGTCAAAGTTAGTTACCGAAGCTATCATATCTCCTGTCTGTGTCAAAGTTAGCTACCGAAGCTATCATACCTCCTGTCTGTGTCAAAGTTAGTTACCGAAGCTATCATATCTCCTGTCTGTGTCAAAGTTAGCTACCGAAGCTATCATATCTCCTGTCTGTGTCAAAGTTAGCTACCGAAGCTATCATACTCCTGTCTGTGTCAAAGTTAGCTACTGAAGCTATCGTATCTCCTGTCAGTGTCAAAGTTAGCTACTGAAGCTATCGTACCTCCTGTCAGTGTCAAAGTTAGCTACTGAAGCTATCGTACCTCCTGTCAGTGTCAAAGTTAGCTACTGAAGCTATCGTATCTCCTGTCAGTGTCAAAGTTAGCTACTGAAGCTATCGTACCTCCTGTCAGTGTCAAAGTTAGCTACTGAAGCTATCGTACCTCCTGTCAGTGTCAAAGTTAGCTACTGAAGCTATCGTACCTCCTGTCAGTGTCAAAGTTAGCTACTGAAGCTATCGTACCTCCTGTCAGTGTCAAAGTTAGCTACTGAAGCTATCGTATCTCCTGTCAGTGTCAAAGTTAGCTACTGAAGCTATCGTACCTCCTGTCAGTGTCAAAGTTAGCTACCGAAGCTATCGTATCTCCTGTCAGTGTCAAAGTCAGCTACTGAAGATATCGTACCTCCTGTCAGTGTCAAAGTTAGCTACCGAAGCTATCATATCTCCTGTCAGTGTCAAAGTCACCTATTTTGGTAGTCATATCTTCTATCAGTGTCAAAGTAAACTTTTGTGGTATTCATACTATCTGTCAGTGTGAAAGTCAGCTATTGTGTATTCATACCTTCAGTCAGTGTCAGCTATTGTGGTATTCATACCTTCTATCAGTGTCAGCTGTTGTGGTTTTCATACCTTCTATTAGTGTCACCTATTGTGGTATTCATACCTTCTTCAGTGTCAGCTATTGTGGTATTCATACCTTCTATCAGCGTCAGGTATTGCGGTATTCATACCTTCCTTAAGTGTGAAGTCAGCTATTGTGGTATTCATACCTTCCTTAAGTGTGAAGTCAGCTATTGTGGTATTCATACCTTCTATCAGTGTCAGCTATTGTGGTATTCATACCTTCCATTAGTGTCAGCTATTGTGGTATTCATACCTTCCATGAGTGGCAGCTATTGTGGCATTCATACCTTCCATGAGTGGCAGCTATTGTCGTATTCATACCTTCTATCAGTGTCAGCTATTGTCGTATTCATACCATCTATCAGTGTCAGCTATTGTCGTATTCATACCTTCTATCAGTGTCAGCTATTGTGGTATTCATACCTTCTATCAGTGTCAGCTATTGTGGTATTCATACCTTCTATCAGTGTCAGCTATTGTGGTATTCATACCTTCTATCAGTGTCAGCTATTGTGGTATTCATATTTTCAATAATTGTCAAGGTAATCTACTGTAATAAGTGTTATCTGTTGTGAACTTTATGCTTTCTGTCTGTGTCAATGTCAGACACTGTGACAAATATCAACTGTTATAGTACCATGTGTCCTGCTTGTGTCAAGGTCAAATATTGCAATATATATTTTGTCTGTATCAAGGTCAACTGCTGCATTATTAATACTTCCTGCATTAAGGTTAACTATTGCAACCATCACACATGCTCTTTGTGCTCGTGCAAACCATGCTGGACTTTCAATGTTGAGATCGACTTCTCTTAACTTTAAATCCCTAGTCTGTGTCAAAGTCCATTACTGGTATTTTCATATCTCTATGGTCTACTAATCAGAACAACTCACGTCATTATCTTGTGATTACTAATTACAATTAATTCCTCTGTGTGTATCAAAAGTCAACTATTGAGAACTATAAATCTTTTGCAAATATTAAAGTTAACCATTGAGAGCTATAAATCTTTTGCAAATATTAAAGTTAACCATTGAGAACTATAATCTTTTGCAAATATTAAAGTTAACCATTGAGAACTATAAATCTTTTTGCAAATATTAAAGTTAACTATTGAGAACTATAAATCTTTTGCAAATATTAAAGTTAACCATTGAGAACTATAAATCTTTTGCAAATATTAAAGTTAACCATTGAGAACTATAAATCTTTTGCAAATATTAAAGTTAACTATTGAGAACTATAAATCTTTTGCAAATATTAAAGTTAACTATTGAGAACTATAAATCTTTTGCAAATATTAAAGTTAACTATTGAGAACTATAAATCTTTTGCAAATATTAAAGTTAACCATTGAGAACTATAAATCTTTTGCAAATATTAAAGTTAACCATTGAGAACTATAAATCTTTTGCAAATATTGAAGTCAACTATTAAGAACTATAAATCTTTTGCAAATATTGAAGTCAACTATTGAGAACTATAAATCTTTTGCAAATATTGAAGTCAACTATTAAGAACTATAAATCTTTTGCAAATATTGAAGTCAACTACTGAGAACTATAAATCTTTTGCAAATATTGAAGTCAACTATTAAGAACTATAAATCTTTTGCAAATATTAAAGTCAACCATTGAGAACTATATAGCTCCTGTGTTTAATTGTAAAATAAACACATCCTGTATTTAACAATGTCAACTATTATGAACTACATACATTTTGTGTGTATCAGTCAGCTATTATGAACTACACATATCGTGTGTGTATCAGAGGCAATCTATTCTGAACAGCACACATCCAGTGTGTATAAAAGGAAACTATTCTGAACTACATACATTACAAAAGGCAACTATTCTGAACTACACACACCCAGTGTGTGCAAAAGGAAACTATTCTGAACTACATACATTCTGTGTGTACAAAAGGCAACTGTTCTGAACTACATACATCCAGTGTGTACAAAACAAAACTATTCTGAACTACATACATCCAGTTTGTACAAAAGGAAACTATTCTGAACTACATACATTCTGTGTGTACAAAAGGCAACTGTTCTGAACTACATACATCCAGTGTGTACAAAACAAAACTATTCTGAACCACATACATCCAGTCTGTACAAAAGGAAACTATTCTGAACTACATACATTCTGTGTGTACAAAAGACAACTGTTCTGAACTACACACATCCAGTGTGTACAAATGGAAACTATTCTGAACAACATACATCCTGCGTAGACTTCTGGGACTTCACCTTGCCAAGGTCATAACTAACATTGAAAATGGCTGCATGCTGCTCTGTTTTTGCAGAGACTAACACAGCCACTTAAACCGTTTGTTGCTTTGTGTTTTACATGTGTAATTCCAAGGAAACTAGAATGAGGAAGTGACTGTGCACTCTCTTTTTGATGTAAATCATTTGAAATTTGCACATTGTCTGCGGTTAGAGATACACTGTAGCCAACCTTGACAACAGAATTTGCCAATGCACTTTGAGTGGCTTTGGTGTGAGCTATGACATATGGTGGAGTAGATATGGGGAATTTCCAACTACAGTTAAACTGATTCTATTAACAGAACAGAATAGTAGACCAACTATCAATATCTAGACACTTGTATCCTCATCAGTTCGTGTCAGACCAATCATCAAAGATCTAGACACTTGTATCCTGACAACAATTGAGCACCTATCTTTATCTAGAAAACTTGTATCCTGTCAACAATTGAGCACCTATCTTTATCTAGAAAACTTGTATCCTGACAACAATTGAGCACCTATCTTTATCTAGAAAACTTGTATCCTGACAACAATTGAGCACCTATCTTTATCTAGAAAACTTGTATCCTGACAACAATTGAGCACCTATCTTTATCTAGAAAACTTGTATCCTGTCAGCTACACTTGATCAACAGTCAATATCTGGACATGTATATCTTCACAACCATATTGATCAACAGTCAATATCTGGACATGTATATCTTCACAACCATATTGATCAACAGTCAATATCTGGACATGTATATCTTCACAACCATATTGATCAACAGTCAATATCTGGACATGTATATCTTCACAACCATATTGATCAACAGTCAATATCTGGACATGTATATCTTCACAACCATATTGATCAACAGTCAATATCTGGACATGTATATCTTCACAACCATATTGATCAACAGTCAATATCTAGATACTCAAAATACTACAACCATGACTGATCAGCAGTCAATATCTGGACACATGTGCCACTACAACTATAACTGATCAACTATCAGTATTTATAGAGGCAACAAATGATAAGAGATCCCGTTAGAACTGCTAAGAAGTACATCTGCCAGTGAAAGACCAGATCTCTACTCTACTTCTTCTTTTCTTCCTCTTCTGCCTTTCAGCATCAAGGGGAGATATAATATGCAGTTTTTTGCTCTTCTGTTAGCCTCTCCTGCTGTTATGCTTCCTAGTGCTTCTAGTATTCCATCAATCCAGTGCTTTTGTGGTCGGCCCTTGGGTCTGGTGTTTTCGCAATATTTATTTAAGGCTCGCTGTATAGTGTTGTAATCTCTCTCCCTTATCGCATGGCAAATCCATTTAAATGTTGTTTCTGTATGTACTCTATGGAGTGGATTATTATTAGCTTTATCTCAGCTCTCCATCCAGATCTCTACTAAATGAGTATAATCAAAGTTAGGCATTTTAAAACATGCTATAACAATGAGAACACCCACAGGCTTTTTTGTTGCGGCTGCTAGGTCTGAGTGTACAAGAGCACTGCTGGAGTTGGTTAACTGTAGGAAATTACAATCAAAAGTAAGGAATTGAATATTGGGGGTCTGGGAGAACAGATCAGGATTGTATATAACCAGTGGACTCCAGAGATTAAGTGCCATCATGACATTTGTATATTTCCTTTTGAGCCTTAGACAGCTTATAGGGCAGAAATTCTAGATTAGTGTCTTACAATCTTTATTATCAAGCATCAGACCTTGCACAGGACCTTCATTGTATATCGCTACACGTCCATGTTGTAGGTGAGCTGTTCAATCTCAGCAAGGGGACTGTGTCTGCTATTGTTGCCTTTCGTCTCAGTGTTCTCTTTAGTGTTTCTCTAGGTCAGCCTCTCTTTTCTTTTACCCTCTGGTTCTCATTTGAGGCCCTGCTTTGAGATTCTCTTGTCTCTTCTCATCACATGGCCAACATATAACCACCTTCTTCTCTTGATTATAGTTTTTGGATGCTCTGTCATTCCTCTTATTTCTGCACTAGTCTTTGACAAATCCGGTGACCAACAATTGCTTCCATATAGTTAAGACCTTACTGCTAAACTTTCAAACATTGCTAATTCACTTAATAATTAGACTGAAACACTCACTTGCTATGTCCCTCTTTTGCTTGTGAGACATGGGCCCTAATAGAAGTTCTGAGAAAAACGCATGAGATCTTAAAGAAATATGAAGAGGTTTGGTTCAAAATAGAATAAGGCAGCAAGCAGGTTCCCACAAAGACATCATGATCACTGTGAAGAAATGTAAATTCAAGCAATATGACTACATAAGCCTGCATGAATCCAGGCCTGCAGAGAATGGTGACTGAATTGAAAAATGGGCATATAACACAACATAAGAGATGGGAAGACAACATCAGAGTACGGAAAAAATCTTGGTTTTATCAGTTCACAATGGGCAGCCATAAACAAAAAGGAACTGGGAAGTTGAAAGTAGCCATCAATGTTGCTGTAACTGAGTTTTCAAGACAAGGAAGGAAGGAATGAAGTGAGGGAGGGAGGGAGGGAGGGAGGGATGGAGGAAGGAGGAAAAGAAGGGAGGTAGGAAGGTAGGAAGGAAGGAAGGAAAGAAGAAAGGAAGGAGGGAGGTAGGGAGGGAGGGAGGGAGGGTGGGAGGGAGGGAGGGAGGGAGGGAGGAAGGAAGGAAGGAAGGAAGGAAGATTAAGTATTAACTGGTGACAATCTTTATCATGAAATGATGATACAATTTATAGAGAATGTGGCATGGTGCAAGAGCAGTGTAAAATACAAAAAAAAAAAAAAAAAAAAAAAAAAAAAAAAAAAAAATCATGATCTGAAAATCATAACAAATGTAGATGATATCATTAAACCTTCACAACTTCATCAGGTTGTCACATATATTTGTTGTGAACGAGTTATGTGAATGAAATCTTCAACTTATAGATAAAAGTCAGGTATATATATATATATATATATATATATATATATATATATATATATATATATATACATGAGGTATAAATGAAGTAATGAGAGATCAAATGTGTTTTATCTTGGGGGGGCCAATGAAATGTGAGTGTTGCAGAGTTTGTCAGCCAATCAAAACCAAATGACACACACATGTAGGCCAAATGCCATTTAAAAAATACTATAACCATTTGAACCAGAGCAATTTTTCTTCTGGTCACTATACTAAGGGTATCAAGGGGCTTAAGGTTATATATAAAGTTCCTAAAATGCAAATATACATCAAAGTTACAGCAAGCAACATTAGGAAACAAATATATCAAATGCACAAAAAGGGCAGCACAAAAGAAAACAAATAATACTGATATCACCAACAACCATAATACAAAAAATGTGACTTGAAGCTATGGAGAATAAAAGCATTCATATATGAATTAAAGAAAGCAATGAAGACTAAACTGAAACTGCACACCATATAAAGATGTGAAATAAAATGTTTGCTAAATGAAAACTACCACTGCTGTCACAGGCTACACAAGTGATATTGCTGAACACTGACACCATAGATAACAGAGACTGTGTAACTGGCTGGACTAGTTGATTTACAAATATACAAGTAATGTCACTACTGCAGTGATTCTCAACCTTTACGTTACGGTACACTGAACAAGGAAGGAGTTCAAGTTATCACATGCACACCATGTGATTGTAAAGATATTTGTCATTTTATTCATCATATGAAGACTGCATTAGAAGTCAAGCTGCTATAATTCTATTTGTTATTTTTTTTTTTTTTATGTTGATGACAGGGTGTCAAAAGAGTATTTGTATGTTAAATATATTAAAATTTCAATTACACAAAGAGATATTGAAGCATTTGTCATGAATTGCTAATCCCAGAGACCTTTCATGGTACACTACCATGTCACATATATAGGCTTCTAGTATCATAACAATTTGTTGATTATAAAACTTCTGTTGGACACACGCAGACCTGTCGTGGTACAGTGACGAACCATATATACTGATTGAAAAAAAAAATGCTGTAAATCTGCAGGAATAACCGCCAGTACACAAATAAAAAAAAACTGCTACTTGTGCTTGAAATAATGTCAAAAACAACCCTTGACATGACAACCACACTTCTGTTTCAAAAAGAAAATTGATCAATACACAGTATATTACTTTAAGTGTCTGAAAAAAATAAAAACAATTTCATAAATGAAGTAATATCTTGAAAATGTAATGTCAAGCCTTTATCAATAGTCTGACATTATTCACAGCCCAAGTAACATGATGAAGTTCAGAATCTCTCTACATAAAACAAGTCAGCCAGCATGCATACAAAAACAATAATTAAAAGGAAGAAAAAAGATAATAAAAAATACACATATATGTACATATATACAGTTTTAAGAACATGAATATTACCAGCAAAGATGAGCCAACCATTTCTCAGTGGTAAATGCTGGTTAGAATGATAATGGCTTGCCCAGCCCTGTCAAGAACTCAATTGAAAGTAGTCATTACTAGTGGCCAAAAATGTTATATTTAAGAAAATAGCACTATATTACACGCAGCTCACAGTAGACATATGGTACTCTTGTTCACTTTCACACGTAGACATTGATAGTTTTATTTCTTATGTCATCATGTACCAGCACATGTTCTATGCTTCCACATGCTATAGAACATACTATGCTATATAGTAATTACTCATTACTAGCCAATTGTAGCTTCTTCCAGAGTTTGGGAGCAGAGCTGTTCACCTTTTTCAGAGTCCACCTCACAGAACAAACTGTGCTCCTCTGATACTGATTTTTGTAGCCAGTTGTTTAACCAATATCACCCATGCACGCCCTTCCTCAGTTGCATATTATAACATATTTCCCTGTTGCATAACAACATAAGCGTTTGACAAGTAGTCACATAACAAGTATTTAACACAACCCGTACCACGAGCCACAAATTGTGGCTTCCTTAGCCTACTAGCTGAGCTGAAAAGTAGAAATTTGCTGCTTTTAATTTATCAACATTTTAGCAATTATTTCTGCTAAAATCTTGTAAAACTCTTATTACCCACTTTTCTGATTTTGTGAATAAATTGCCCTAACAAAACACATTTTCAAAATATCAATTTTAATTTATTTTATCGCTGTTATTTCAAATTTTTTAAAAATCTGAAAAATGGGGCATCCACTGTGTGTTAAGCCCCTTGGTAAGGGAATGTGCACCCCGAACAAACACAAGGCTACAGAAAATAAAATATGCTGTTTGCTTATTATTTTTGTAAGTACTTATGAAATGTTTTTAGCTACCCTGGTGCTTCAATCTGATTGTACTGCCTACTTTCCATTACCATAACTGTCTGATCTCCATAATTGATCAAGTGATAACAAATCATTAATAACTTTCCACAAAAATAGCATCAATTTACCTTCATATATTATACTAATCAGCACAAACACAAAACTTAGGCTATTCAAATCAAATGTACTATCAACCCTTACGTATGTGTGTGAAAGCTGGAAAACAACAAGAGATATAGAAACAAAGTTGAACGCATTCGAAAATAAATGTCTAAGGAACATACTTGGTATAGCGTGGAACGAATTAAAAACAAACGAGGAAATTAGAGAAATCGCCAATCAACCACTAATATCTTCAGTAATAAAGAAAAGACAATGGTCATATGTTGGACATGTGATGAGAAGAGATAATAACCAAATAGCAAAGCAGGCCCTCATATGGGAAACAACAGGTAAGAGAAAAAGAGGATGACACTGAGAAGAACATTGATGAGAGAGGCAAGAGCAGCAGGATTCGGCTCCCTCAATGAGATAGAGCTGCTTGCACAGAACAGAGACAAATGGCAAGATTTGATAAAATATCTTTAAAAGAAAACTGCTAGAACAAAAATTCAGATATGAGAAGGTGTATCTTGGTCTACGCCCTATGGGCCGGCAACGGCTCGAAAGGTCAATAGATAGATAGATATTATACAGAAACTATCCAACAAATTTTTTTGGGGGGAAAAAAAAGATACTACAAGATTATTTATTGTAAAGTGTACCAAACATTAAGTAGAATGCTGCAGTAAAATCTTCAGTCCATCACTAATAAATACATTCTAATCACACTTCAAAGAAAACAATTAAAAATGATCAGCACAAAGTCAATATGCCTGAACTGCTCTTTAAGTCTGTCCAAGAGCAGCATATCTTGTGTGCCATGTTACAATGTAGATCCTGTGCAAAGACAATAGATAGAGTAGCAGCATCAAATATTTCATGTCACTGGACTTGAAAGGTGGTCTACACTTGTCTTGCCTGATCTACTTCTGTAATCTTGTTCACCAGGTATGTGTATATAGTTAAGAATGCATAGCTGAGTTCTGCTAACATGACACAACAAGGAATTTGACCACAGATGTCTTTCTACATCACAAAGCTGTAAACATCCATTATTCTTCAAAGTATTATCCTCTTTGCTGCCCACATTACCCAAAAATCCTGTGCCAAAGGTCTGTAAAAAGTGTCACTAACACCATATTCCCTATACAACACTAGCGTGACAGGAGATTTTTGCTGCTTTTTTTTTTTTTTTTTTTTTTTTTTTAACTATTATCCTCTTTACCAGTTTCACCTCCCCCAATAGCTTAATGTTGACACCCAGGCACCAATTGATTTAAGCAAAGTCTTGCGGAACTAAAACCTTATCCAGAATAACCAGCTATGAGACTAGCAATATTTTCAGACGTTATCAAAAACATTTTGAAAAACCATGCACCTTGCAATCAAAGTAAAGTCTCATTCTTCCTGTCGATATCTGATGGTGGTTAGAAATATAAATTTACTAACAGATTTACTCTTAGAATAAATCATATTTTATCAATGTCTGAATGTAGGGACAAATAATACTTGACTAGTAATATTTGTAAAACCTATCCATACATTTTTTAGCTCCCTCAAAGTCTAAAAACAAAATGATTGCAGAAAAAGTTCACCTTTTCCCTATCACGTATGCCAGCAGGCAAGAAATTTTTTAGGCATCGTAAAAACTCTAGTGAGATGAAAGCTCAGCACGGAAATAGCTAACTTAATTCAGTTTGTACCTTCTATATTTCTGGTAAACATTTCACTCTCTCTCTCACATACACCCACACTCCATAATTTCACAGGTGATTCCTTCTTCTGTTTTAAATGCCAGATCTCTATCTTTGAGCTAATAAAAAAAAAGTTGAACACATGAAATTATGACTTTACCTGTGCACTTTCTGGCTGTGTGAAGTGAATTTGGGAGGAATTGAATGCAATTTGATGGAAAGAATAAGAGGTAGATGCAGAAATACAGGTTTACATGTGCAGCCTTCATCTTTCTAAAGCTTTTTCTTCTCATGCTGTATGTATTGAGTGCTTGTGTCTGTTAAGTGGATTCTCCCATTTGGAAGATTGTTGTGTTTGTGTAAGAATGGTTATGTGTGATTATGGTAGTATGAATGATTGTGATGTTTAACTAGGATTGTGGTGAATGTGATTTGTGGCATGTAACTTGAATTATGGTTGGTGACTGCGGATCAGAACTAGGATTGTGGTGGATGTGACTGTGAATTGTGTGTATGACTGGGACTAGTGAGTGTGAATGTGATTGTGGTGAATGATTACAACTGTAATGTATGTGAATATGAATGAATGTTGTTAAAGTGACAATAATTTTGATTGTGGTGTGAAGCTGTGATTGTGTTTTGTGTATGAATCTGATAAGTGGACTTGAATAACAACACTTTTGATTGTGATGTTTTGAGTTATTGAGTTATTTGCGGGTCATCATCATTGCACTTCGAACATGTCCATAGGTGCTCAGATCCCCTCCTCAGCAAGTCTCGAAGTGTCCAGCGATTGACGACTCCAGTTCTGTGTTGGTTGATAAAGTCTTCTTATATAGTAAAGAGCCCTCGTCACGCCAAGTGGTGTATAGGGAATATGGTGTTAGTGACCATATAATTTACAGACCTTCGGCACATGATTTTTGGGGTAATGTGGTCGGTATTACGCCCGTGCCGCTTTACTTTCCCAGAAAAAAATCCGGTACCCATTAAAGGCTGGGTGAACCCAGAAGCCGTTGGTTGGGATCGAACCCTACCTCTTGTCCTTTGTAGTCCAGTTCACTAACCACTGAGCTATCGCGGCTCCCTTCTTCTTATATGCCCACTAAATTTTTCGTTTCTGGCTGTGCCCATCTTAAATCCTATATCTTTCATCCAAAGGAGTGACATGGACTCATAGTTGTCAAAGTCCTGTGCCGTTCCCACATCTTGGAGGGCATTGATGATGTCAGCTCGATTCATTGGTTGACTGTCTCCAACGACAGTGCAGCTAGCCAACCTGTCTGCTCTTTCATTTCCCCGTACTTCCGCATGTGAGTCACTCTACATAGTTTTTACTTCTGTAATAACTCTACCCATTGCCTGCATAAAGATGTATGTGTACAAGAGATGTCAACTGTTGCTAGAAAACAGTTTTTGTCATGTATGTGACTGATTTAGTGTACTGTACACACGATGAAAAAAGCATGTATTGATGTCCTTGTCTGGCCTTGCTTATGCTGAACTAAAAAAAAAAGACTAGAGAAAAAGTGTCCAGAAGCACCATGATAAGCTACTCACAAAGGAAAACCAGCAACAGTTGATGGTCAGCAGAACCAATCTCATTGCACTTAGAGTAGCCCCAGAGGTGCCAAATAAATTTAAGATGATGGAGAAGGCTATGAATTCAATTGTTTTTCATCAACTGTAAGTTCTCAGCACAAACTTATTACATGTTCTCCAAGTCAAGGTGTATAATTCTTCCATTACAAATAATACATTATTATAAAAGTAATCTTGCTGCCACCACCAGCAATTCTTCATTTTGTGATAATTATTAAACTATTCTACAGTAGAGTGTGAATAGACTTGTTCAATCAGACGTGAATATAGACATTGTGTATGGTTTTATGAGAACTGAGTGAAATGTGCAATTTTGTGTGGTCAGAGAATTGAATTATGAACACTATGTGACTGTGTGGGTAGTGAAGTGAATTATGAGCACCATATCATTATGTAGGAATTAACTAAATAAAGATGATATGGTTTAGTGGGAAATGAACATTGTGTTAAAAGTAAACTGCACAAATATCACATAAACTTGTGTCAACTGATTGAAATAAACACTGTGTTGTAGTGTTGGAATTGAATTGAAAAAATAATATATTCCACCCTTCATTTTATACAGTTTTCTTTGTAATAGTATAGCATATATTTTTGTATGGCTGCAGACCCTATACAAGATAATTGTATGGGATATTTTATACTGTTTTTATTCTCAATTCTATACTGCATAATATGGTTCAACATTTTAGGAGAAACATGCTTTCATTACAAATAAAAAAAGAACTGGTTGGGAAAACAACTGTGAATAATTGAGTGGAGCTTCCATAATATTTTTTCACATAAATTCATTTTAAAAAATGTGAATGAACACACTCTGTATGACTAGCAGTAATATGTGCCTCTAGTGACTGATGAGAGAAACCTTTGATCCGCATTTTTGTGGCTTGTAATTTATTGATGTTTCTGTAAATATTTCCACTAAAACCCAGTAACTCACTTATTTAACCTATTTTCCAACATCCTGAGTAAATTGTTCATATAAACCGTGTGTTTTTGATCAATTTTCATTTATTTTCTTGCTGTTATTTTAAATTATATAAAATTTTCTAAAAATGGTTTGGCCACAGCATGTCAAAGCCCTGAAATGCTAGACACTGAGCTGTATGTGCATAAAACAGACTAGGCAATGTGTGCTTTTGTAAGGAAAGTAAGGCAACTATAGTCATGATGTAGGTATGGTGAACTGTTCTGGTAGGGGCACTGCGAGGAACCTGGATAAACACTATGGAGATGTGAGGATGCCAAAATGACATGGAACTGTGTGGGGTTGGGTTAGAAGTGACTAGATGACAAAGTACCGTCGGACATGAACTCAAAATGAATTACCAAAAAAAATTGCCAAAAGTTTTCAAGGTACTTGTGTGTTTCATTCTTTATTTCATATTTCTAGAAGTGATCTGTCACATGACAAACCTGGTATATGTCAGTCATATTAACATCAAATGTCAAAATACATGTGGGGAAAAAAACATATTACATCTAGTTCAAAATACAAAATAATTTTTTTTAAATGAATAGATTTATATTTTAAAAAATACTGAATAGTTTAGTGAATCAGCATACCCTAGAAGTATGTGAGATCAACTTTGGAGATAACAAACCTTCACAGTGTGTCAATGATGATCATCAACAAGCTATTCATGTTTCAACATTTAACTTCTCTTTATTTCCACAAATAATTTTTATTGCAACTTCTTTTATTTATACATCCTTTTTTTTTTGCTAGATTGATTTAGAATCATCATCTTCATCAACAAGTACCGGGCCTACTGGCGTAGGTGATCATGTCTCTCCACAATTTTCGATCTCGGCAGCTATTTATCATTTCTGTTGTTGACCTTCTGCCAAGCCATTCTCTTAAGCTGTCTGTTATTTTTTCTCTTTGCTTCCCTCTATCTCTTCATCCCTCAATTTTTCCAGTTGTTACAATATATTTCAATTGTTCTCTTCTCATTACATGGCCACAAAATGATGATTGATGATTGAGATGATTTAGAATACCTCAACATATTGTTAACCAACTCTTTTATTTATCTGTTTCCAAACCATTGTCATATTTTGCCGTTTCCAATTTCAAATATATCCTCTTGTTTCCATGTGTAGCTTGTATATGTACTCTTACCTTCTGTTATTCTTTAAGGTATGTTCCCAACAATTTCTATGTGACCTGTTATTCTTTAAGGTATGTTCCCAACAATTTCTATGTGACCTGTTATTTTTAAAGCATTATCCCCCCCCCCCCCCCCCCCCCTTTCCCCAAATGCACGTATTTCCATACAAATTTCACATATCTGCTTGTTTTTATAAATTTCTTTTCCTACATTATAATTGTTATTATACATAAATATCTGTGTTATATATGATAATAACAGACTCAATGTACATAAGTTTTCCATTTGACACTTATCTCCAGTTACTTTGAGAAAGTCCCTACAGTGTGCAGTATCAGGTAGAATACAGGTATGGCATTAGATTTCTCAGTATTGCTTTTCTTGTCATGACAGTACCAGTGCAGACAGTCTCATTTTGTTTTTCTATGGGCTCCAGAGATGATTAATTTAAAAAACAAATTTCAATGAAATTCCATGTCAGCTTCACTCTGTTGCACGATCACTTGACCTTTCACTCTCGTTGAGTACATTCTGTCTGTTGGACATGGCAAAGGTCCACCTTCCTCACTGTCCTAAATGTATAAGAGGCTCCACTTAGAGGCCTATGTAAACCAAGCACCACATTCTGTATTCTTCTGCCAGTGCATTGATGATTGACTCTCTGCCTCATTGCTACTCCCCTCCAAAGAAATTATTGACTTTCAAAATGACCATCAATTATAAAATATTGCACAAAGGTTACCTCAGTCATACATTAGAAAGGTTGCACCAATGCATGATAGTTCTGCAGCCATTGCTATACAGGACAAGAAGGAATGTATAATCCTTCTTTGTTATAAGACAACCACGACCATGCCAGTTATCAGTGGTTTTGTTTGGATGCAACCCTAGCACATTATGTAGTAGCTGCAATACTGATTTATATGCATTTATCACAATGTGCTATGATAGTATGGCCTACATATTTTTTAATATAAATTAAATATATATATATATATATAATTAAGCAGGTAAGACATTTGTTAGACAGCCTGTGTCAGTGTGAAATATTACAATCAATTAGGCAACTTTATCAAGACATCTGAACTTTCAAAAACAAACTTGTCAGACAAAGCACACACCTACAATAGATGGGGCAGTTCTTTACAGGCTAACATATTTGGTTGTAATCTGTCCCAACTAACCAGTACCCCACTTAACATGACTGTGTGTGCGTGTGTAGATACAATACATACACACAACTCTTACTATCTCAAAGCTGTGAATGAGTCAAAGACCCAATCTAATCACAAAGTAAAAGGTTTCATTAGCCAGTTTATGAGATCAATAGAAAACAGTGGCTGGGATATGTACCAAGTTATGATATGAAAGGATCGGTAAATTTAGAACCAGAGTAGAAATCTGAGTTACTTCCAGCACATGAGTAAAGTTCATAGCAGTGGTTCTTAACCTGTGGTTACCAGAGGGCTGTGATATCCTCATAGGGAATCCACAAAGGCTTGGAGAAATGATATGAATTTTTTAAAAGTTAAAACAGCAAAAGATAATGAATGGAGGAAAGAAAGAAAACAAAATCTTAATTTCTTTCTCATGAAAAATTTGGCTCTTTTAACTTATTGCCTCCATTACAAACAAAAGTACAAATCTATTATTAAAATAATTGTTTGATAGTAAAACATGTACTACGCACTTCATATTTCTGCATACAGTGAGAACATTGAAGTGAATGATGTTGACTGGCTGTAAGAAAACATATGACATTTCTTGTTACTATGCAAACAGAACAGGTGGAAGATAGAATCGGAGTCAGTGTGAGTGTTGATTTCATGATCATGATTCTCCTTCCATTTCTGTTAATAAACCATCTAGTTATTGTCTGATAAAGTGCCTTTATATTATCGCAGTGAGTTTCATAACAAAACATTTTGACCGAGTCTCTGGATGGATTGCTTGTTGAATGTGAAAAAACTGATGCAGGTGCATCATGTTCAAAACAAATTGAAGCTTCCCTTCTCTACTTATCTGAAAAGTGTGGCAGCTATAGCAAGGGAGATCTGCTGGTCAGCTTCACATTCAAGGTCCATTGTTACAAAGAATTAGACGCCCCCTTATTTTGCTTTGTAATTGAGTGAAAAAAAATAGACAAACAAAGCGAATCTACCTCATATGTTAGTTATGAACACAAAAGAAATGTTTTTGAAGATAAACTTTATCTCTTTGTTAGAATAAACTACAACTGAAGGAAGTATTTAAAAGTTGAAATGAGTCTATAGCTTATCTTGACACACACTGGCCCTCAATTACTTGAATTAGCACAAACGAGGTACAAGTAGTGTCTGAAAAGCTCACTAAAATGGTAGATCAAAGTAAAGAAACTATAAAGATGGCTTGATGCTACTTCTGCAAACACAGGCAAGAACTAGTTAATAAATATGAAAAAAACAAAACTAAAATGGTAGATCAAAGTAAAGAAACTATAAAGATGGCTTGATGCTACTTCTGCAAACACAGGCAAGAACTGTTAATAAATATGAAAAAAACAAAACTAAAATGGTAGATCAAAGTAAAGAAACTATAAAGATGGCTTGATGCTACTTCTGCAAACACAGGCAAGAACTAGTTAATAAATATGAAAAAAACAAAACTAAAATGGTAGATCAAAGTAAAGAAACTATAAAGATGGCTTGATGCTACTTCTGCAAACACAGGCAAGAACTAGTTAATAAATATGAAAAAAACAAAACTAAAATGGTAGATCAAAGTAAAGAAACTATAAAGATGGCTTGATGCTACTTCTGCAAATACAGGCAAGAACTAGTTAATAAATATGAAAAAAAAAAAAAACTAAAATGGTAGATCAAAGTAAAGAAACTATAAAGATGGCTTGATGCTACTTCTGCAAACACAGGCAAGAACTAGTTAATAAATATGAAAAAAACAAAACTAAAATGGTAGATCAAAGTAAAGAAACTATAAAGATGGCTTGATGCTACTTCTGCAAACACAGGCAAGAACTAGTTAATAAATATGAAAAAAAACAAAACTAAAATGGTAGATCAAAGTAAAGAAACTATAAAGATGGCTTGATGCTACTTCTGCAAACACAGGCAAGAACTAGTTAATAAATATGAAAAAAACAAAACTAAAATGGTAGATCAAAGTAAAGAAACTATAAAGATGGCTTGATGCTACTTCTGCAAACATAGGCAAGAACTAGTTAATAAATATGAAAAAAAACAAAACTAAAATGGACCTTAAATGAATGAGTCTAACATTTCAATTAAATAAAAAAAAGAGAGGCTTTTTTAATGAACAACTTAGCAAAGAAGTAGACAATGGACACCAACACATTTTACTAGACCATGAAGTTTGTTGGCTATCACCAGGTATGCCTAGTTTATGGATTATTAGAGATGAGGCAAGATGTCTGAAGGAGATGTAGTATCACTTGAGCTGATACTACACCTCCTTGATGTAGTATACTTTTCCTGGTTAGTTGAACCATCAGATATGTTCACTTATTTTAATATTTTTAACTTAAATCTTCAAGAAAAAAAGGTTGGAGGGAAGATTGAAGTGATGCTATGAGAGTTTTGATGTCTTTCATGACAGGCCGGGAGAAAGAATTATTCTCTGCTTTCTTTTATCTTAACATTAAATACAGTATAGTAACCACTTGAAGAACATAACTCAAAAGTTTCAGCAATTAAGCCTGATATGACAAGGCTTGTATGAGAAATGCTGCACCATCCCCCACATTATGTGAATATAATATGCTCCCTTTTTTCCCACCCAGCTTGTGGTTAATGGAGTACAATTTTATACAAATTAGATTGATGTCATTTTCTAGCATGAATGTTCATGTGATGTTTTGTGTTGGTGTGTCATGTGATGTTTTGTGTTGGCATGTCATGTGTGATGTTTTGTGTTGGAGTGTCATGTGACTGATTTAATGTTCTTGTAATTTCAGTTTCTAAATGTCTGATACACTTAAAGGTTTTAAATCATGAAATATATTTAAATGGGGTCGGTCTTAAGAAAAAAAGGTTAAGAAGAGCTGGTCTACACCACACAGATAATATGATCATAGCACAAAATCAACAACTTTAAAAGCATACTGGCCCAATTAATATTGGAATATATGTAGAACAAAAATAGCTGTAATAAAGGGAGATCAGTACATGCTAATAGAGCAGAGATCCAAACCCAGTTGACTTAAATGTCATTAGCACCCAATAAAACAGGTCAAAGTTCAAACAAACTAGAATAGATTAACCAAGCACTTTCAACTATCTACATCCATACCTTTTACTTCAACCATAATAAAGGTAGTCACATGCAATATATTATAGAAAGGTGAAAAGGACTTGTAGTAGTACTTCAGTATTTGAAGCTGATATAGTTACAACTCTCCCTGTTTACCCCACCCTCCCAAACTCTACAAGTCTGAGATTTACAACTGTGGCATGTTTGTACCAAGGCACAGCCCCTGCTCTTTGATTGAGACAACTGGATGACCCATATGATCACAAATAACACAGACTTATCAGCACTTTACCAGTAATGTCTGGCAATAAAACTAAAGTATAATGAAGAACACAGTCTTAGAGATGAAACAATAGAGAAAAGTCATGAATGTTATCAATAAATGAGTTTATTGGAACAGACTGTGGTGTGATCACACAGGTAGAAAGTCATCTAACAAGATGTTAAAATAGCAAGCAGTAAGGGCAGACCTGACAAAGGGTAGTAGACAGACCCGACATGAGGATAGTAGACAGACCCAACATGAGGGTAGTAGACAGACAAGACATAAGGGTAGTAGACAGACTTGACATGAGGGTAGTAGACAGACAAGACATAAGGGTCGTAGTCAGACTTGACATGAGGGTAGTGGACAGACTTGACATGAGGGTAGTAGACAGACTTGACATGAGGGTAGTAGACAGACAAGACATAAGGGTCGTAGTCAGACTTGACATGAGGGTAGTGGACAGACCCGACATGAGGGTTGTAGATAGACCCGACATGAGAGTAGTAGATAGACCCAACATGAGAGTATTAGATAGACCCAACATGAGAGTAGTACCTGACATGAGGGTAGTAGACAGGCCCGACATGAGAGTAGCAGATAGACCCAACATGAGAGTAGTACCTGACATGAGGGTAGAAGACAGACTTGACATGAGGGTAGTAGACAGAGCAGCAGGTGGAGATTGATTCTTTTGTTGCTAGTAAAAAACACGCAACATTCACTTTAGAAAGATTTCTGTACAATATTTTTTTTTCACATCTGATTAATTTGACCTTCACTTTTATTATTCTTAAGCAGGTTTTCTATGGCATCACAAGCATTCTCTTCCTGTGTGTTGCATATTATGCTATATCATTAGGATGCTTTCTATGTGTTGTTGTTAGAATCATCATCACTGCACAGCCTGGAATCCATAGATGCTCTGATATCTGCCTAGAGAATCTCATGTGTACAAACTCAGTAGCACAACCTGGAATCCATAGATGCTCCGATATCCCCCTAGAGAATCTCATGTGTACAAACTCAGTAGCACAGCCTGGAATCCATAGATGCTCCGATATCCCCCTAGAGAATCTCATGTGCATAATCTCAGTAGCACAGCCAGGAATCCATAGATGCTCCGATATCCCCCTAGAGAATCTCATGTGTACAAACTCAGTAGCACAGCCTGGAATCCATAGATGCTCCGATATCCCCCTAGAGAATCTCATGTGCACAAACTCAGTAGCACAACCTGGAATCCATAGATGCTCCGATATCCCCCTAGAGAATCTCATGTGTACAAACTCAATAGCACAGCCTGGAATCCATAGATGCTCCGATATCCCCCTAGAGAATCTCATGTGCACAAACTCAGTAGCACAGCCTGGAATCCATAGATGCTCCGATATCCCCCTAGAGAATCTCATGTGCACAAACTCAATAGCACAGCCTGGAATCCATAGATGCTCCGATATCCCCCTAGAGAATCTCATGTGCACAAACTCAGTAGCACAGCCTGGAATCCATAGATGCTCCGATATCCCCCTAGAGAATCTCATGTGTACAAACTCAGTAGCACAACCTGGAATCCATAGATGCTCCGATATCCCCCTAGAGAATCTCATGTGCATAAACTCAGTAGCACAGCCTGGAATCCATAGATGCTCCGATATGCCCCTAGAGAATCTCATGTGTACAAACTCAGTAGCACAACCTGGAATCCATAGATGCTCCGATATCCCCCTAGAGAATCTCATGTGTACAAACTCAGTAGCACAGCCTGGAATCCATAGATGCTCCGATATGCCCCTAGAGAATCTCATGTGTACAAACTCAGTAGCACAACCTGGAATCCATAGATGCTCCGATATCCCCCTAGAGAATCTCATGTGCATAAACTCAGTAGCACAGCCTGGAATCCATAGATGCTCCGATATGCCCCTAGAGAATCTCATGTGTACAAACTCAGTAGCACAGCCTGGAATCCATAGATGCTCCGATATCCCCCTAGAGAATCTCATGTGCATAAACTCAGTAGCACAGCCTGGGATCCATAGATGCTCTGATATGCCCCTAGAGAATCTCATGTGTACAAACTCACTAGCACAGCCTGGGATCCAAGGGTTGTATGTGGGCGTGTATTATCAATCTCCATTTTCTACTTCTAACCTCTAGTTCCACTGGTCACTGCCATGTTCTCTTCCACAACTATGTATTTATTATTGCACATAAACACAGTCTATGTAAGAGCAAATCGTGATGGTAGACATGAGCATCGTAAGTCCCCCAACATACACTAGCAATGGTAATGTGTGTCCTAAAGATAGTTTTTTTTAAGACATGAGCAGGAAATTACTTAAATGCTCACACATACATATATGTGTGTAGACATTTGTTAGCAAATAATGTCTACTCAGGAATAAAAGGAACATGTCATGCCTGACTGAGTCATGCTTGTTATTAGCAGCAGTTGCCATAAGAACTTCTAGGGATGTATGTTGGGGCAACATCACATTCACATATTGTCACAAGAACAGGCCATGAAGCTTTTCAAATCATGAAACATGACATTTTCTTCAACATACCACCAGGAAAAGCCCTGATATTATAAGTTAATATATATATATATATATGTAGGAGGAAGGCTCAATGAATATAAGATGATAAATAAAGAAAACTATTCAAGAGATTGTCCAGCCATTAAGCTAGTATGTGATGATTACTGACAAATATCTGATTCCATACAATACTCGGTTCAGCGAAGATATATGAAAACAAAGACAATATAAAAGTGAGAGAGAGATAGTTATAAGTAAATCATTAACATTATTATTCTTCAGTAATAAAGAAAAGACGATGGTCATACGTTGGACATGTGATGAGAAGAGATAATAATCGAATAGCAAAGCAAGCCCTCATATGGGAAACAACAGGTAAAAGAAAAAGAGGAAGACCCAGGGAGACACTGAGAAGAACATTGATGAGAGAGGCAAGAGCAGCAGGAATCGGCTCCCTCAATGAGATAGAACTGCTTGCACAGAACAGAGACAGATGGCGAGATTTGATAAAATATCTTTAAAAGAAAACTGCTAGAACAAAAATTCATATAGGAGAAGGTGTATCTTGGTCTACGCCCTATGGGCCGGTTACGGCTCGAAAGGTCAATAGATAGATAGATAGATAGAAATCATTAACACTATGTATCTGTCAAATTCTTAGATCATAGATATATAAAGCCATTGACTTTATAGACTAGTCCATCCACTTTTAACATTCTCTTAACGTACCCACTAACCACCTTTAATATTCTCTTAATGTGCCCACCAGCCACCTTTAACATTGCCTTAACATGTCCACCAGCCACCGTTAAAATTGCCTTAACTCTTTCCGTACAGAAGCTTTTTATCGATGGAACGGAAGAGATTTCAGAGACCAAATTGTTCATGGTTTTAAAAATAAACCTATATATTTATATTTATCTAACATATAACATATTATATATGAATGTTTAGATAATTCAGCAAGCTATTAGATTTCACCAATATCAAGATGATACAAGACATGTAAAATGAATATGGTGTGATGATTTTCACACTAATCAAATTGAGAGTGATGCACTATGCGGCGAAATGTACGGAAAGAGTTAACGTGCGCACAAGTCACTTTTAACATTGCCTTAACATGCCCACCAGTCACCTTTAACATTGCCTTAACATGCCCACCAGTCACCTTTAACATTGCCTTAACATGCCCACCAATCACCTTTAACATTGTCTTAATGTGCCCACCAGCCACCTTTAACATTGCCTTAACGTACCCACAAGTCACCTTTAACATTGCCTTAATGTGCCCACAAGTCACCTTTAACATTGCCTTAATGTGCCCACAAGTCACCTTTAACATTGCCTTAATGTGCCCACAAGTCACCTTTAACATTGCCTTAATGTGCCCACCAGCCACCTTTAACATTGCCTTAACGTACCCACCAGCCACCTTTAACATTGCCATAACATGCCCACTTCCAGTGTTTGAGCAAAAAGTTCAGTCTCTAAAAGTTTGGGGCATTAACTGCACATTATGAGTTCCCAACAGGGGAAGTGTGAATGTTCACAGCTTATGACTAAAGTACAAGAAGTCAAAGACAGAATCATTGATAAGGAGAGAAATGCATTTAAGTGAGCAGGTTTAACAGTATCTTTACCACAGAGCACTACTTCTCTAACAAGTAAAATTCTCAACAAAATATATATTAAACCAGTATAAATGTGAGATTAGAATGAACTGAGAGAATTTCAGCATATAAAAGTTACATATTTCATCATAAACTTATATTGAGCTGTGTATATATCCTTATTATGTGGAGCCACATTAGCCACTTGGCGAACAGAAGATACTAATTACTCTCAGAGAAGAGATGATGATGATATTGTCATACATAAACAGACACATGTAATCAACACTGCTGTTCTTGCAAAAACTTGCACTTTTCTCGATGACATTAATATTAATCTTTTTTTTGTAATGCACTGAGATTGCTTGTCTCTTCCTCTTCTTCATTTGTCCCACTGAAGAATGCACTGTTGACATTTCATGATACATACAGTTTCTTCAGTAGGTATAGACAAGATGAGGATTCCCTCTTAAGTCATCTTTATTGGTTGTAAATAATGCAGTGAGAACATTCGTACTCTAAGCACACACATACAAACTTGCAGCACATGAAAAGCAAAACTAGTGATCATTTTATATTATGTGATACAACCCCTTCATTAGTTACTCTTTTGGACATGATAGAGAACTCTGTGGGTCAACTCCAACCCTGGACTGATGCAGGGAAACTAAGTATATAACAACAACTGGAGAACATAATTTTAAAAAATAGTCTTCAATGATAAGCATGTCAGGTTAATTAAACTAAAAAGTGAGCCACTAGTATAGGATAGGTTGAGAACCACTCAGCTACACAAGGACATATACTATGCATTCTGGCCATCAACAAGGAGGCTGCAGTGTGACATAACCAAATGGTTGAGTAGCTATAGCCACAAGCTAACAACTGATGCCAATATTTATGTCACATTTCACAGATGTGTGCCTCTATCAACATGACTGATACATAAATAATGAACGTGGATACATGAAGACAAGGAGAATCAAACACAACCCAGAAACCTCAATATTGCACATAAATATATCATGCTGTAACAAAAATATAACAACCATTTCAATAATACTTGAATTAACATAAACATTTGTCAAAAATATATATGTAAAAATATGAAATGCTCATTACTAAAGTGACAAATGTATGAAGTGTGTATCAGAAGTTTACATGAGAACACTGGCCAGTCAAAATGCAAAATGTTGAGCAAAGTATTTCCTATTAAACTGGGCTCAGCTGGCAAGGGATAAAGGGGTTTAACTTTCAACTTCTTTGTGTTAAAATTTGGCCAAAGTTAGGCCTACAAGGTTAATATTTTGTTAAAGTCAGGATTCCAGGGCTAAAATTGTAATAAAAATCATGCCTACAGGGTTAAAGTTGTAATAAAAGTCAAGGCAATGAATAAATGAATGCAAAATAGAGAGAGTAAAATAATAGTATTTAAATGTGATTATTGCACAACTAAAGTTGCTAATACCTCTGTCTGTATATAGACACAATTATTGCCACTTCCTCCTTTTGATTAATGCTTCAGCCATGAACACAAGCACATAAGAATACTGCACTTGGATAACTGTTTACTATCGTTTTGACTGAAATCAAATACCAGCAAAAACAGGACAAATAACCACATAGTTGATAGGACTATATTTATGATTTCCAGCTTTGCAGAATAAACTACAACAATAAATTAAATATATTGCACTCATAGGAATAAAACAAGTTCATTCAATGTGTAGCACAGGCAATACTTTGTGCCAGCACTGATTGACATTGGCGACTGACAATTACCTTCCCTCAGTATGGATCATACCATCAATGCAACACTGAAATGTCTGTCAAGTTTAGGGACACAAAATTAGGGTCTGCAAAAATTTAAGTGAACCATTGCTCAAATAAAGAGAATAAAATGCTGCAGAAATAATGAGCCAGCAACGAAGATTTCATATTTGTCACCTTCTCCAATCAAACAAAGTTCAGTGAGAATAACATGGCAGCAAGTCTACTTGTTAATTTTGTTAGTAGCAATAATAATTATCAGCCACACTCCAAGCTTGGTTATACTAATTTGTGACAGTATTGGGCAATCACGAGAAGAATGGCAGCATGCCTAGTATAAGTTCTAGAATATCAGAAACATACTTATATTTACGACTAATGTTACATTTGTTAACAGCACAATATATTGTTTTTCAAATCAACCATAAAATCTAAACATGCATTTTTTTAACTTCTTGACAACTGTGCAGTCATTTACCTTCACGATAGTGTATTATTTGTGTGTATGTATAGAAAATGTAGTAAACTATAACTCTATACATAGATATACTATTGGTATGGGGGAAAGTTTACACAATTAAGTTCAGCAACACAGCAAAACTGAGCATTTCAATTTGGTATCACATTAATTAAATGGGAGATAACACCACATAGGCACAATTTAGACTGAATTAATTAATTGGTAGATAACTATATGATGGTAGCATTTCAACTTGGTTCTGACTGAATTACTGGGAGACAGCTACATGCTGAAAATATTTCAGTTTGAACTGAATTAGCTCATTGAATGACAACTCTTTGGGCATCATTTCAATTTGATGTTGAATGAGTTAACTGAGAGAAACATCAACTGTGACATTTCTCTGGGGTATATACAGCAAGTCTTAGGTTCTACACATCAACAGTTTTTTTTTAAAAGAAGATAAATACAAAACAATAATAAAATTAATATGTGATGCGTGTATTCAGATATCTGGCATGTGTTTTAGCTACCATCCATAGACTGTATTAAAAATATAATCTTATAAAATGAAACATTTTCTTCTAACACTTACATTATTTTTAAGCATCAGAAGCTAATATGAGTTTGCAGTTTTACTTGAGATCAATTATCAGAGAAACATGAATAATTTCTCCAATGACACTCTGGTAGTTTCACTTACATTTTCTCAAGCAAGAAATAATACAACATTTTTTAGGAGTTTTTTGTGAGAGCATGTGTTTTGGTTATATATAATGAAAGTGGTTCACAATCATACACAAGTGAAGGTGACATCTATGCCATCAACAAATTTGAGCGATGAAACAAAAAAATATGAGATACATACTTCAAACTGACCACCATTTTTACATTTCCCTATATATGATATATGGAAATATCAAGTAATTGTTTTCTCTAACAGAAAATACAGTTGTGATTGGCACAGCTCTGTCACATTACAGATAAAGACAAGTTTACTTACTGTCAACTATGAGAAGGAGGATGGTGTTGCAAGGGATCAGATGAGGATGAAGAAGATGATGACGATGAAGATTTATGTCTTCCTCTCTCAAAATGCTTTCCTTTGCCCATCTGTGGCTGCCTGAGAGGACCTGGTCTTGGATGGACAGGTGGAGGCTGTGGTTTAGGATAGAGTACAGGTGGAGGAAGTGAAGGACCAGATCTGACAGGTAATGGTTGAGACTTCTGAACAACGTGAGTAGAATGGCTGGACTGAATGCCTTCTTGACTGCCTTGAGCAGGCTGGCGGTGAAGTATTGGTTTGGGAAGAACTGGAGGTTTTTCTGGCATCTTTTTCATTCCAGAAACCACAGGTTTGCTACCTGAACACTTCCTTTTAATCTCAGATAATGAGCGTGGCTGTAAGTCACTTCCTGCTCCATCCCTAGCTGTTATGTTGCTGGCAGATATCCTCCTCATCTGGAGATTGGCGTCTTCTACATCAAAATCACTCTCACTCTCACTGGTTGTACAATGCCTATTTCCCACAAGATCTCCAAAGTCTAAACAGGACAGAGGATCACTGCTTTTGTTTCCAGATGTGGCACCATGCACAGTTAATTTCATGTCACTGTCACTGTCACTTGAATAAGCCATAGCTGAAAAGACTCCTGATCTGCCCAGGCCAAAAATGTTATCTGAATTTGGAAAGCTTAAATCAGGGAGAGGTAGATCACTCTCATAGGACATTAACATTTCCTCAGGTATATCCAACATCGGTGGTGGTGGAGGGAAATTAGGCTCATCATCTTCATCATCAGCCTCCCCTTCATCATCAAAATTATCTACTCGCAGACCACACAATTTCTCTAGGGGTTCCAAAGGTGAACTATCCAATTGTGATTTGAGTACATCCTCTGGTATTTTAAACTTCACCCCTCCAAAACTACTGCCACTTCCCTCCATTGACTCTAACCGCTCCAGTGATTCAAGTGGAGAACTTTCATGCCCCAGACTTCTACCTCCTTCACTCAGACCTCCAACACCTGAATCTATTGTGCTTGGGCTAAGACCTTTGGAGGCTGCATAGTGAAAATAAACTTGCTGGGATTGCTCTTGGCATCCATGTCACTGTCACTAGAAGAGCTGTTAGAACTCCCAGAGTTAGTCATGTCACTCTCAGAGTTTTGTTGTCTGAGCTTTTCCAATGTTTCCAATATATTGCCAGAATCCATGGGAGTAGTAATGTCACCAAACAAGTGAGCATCACAGTCATCAACAGGACTTCGCTGAGCAGTCATACTCAGGTCACTGTGGTAGCTATGTTGAATATCACTGTCTTCATGCCAGCTCACTCTTTTTGGTTCTTTGGGTTTATCTGCCTCATCATATGTTCTTTTCTTCAGGGCACTTTTCTCTACAACTCCTTCTGCCATGATAACCTGAAAGTCTGTAGATTCCTCATCTTCTTCAACACTGTGCAAAGACCACCGACAGTTTTTCACTTTCGAAGCTTCATCAGACTTACAAGCCTCCTCTGCTGGATCTGGTCTGAATGTTGAAAATGTCAGTGCGGTCTTTACTATTTCTCCTCCAGCCTGTGATGTTGGAGGGCTGTCATTATCACTGTAGAATAATGCTGCTGCAGGAGAAGGGAGATCAATGAGAAATTGATTATTTTCTGAGCTGGATGATGTACTAGAGGTGGAGGCTCTGCCCATGGCAGAGAGTAATGGAGCTCGTTGTTGAGATGGATGGCCAGCTGTCCTTGAAGGATCTTCCACTCCAGGGTCAGTGGGTTGGAAATCTTTGGCTTCTCCAGAAAAAGCTAAGCTTGAAGAGCCTGACTTACCAAATGTATTTACTGAAAGATCAGGTGCAGGTGATTTGGTTAAACTAGACTTTAATGGCAGGCTTTTTGGTACATCTTTGTCACATTCCACTGCAGATGTGTCAGGCATGTTATAGCCATGGCATGGTTTAGGTCTAGAAATGTCAAAATACTGCTGACATGGTGTGGTGGAATCTATTGTCTTCGTGCCATCTTCAGTCATATCTGATACAGTAGCTGACATTGTTGAAGTGGATATATCTGTGCTTACAGTTTTTGCTTCAAGAGATTCACCTGATGGTATAGTGATGAGATCCTCATTGAGCATGTCAAGGTGTGCTACATTATCAACTGTGTCTGATGCTATAATAATTTGTTTTATGGGATTAGGTATTTCTGGCTGTTTAGAGTCTTCACTGCACATCTCTCTCTGTTCTGGCAAAATTTCAGTCATGGGTACTTCTGATTCTATTTTGCTGACATCGGAACTAACTGCTAATGCACCATCCTCATCTCTGAGAGATACAACCTGTACCTTGTCATGAACTTCCACTAGTGACGTGCTGGATGCGGAAACAATATGTGCTGGTGACTCCGCACTTTTAGGTGTACTTGACCTTCCAATAGTCCCATGCTCCAGATGTTTCAATATTTCCTGATCTCCCGAAGGACTTGTTGTATCATCCACAGAAGAATAGCTTGTTCTGGATGGGAGCTTGTGGACATTCACAAATTCAAAACGTCTGTTCAGAGTTGGAGATTTCTCTAACGAAGGCCAATTCTTGAGACCTCCCCCACAACTGCTTCTCCCGCTGGTTGACAGAATAACAGATTTGTTGTCAGTAGTCAGATCAGGGGGTACATATTTTTTCTCTGGTGTGTCAGTTACTTCAACATTATGTTGATCTGTGGCATACTTCTGCTTTTGCTCAAAGGAGGATGACATTGCACTTTTGGGCCCTGGACTAACACTTCTTTCTCTTTTGATTTTATCAGCTTCTGAGACCTTATAAAGTGCAGTCTCTTCTTTCTGTCCATCAAGTCTTCTGTGCAAAATATATGGGATATCTTCAATGAGATCAGTGCCTGCTGAAAGCTTTCGAGACATGCCGTGTCCAGCTTCTAGTTGATCCTTCACAGGTAACCCAGCACCAATGACTCCACCATTGGGAAACTTTTGTTTGAGGTCCAGTTTTGATTCTTTATTCTCAGTGTTGTCAGCAGCAACATCCTTATCCAATACTGCATTGAACTCGGTCTCAACATTAGAGGCTTGGTCTATGCAACTAGTACTGTCTTCAAGCACAGGCTCAGAAGGTGAGCAAGAAGATTTTTGCCTAACATCAAGAATGCAACTACCTCTGTTAGAATCTACAGATGGAACTCTAGATGTAAGCCTCACCTGATGGTCCTGTCTGCTCTGGGCTATGTCTGTTACACAGGAACTTGGACTAGCATCTAAGCTTCTCTTGATCTCACTGTCCTTGTACTGCGGTGACAGTGGTAATGATGGTGGTGATGCTTCTTTGTCATTCCCTCTGGCTTGCCTTTGGTGTTGTGCTGGATCTGTAGAACTTACCTTCTTTGATCCATGCCTATGACTGATTTGCATGGAGAGATCAGCACTAGATATATCATCATCTGATACTGATTTCATGGTTACAGGGACTTTTTCTCTTACAAGGTCATTTGCATTTTGACTGGCTGACAAAGTTATGGTGGTTGTTGTGGTTGGTGGTGTGGACGTTGTAGAGGTTGTGGAGACATGTGAAGCTGAAGTACTGACAGGCTTAGTGGTGGATGAGAGAGAAGCTTCTGGTAAAAATGAAGATTTGGAGTGGTACTGATGTGAAAGAGGAGGAGGAGGAGGAGGGCTAGATTTTTGATGATGACGATCTACTGATGAGGATGATGGTATGTCAGTAAACTTAAGGTCAAGGTTAGGCCTGGATATTTGGTTATTGATATCACTATTTGGTAAAACACCAGCAGAAAAAACAGAAACAATAACAGAGTCTGCCTTAGACTCTCCTATCATGTTGCCAGCAAGAGCATCTAAGTTTTGGCAGCCTCCATCAGATGATGGCATTCGATTAATCTTATCCAGACTGCCACTTCCAAGAGGGGACACAAATTTTGTTCTGTCACTTCCCCCTTGGGCAGCACTATCAAAATCCTCATTCCTGTGATAGAATGGTGAACCAACTTCAGAATAGATACCAACATAACGAACAGGAGAGTTCATTTCAGGGGAAATAAGAGAATGTGCACCTTTAGTATCAGAGGCCACATGTGAGATTCCATCTCGGCCTTGGTTGTAAGTATCTACTTTGTTGTTGTCCTCATCATCCTCGTCATCGTCAGTCATGGCACCCCCAGTCCTGGCATTGACAGCTTCAATGACATCCTGATCAAGGCTTAGTCCATGCTCCAGCCGTGGGGAATTGAGAGAACGTGAACCAGACATAGAGCTATCACTGTGTACATCCACAGACTCAACTCTCATAGCACTATGGGGTGTGCCCGAGTGGTCTCTGGAGACACCACTTCCAGGGGTGTGGTTACTGTCAAGAATGTGAGACCCACTGGAACGTGAGCCTGAGCTTGTATGGAGGTCTGCTGAGGAGGAGTGCATGCTGGGTTTTGAAGAAAACTTTGGCGTGGCACTTGTGCTTCGACTGGATATTCGGCCGCTGGTTGCTCTGTGGAAACACGAAGCCATTAATTATTGTCTCCATGTGAAAATTCTCTCAGCATCTATAATTAATTGCTAATCTGATCAAAATGAACATAAAAAATAAGTCTATTTTCTCCACATCAAAGTATATAATTTTTCACAACTATAGTTCATTGTTTGTGGAGTTGCTTTTAAAAGTTTCTATATGAGTTGTGATCAGTATATAAAACCCACTACCTTCTGAAACAGATGTTAATTTTTCATAAATCACAACTACAGTTCATTGTCTGAGGAGTTGGTTTTAAAAGTTCGATATGAAGTTGTGATCAGTATTTAGAACCCACTACCTTCTGAAACAGATGGGTCATATTTAAAATTAAGTTTAATAACAATAATATACAGCAAATATCAAACTTACGTCCTTCATTCCAGAGAAGATGCAATAAGATAGAAAAAAAGGAAGCATTTAGGCACACAATGACACAGTTAAATATGTTTGTTAGTTACACTAGTTTAGTATCAAGTCTTCTCTCTACCTCCACAACACAAAAAGCAGTTATCATCCAGACTAGACCACAACATGATATCATTCATGACAGGTTAAATTCACTACAGAAATCCCTTAAATCAAAACTGCTGGGTGAAAGAAATTAAATTATTATAAAACCATCATAGAAGGTGGATGCATTGCAGACAAAAAAGGAAAAATGCTAACAGACAATAAAGATATAATAGATAGATGGCAGGAATATGTAACAGAACTATTTCATGATCAAAGGGACAAGAAACCAATTATAAAATGTACATCGGGCTATAAAATCTTAAAATCTGAGGTGGAAAAAGCTATAAAAACAATGAAAAAGGGAAAAGCAGCAGGACCTGACAACATACAGATAGAGATGATACAGGCACTAGAAGATTTAGACATTGAAGTAATTACAGACATATGCAATGACATATACCATACAGGATACATACCAAATGAACTAAAAACATCAACTTTCATTGCGTTGCCTAAAAAGAATGGTGCAGTTGAATGCAGTGACTTTAGAACAATAAGCCTAATGAGCCATGTCACAAAAATCTTGCTAAAAGTTATACAAGGAAGGATTCAGAATAAAATCAATACTGAATTAGATGAGCAGCAATTTGGATTTAGGAAAAATAGCGGGATAAAAGAAGCCATTAATTCTGCATGAGAACATTAATCGAAAAGTACACAGAAGTAAACAAACCAATATATATGCCTGCTTCATAGACTACACCAAAGCTTTTGATAGAGTACACCACAAACAACTTATGGAATGCCTAAAAGAGATGCATCTAGATGACATGGACATACGACTAATATGTAATCTATACTGGGAGCAAACAGCAATAATAAAATATAACAAAGAGAACTCTACACCCATTGATATAAAAAGAGGAGTAAGACAGGGGATGCATTCTATCACCAAGCTTGTTCAATTTATACACTGAGCAAATCTGTAAAACCATCACAGAGATGCCGGGGCTACAAATTAATGGAAAGATAATCAATAACCTAAGATATGCTGATGATACTGCACTACAAGCAGAAAATCCTAAAGATCTACAATTACTTAATATAATAAACATGACTAAGCAAAAAATATGGACTAGATATGAATATCAAAAAGACTAAAACTATGATCATAAACAAAGAGAATTCTCAAGACCTACAATTAAATATCAAAGTTGAAGGAATACATCTGGAGACAGTTCAGAGCTACAACTACCTTGGACATACTATAACCAGTGATGGAAAATGTAAAACTGAAATAAACAAAAGAATAGGAATGGCAAAAAGTAATTTTAATGTCATGAAGAACATAAAAAAAGTAAAGTACCCCCATCACGCCAAGTGGCGTATAGGGAAATATGGTGTTAGTGACCCTATATTTTACAGACCTTCAGCACATGATTTTTGGGGTAATGTGGTCGGTATTACGCCCGTGCTGCTTTACTTTCCCAAAAAAAATCCGGTACCCATTTAAGGCAGGGTGAACCTGGAAGCCGTCGGTTGGGATCGAACCCTACCTCTTGTCCTTTGTAGTCCAGTTCACTAACCACTGAGCTATCGCGGCTCCCTGAAGAACATACTAACATCAAAACAAATAACAACAGGGCTAAAACTAAGAATAGCAAAATGTTATGTCGTCTCAACATTCCTATATGGTGCAGAAACTTGGACATTAGACAAGAAAACAGAACAGAGAATTGAAGCCTTTGAAATGTGGATTTATAGAAGTATAGGTAGAATTGGATGGAAGGAAAAGAAAACAAACGATGAAGTCTTAAAACAACTAAAAATGAAAAGAGAACTACTAAACACAATTCAAACAAGACAAATGCGCAGTTTTTGGCCATGTTAATAGCCTACACAACAGCCTACTAAAAGTAATTCTGGAGGGGAAAATACAAGGTAAAAGAGACAGAGACAGACCAAGACTAACATGGACGAGTAACATCAAAAGATGGACAAACCAGCCTATGACAACCTGCACCATCAAAGCAAGAGACAGAGCAGAATGGCGCTCTATGGTAGCCAACCTTCGTTGCGGGGATGGCACTCGATGGTGATGGAAACCTAAATACAGCAACCAACCCAACAGTGGTATATTGGGGTGGAGGAGGAGGGGGAAGAGAGAGAAAGAACTAATGCAAATGATGTTTTACAAAGCATTGTTAACATTCTCACTACAGTTCTTACACCAGAGACCATTATTGTTTAACTTGGACTGTGTCTATTAGTACTCTAATCTAATGCCTGATCACACAGGGGATCTCAGCACAAAATCCATGACACTGAAGAGCATCCATCTTGCTTTATCTTCTCAATGTTTCAAATAAATAGTTGTACTAATCAAGAGGAAAAAATAGCTGACCACAATCTGACTTGTTTGAAGACTTCTTTATCATCACTTATTACAAACTCTCTAAACACCACACTCAATAACTATCATATATTTATATTAACAAATATTACAACTTAATTATCATATGCATCTGACCAACTATCTAGATTCATCCAGCCTTAAATGGGTATCAAAGATTTTGTAAAGGTAACCTGGCTGCTGACCACTCTGCAATAAAAACATCAAACCCAGGTATGTTTTTTCTTCTAAAACTAAATTCATCAACTCTTCATATAATGAGACAAACTATGAGTCTCATCAAACAAACCAGAAATTGATGAAAAATACTTTTCTTTAAAAAAAAAAAAAAAAGTAAAGAATTCATTGCAACAAAAAAGGAGCTTGGGTGTCCCAATAACCCCAAAAGCTGTACTGATTCATCATCAATACAAGTAAGGTCTCCCAAACTAAACAGGTCAAGTGGGTTGCCACCAAATTAAACAAGATACCAACATGTTAAAATCAGATGTATTGGGCCAATGATAAAAACAGTTCAGTGTAATTTTGTTGCATGTGGGCTGAAACTGAAATGTCATATATTTTGTATTTTCCTTCTTTGTAAAGCTGTCACTATACTTTGTAGGAGTGTATGTTAACTCCTCCTTATGTGGTGGCACCTATAAGAATATAAACAACTAGTTTCATAGCCAGCATGCTTCTGATAACACAGGTCAAGTGAAAAACCAGATCACCAACACAGTTCAGGAAATAGAAAAAGCTTTTCATGAGAAAAGAAAAACATACTGCGGTTCAGAAAATATATTTGATAAATAATGGAAAGAGAGACTCATGCAAATAATTCAAGTGTGTGAGAAAATGTACAAATGGATTGATCATTACCTGAAAACAAGAACTGCTAGAGTACAGGTAGATGGACGGACCAGGAGAATTGAAAAAGCACTTCAGCAGTAACCCAAAGCTAGAGTTTATCACAAAACACTGTTTCTTGTATGTATAAAAGATGTAAAAGTAAGCATCTAAAGATTCCACAATTCTATGTTTGCGGATGACTTAGTCCTACAGACCTCTAAAAACATTATGACACAATCATACAACTTTCCCACATGGCTGAGAAGGGAGATACCTCTATATTGATTTAAGTCTCTCTTGCTACCTTCATTTTTCCATAATGGTACAACAATTGTCTGTTGCCAGTCTTCTGGGACTTATTGTTGGTGCCATGCTGCATTGAATATTCTGTGCAGCTATGTAATTTCTATTTCTCCTGCTGCTGCTATTATTTCTACTGGTATGTTATCTATCTCCAGTGCTTTATTTCTAGGTGTATGTTTGATTACTACATCAATTTTCTCTTTCATGATGTTGGGTTCAGTGTTTGTGCAATCTTGTGTGGTTTTTCTTGTGTTATTGGTAGTTGGTGTCATGTTTAATAGGTCTTCAAAATATTCTGTCCATCTCTGTTACATAAGTTTATTATTTGATATTGGCTGTCCGCCTTTGTAATTTATGAGTTCAGTGGGATTGCAGTTATCTTTTCTTTTTCTTACTGCTTTTACTGTTTTGTAAAAGTCTCTTGTAGCTGTCTGGAAGTCCATGCTAATCTTTTGTCCGAACTCTGTCCAGGTGTTTTGCTTAGCTTCTTTGATCAAAATTAACTTTTTCTGGACTAAGGCATATTTTTCATATTCTTCTTGGTTCTTTTTCTCCCTCAAATCTTTAAATAGTTTCTTCTTTTCTTTAATTGGTTCTCTGACTGATGTCAGAGATAAGAGTGATGGTGAGGCAAGAAATATGGAGTAAAACAGTGCTTAACTGACACCATTTAAGCAACTGTCAAAATTATAAAAAAATAAGAATGAACAAAAAATCAACAAAGAACTGAGAAACACCAGCCAAATATTTCATGAAGATGTGGTGGGTCAAAAACTGGTGACAATTGAAGGAGAAATCTTCATGGCTCCAAAAATGATAGACAGGAAAGGTTTGGGCAACTTCAGATTCTCAAGTAACATTCCTGTGTTTAGGGCCACTCTGACCTCTTGCTTGATCACAGAACAGTGTACAAGCTATACTGCATTAAGATAGGATTAGAAAGCCAGACCACATTTTTAATGAGAGTTTGAATGTCATTGTTTTTACTGATTTTTGCCTGGCCTGTAGCATATACACAATCAGACAGTTAATTATATGTTTTTACTGATTTTTGCCTGGCCTGCAGCATATACACAATCAGACAGCTAATTATATGTTTGTAACTGCAAAGAGTTTATTTATTCACCAGTTTCCATCAGGACTAAGTGCTTGATGCTGAGGAATGTGGTCACCCAGCTGCTTTACAAGGTGCAAGCTCTTAAGTGGTCCCAAACTAGTCATATTAAGCCTGACCTAAAAATCTTGGAGTTTCAGCATTGCTTTGTTACATTTCATTTCAACATACTTATCTTGTACAGTTCCACTATGTGTCCTCCAATCTAGCCTGATAATTCTTCCATTATCCTGAACAACTGAGTGACTCAGGCAGTAAATCCAAACAATTCCTAGAAGGTTGCAAGTCTCTAATACTCTAATTGATAAGCCCAAAGAGAAAAATGGAGGACTTTTCAAAGCATAGAATGAGAATTATAAGAGGAGTCCTTCTCAGAGAGAGTCAGCAGTCAGTGATTGTTTCAATCTTCATTCTCATGCTCAAGGTAGGTAATTATGCTCTACTTATTCAAGCAAAACTTTGCCTCACTAAGGCTGAGAATCCATCCCCTGAATTCAAGTCGGTTTTATACAGACACATCTCATGTTAACAGTCAAGAGATGGCCCATGTTTTTCCCTAACCACAACAAAGTAAAATCCTATCCTTTCCCCTGGCAAGTGACTTTCCCATTTTTTTGCCAACTCACTGCCTATATACTTTTCTTATCATAGTTATTGAATCACTTAGTATACAGGCGTGGGTGTAGTCTTGTGATTCTAGTCACTGACAACATGTCTCTTTCCATTATTGTATTTTTGAGGTAGAAACATTTCTAATATCATCATCATCATGTGCCAAACCAGTTGGCGTAGGTGATCATGTCCTTCCACAATCTTCTATCTACAGTGCATCGTATCAATTTATTGTTGACTGTTTTCCATGCCATGACACCAAGCTATCCAGTATTTTCTCTCTTTATCGTCCGCGATCTCTCTTTCCGTTTATTTTGTTAGTTGTAACCAAGTATTCCAACTTTCCTCTTCTCATGATGTGCCCAAAAAATGTAGATTGTTTCCTTATGTTTTTAGTAGCTCCCTTTTAGTGTTGGCCTCCTTGAGAATTTCCTCATTTGTCTTTTTAGCTGTCCAGGGAACTTTCAATATTCTTCAGAGAAATCCCATTTCTGTGGCCTCTAATCGTCTTTTAATTTGTTTGTCCACTGTCCATGATTCGCTTCCATAGGTCAGAATTGGTTCTATATAGCACAGATGAACTCTCTTTTTCACTTCTATTGACATAGGTTTGTTGTATAAGATATTTTTCATTTTCTGAAATGCTATTTTGGTCTGAGCTATTCTGCTTTTTATTTCTGTGGTGCATCTTCCATCTGATGTTATTGTGCCCAAGTATTTGAAACGTTGCACTTGTTTCAGATTTGTCCTTTTTATTTTAATCATGCATGATGGTGATGATTGTTTCTTCGATATGACCATTACTTCTGTTTTCTTACTATTCAGACTGAGACCTTTCTTGTTGCTTTCCTCTACTATTATGTCTATCATTTCTTGTAGTTCATTCTCTGTCTCTGCTATTAAGACTGTGTCTGTCATCTGCTTATCGCAAATTATTATGTTGTGACCGTTGACTTCAATTCCTTTTTTGTCTACTATAGTTCTCATAATATTTTCGCTGTAAAGTGAAAACAAATCCGGTGACAGAACACAGCCTTATCTGACTCCTTGTTTTATATATTGAAATTGTCCTGTTTGGTTGCTGATTCGTTTAGATGCTGTTTGTTGCCAGTACATGTTTTTTATGATTCGCAGATCTTTGCCACCAATGTTTAATTTCTCCAGCATATTGATTATTTCCACATGCTTTACTTTGTCAAATGCTTTTGTGTAATCTATAAAGCACATATATAGATCTTTATTTACCTCTATAGCTCTGTTTATCAATGTTCTTAAGATGTATATTGCATTATTGGTGCCCTTTCCTTCCACAAACCTACATTGTTCCTCACTTATTTCTGGTTTATTTTGTTCCTTACACATCTCATGATGATTCTTAGTAATATTTTTGTCATATGGCTCATGAGACTAATAGTGTGATGGTCCTCACAATCAGTGGCACCTGATTTCTTTGGTATGGCTACAAAGATAGATTTTAGTAGATCTTCTGGTATGTGTCCAGTGTTATATATGTCATTGAGTAGTTTTGTTATGACTTGTACTCCCAGCTCTCCTAATGCATTTATCTCTTTGATTGTTATACTGTCAGGACCTGGAGCTTTGCCTCTTTTCATGTGTTGAATTGCGCCCTGCATTATTGATGGGCCTGTGTCTTTGTTTGAATTGTTTAGCTCTGGTCTTTCATCATCATAGAGTTGATTGATATATTATGTCCATCTTTCCATTATCTTCTAATATCACAGGTGTCTTATCATTAGATACCTGGCCAGAGTGTTAGCTTTCCTCAAATATCAGTTCAGTCATCTATCTCATCATCATCATGAGTAAGTCAGGAGCCACTGCCAAAAGTAATGATGACACCATTTTCACAAAAGCCGGTGGAAATAATCATTTCTGACTTACCTCTCAAACTGAGGTCGTTTGCCAATGTTTTCCCTGACAAATTCCACCAGTTGCTTTTGTGTTCGACCACAATATCTGGCAAATAATAAGAAAAATTCACTGGGCACTCAATGAAATGTTCAACTACTTCTTATCATAATCTTATTCATCTATTTCATAATTGTCATTTTTATCAACAAAACCGATTACCATTACTAAGTTCACACATCACCATATTAATTTTCTATAAGCATGGATGAAATGATGATTATGAAGGTCAGTCAGAGTTTAGCACTTTACTAAGAAATCTTTAAGCTAGATGGGACTGCCAGGTATTATTGTAAATTCACAAAATTGGTTGAAATTTCCCATGAGTACACTGTGTGTGTGCTCAGGGTGTTATGTGAAAGAGAAATAGAGGAATTGATTACTGAACTGGAGATGTGGTTTGGGGTTCAGTTTTGAGATGAGGGCATCAGAAATGCGAAGAAGCAATGGGAGAAGTGCTTCGCCTTAAGCGTGAATATGTAGAGTAGAAGTGAAGCTCACACCAATTATTTGGTATGTGCCTTGACTCATTCATACTTAAGTACAAAACCTTTTGACTGACCCATGATGCCATTTGATACACAACTGTATCACTTTCCCACCAATTTCTCTTTAATACTTTGACCCAAATATACCATATATTTCATAGAAAAGTGTGTCTTTACATTAATACATAACATTCATGTTTGCTTCAAAAATTTCTTAATAACTCGACATAACTGACTGGCACTCATAAACACATTTACCAGTCACTGTCACAAAGTTACAAAATCAAAAAGGGGGCCTCAGTAGCCTAGTTGGGAAAATCACCTGACTGGGCTACTGACCTTCAGACAACCCGCGTTTGATTCCCGCTGGAAGCAATGTGAATTGTACTCATGGTTTGGGAAAAAAAACCGCCACTGGCAGAAATGGGTACCAGAGTAGTACTCTGGATATGTGAGCAATGCCGCCTCGCATCGTGAGTTTTTATGCTTGAGGCAACACTATCTAGAAGTCCGAACACTTCTGGATAGGCGCCGAGCACATATGGGTGAAAACTCGCATGCTAAGATGCCGATTCAAGTCTCGTACTTTACCTTTACCTTCACCTTCACCTTTACAAAATCAAAAGCAATTAAAGCAGCAAGCACACCAAGCTCATCAGCCCCCACCCATTAACTCAATAAATATAAATCATAATAAAATAATCAATATAATCAACCACCATTATTACAGCAGTTATCAGCAGAGAGTTTTTGTCATTGACAAAACTAAGGGAAACAATTGAATAAGAATCAGAAATGAAAAGAGCCAGCAGAAGACTTATAAAACATGTCAAACCTTTGTGCAGAAATGGTTTCAATAGCCTATGTGCTCAAATAAAGATACACTTTTTTCTCAACAGCAAAATTGTAAAAACTTAAAAAAAAAAAAGAAGATATGTTCATGAAAGTACAATCAGAGCTTACACTTGTAACCAATGATGCACAGAGCAGTGACACAAGTTCAACACACATCAGGAGTTATCATTGGGACCTCTACTGCAAGTTGGGACTGGAGTCTGTGACTGTGTATTTGTACAATGTGTTGTTGATGATTAATGTCACACACATAAGACATCAAGAAAGAGATGAAAGAATAAGTGTTGAGATGACAGATATAAGAGTGAGGAGGCTTGACTTGATGGTGATCATCACTAGAAGAAAACATCACCACTGGTTTGGAATGGCACACATTTTTTTCTGCACATGAGGTTAGGATATGTATACTCAAAGAAAGGTCTCTCAGATAGAAAATAAGACAGGTAGAAGATACAGGAAGGCCCATTTTGGTCTTGCTCAACATTAAGTCTAATAGTGTCTTATATAGAGCAACAGTTAGTGATTAAAAGAACAAGAAAATTACTGAACTGAAAATTCTGTTACCAGCTCATCACCATCAGCTGTCCTCTCCCATCTCCCACACAGTAAGTAAAGGGTTCCCTCCATCAACTCTTCTCTCCACCTCCCAAGTTGTTCAATCCTGGCAAGGGTGCTGATGCCTGCTGGTGTTGCCTCTCGCTTAGTGTTCTTTTTAGTGTTTCTCTAGGTTGGCTACATTTTCTTTTACCCTTTGGTTCCCATTTGAGGGCCTACTTTTGAGATTCTCTTGTTGTCTCTTTCATCACTTAGCCAACATATGACATCCTAGTTTATTCTCATATTTCTTTGTTTTCCAGCTCTCACCATCCATAGGAGTTGATAATTTGATTTGAAAATCCTGAGCCTTTGTTTTTGTGCTTAGTAATTTTGATTTCCATATTTGATCAGGGTTTCTGAAAGTCATTACTGCCTTCACTATTCTAATTCCTTTCTTTGAGTCTCTTTCTTGATCTATGCAGCTTCAAAGATATACAAAGTGATCTACTTTTTTCACTGCTTTTCCTTCCTGGTATATATTTTTGTTCTGGACGAATTTGATTTTTCATTACTTCTGATTTTTCATGGTTGATCTCAAGTCATATTTTTCTAACCACTCATGACAGGGCATTTGTTTTTTCTTGCATCATGTTTACATTGCTATTGAAAAGAACTACATTGTCTAGAAATTCAAGGTTTTCAAGTGAGTACACGTGAGTCTAGACCATCCACAGCATCGAAGTTCAGCGACAAAATCATCTATGATACTATGATGACAGTAAACCAACATAGAACTGGAGTCATCAGTCGCTGGACACTGCGGGACTTGTTGAGGAGGAGATCTGAGCACTTATGGACATGTTCGGAGTGCAATGATGATGACCCGCAAATAACTCAATAACTCAAGGTTTTCTAAGTGAAATCCAATTGTCCACCCGATGCTCGTGTTACCTGTCCAGCATTTCTGCATTATGAAGTTGAAGGCAAGTCCATATAACAAGGGAGATCAAATACATAATTGTTTCATACAGGTCTCAATCTGAAACCATTCACTCTGTCCTGTTGTCTCCTCTATGTGAACTGTACATCATACAAATCTTTGAAGATGTTAATAATTTTTGATGGCATTCCATATTTTCTGAATATGTTCCACAATGGGTCTCTATGTATGCTGTTGAAATTATTTTTTTGAAATCAATGAAATTTTGAAGAAGTGGTTTCTGCTTTTTATATGTTTTTCTAATTCATTCCTTCACAGCCTGCTTTTATATCTTTTCATTGACAAATTTAGTATTGAGGGTTACTTGTCCAGATAATGTCCCTCTTATATAGTTTGAAGTTCAATCTTGAGGCACACAATCATCTAAAGAATTGAGGTACACTGATTAGCTTCCTCCTGTGTGTTACCGGGGCCTCATTATGAGGGAAGTAAAGAATAGTGACACTGTGACCTTCCAGACATTGTAAGAGGCGACTACAGGGGTTGATCAATGGCTTGACAAACTGTCATTGTAAAAAGTATTGTTATGGAAACACAGAACCATAGATTTTAGAAGCAGTGATCTCTGCAATATGTGCCATTTTGGCATGCAAGGTTTCTGCTTTTGAGATTGTAGTTCTGCCCTATATGTCGTCTTCGGCTCGAAAGGACAATAGATAGATAGATAGATTAGTTTCACTTCTCACAAAGAAATTCATGTAAACTGGTAATAGTCTAAGTTTACTCCATTTCACATAAAAATTGCAAAGAACAATGTCTACAACTCAGCCATGATAAACTGTACTACATGATGCAACAACCACAAGCTCAAGTTTCTTACCACAACTATTCACAATTCTGAATAGTGCATTTGGTTTCAAAGTTTCCACAAACAAGTATGTAAACCTACATAACCAAACTTTTTGTTTTTTAATTAATAAATGTACCATAATTTGCAACATCTGTCTTTGTGCATGAATTAGCACACATTTAAAATAAAGTGTCAGAGACATCAAGTTGATTGAGAACAGGTTTTTTTGTTGTTTTTTTTTAAGAAAAAAAATAAAGTACTCATTCACACTTCCTTTAGATTCTGTGTGCAATTTATACTAGCCATTTTAGTGTTATTGAAGGTCACTATTTGTGGAAAATATTTTCAATAAATCCTGAAGGTAAATCTAAAATCCTAATATTCAAAGATCATGGTTAAGTTATAATAATAACAGAACATTGTAGAAAATGACATGACTGTGGAAGATGTCATGACTGTGGAAGATGTCATGACTGTGGAAGATGTCACGACTGTGGAAGATTTCATGACTGTGGAAGATGACATGACTGTGGAAGATGTCATGACTGTGGAAGATGTCATGGCTGTGGAAGATTTCATGGCTGTGGAAGATGTCATGACTGTGGAAGATGTCATGACTGTGGAAGATTTCATGACTGTGGAAGATTTCATGGCTGTGGAAGATGTCATGACTGTGGAAGATGTCATGACTGTGGAAGATTTCATGACTGTGGAAGATTTCATGACTGTGGAAGATTTCATGACTGTGGAAGATTTCATGACTGTGGAAGAAGATGCCATGACTGTGGAAGAAGATGCCATGACTGTGGAAGATTTCATGAATGTGGATGATTTCATGACTGTGGAAGAAGATGCCATGACTGTGGAAGAAGATGCCATGACTGTGAATGATTTCATGAATGTGGAAGAAGTCATGGCTGTGGAAGATTTCATGAATGTGGAAGATGCCATGACTGTGGAAGATGTCATGGCTGTGGAAGATGTCATGACTGTGGAAGATTTCATGAATGTGGAAGATGCCATGACTGTGGAAGATGTCATGACTGTGGAAGATTTCATGAATGTGGAAGATGCCATGACTGTGGAAGATGTCATGACTGTGGAAGATTTCATGAATGTGGAAGATGCCATGACTGTGGAAGATGTCATGACTGTGGAAGATGTCATGGCTGTGGAAGATGTCATGACTGTGGAAGATTTCATGACTGTGGAAGATGCCATTACTGTGGACGATGTCATGACTGTGGAAGATTTCATGACTGTTGAAAATGCCATTACTGTAAATGATGTCATGACTGTGGAAGATGTCATGAATGTGGAAGATGCCATTACTGTGGAAGATTTCATGACTGTGGAAGATTTCATGACTGTGGAAGATGTCATGACTGTGGAAGATTTCATGACTGTGGAAGATGCCATTACTGTGGACGATGTCATGACTGTGGAAGATTTCATGAATGTGGAAGATGCCATTACTGTGGACGATGTCATGACTGTGGAAGATTTCATGACTGTGGAAGATGCCATTACTGTGGACGATGTCATGACTGTGGAAGATTTCATGAATGTGGAAGATGCCATTACTGTGGACGATGTCATGACTGTGGAAGATTTCATGAATGTGGAAATTGCCATTACTGTGGAAGATGTCATGACTGTGGAAGATGTCATGACTGTGGAAGATGCTATTACTGTGGAAGATTTCATGACTGAGGAAGATGTCATGACTGTGGAAGATGCTATTACTGTGGAAGATTTCATGACTGAGGAAGATGTCATGACTGTGGAAGATGTCATGACTGTGGAAGATGTCATGACTGTGGAAGATGTCATGAATATGGAAGATGTCATGACTGTGGAAGATGTCGTAACTATGACCAGCAAAGCTGGATACTAGAGATAGAAAGTATACATGGTGCACACTCAGAAAGCAATCCACTATTACAAACACTAAAAAAAAAACAATCAAGCAATATAGCCAGATTGAATGGGTCCAGCAGGGCAAGGAAAACATTTGGATGGCAAAGAAAACTTGGAAAAGAACAACAGAAGATTCCAAATGAAGGTAAACAAATGAGTTAAAGAGCATTGCACAGAATCAGCTGATAGGGAAGAACTACAGTGGTAAAGAAGTAAATTAATTCTCTCCTCTTGTGCCCTTGACCAATATGCAGAACAAGAACAAAGTTTCTCCATTTTAGGGCACCTCAAGTCTGATTCAAAATGTTCATATCTGATTTCACTGTCCCCTACCAGACTGTCCTTGGTCTGTTTTTCTTTTGCCTGTACAATATTTCTTGTGGTTGTATTTGTAGATCTCTACTGAGCTCATAACCTTCTATCCAGCAGGAGCGTGTACCTATTACTACTGTGTCATTCGACTTGAAGCAAATGTACTAAAATGGATGTTCAAATGAAAGATAACATGACTTTATGCTTTGTAATAAAACAAATGATCTTAAAATTGTAATACTGCTTATATCTTTGATCTGGGTGATAGAGCTTATCATACAAACAACACATGTCCCAGACTGACCTGAAAGATGATCCTCGGCTGACCACTCGTGTCTTATTACGTGCTACCTTTGCCACAACCTGACAACGAAAAAATGCATGGTGCTCGATACATCTTTTCCAGAAAAGTTTACATCTGTCCCTGGTGTCAAAGAAGAACTCAACCATGTCCTTGTAGTAGCCCTGCAATTAAACATGACATTGTCAGTGAAGTTCTCACCTTCCCTCTACAAACATGTCTAGAGGTGCCCTCAACAAGGCCAGTGGAAAAGCACTACTGTCGGATTGGGCATTTACAGAAGAATTAGAATCTGTCAATGTTTTCAAGTTAAATATCATACAAATACAGCAACCTTTTTTTTTATGTCTTTACTCTTTTAATAACAGATTATCACATGCCTTGCTTTCTTTAATTGGCTGGGAGACTTTTCATTACAATTACTGATATGACCTGACACTGAGATGGCATCACTTTATGGGCTACTTATAGATCAACTTCTACAAATGTATCTGCTATTTTTTCTTCATCAATCACTTATTAGGAGACTGTATTGCACTGTGTAGTCCAGTGCATCCATCTTCAACATATATTTATTCAGGGCTGCTTCTCTAGACCTTGACCTTCCTGTAGTCAAGAGTAGTCTCCTCTTAACCGGATTAAGAAATCTTTCCTAACTGAGGTCTATATCAAGTTTTCCTTGACCCTGTAGACAAGAGTTGACAAAAAGAGCTGAAAACAATGATTGTTGCAACTATAATGTTATGTCTCTTCCATCATGTCTGATGAACATTAACATATATAACAATGCTGTCAATGCTTTGTAGGGACAAGAATTGGTGCATCTCTCCCCGCTTGAGCAGAGGGCACTTGGAAGTCTTGAGCCTTTAAGAACTGATGTAAATTTGCTGCCAGGAGTCCACAGTAGTGAAACAGCTGACAGGTGTGCTTCAAGAGTACCTATAATTAACACATTAGATCTTGACATGAAAGATCTCTCCATGATTGTCTGCTACAGTTTGACATGGTGACTGATGATGATGCAGACATGACACTCCAATAACTAGGGATCAAACACGGTACATGTCTTTAATCTGGACTGGTGTCACAGCATTCCCATGTCTGTGATGGTACTTGTAGGATTTGGTAACAGTGAGAACAAAATGGAAATGTATTTAACAGCAAGTTACAGTTCCTATCAGCACCATATGTTGGTAAGAACAGAGAACTCATGAGCCTGCCTAGATGATTCTTGTGATAAGTAATCAGACTCTTCCTGTAACTGCTTAATCTGTTATTTATTGAATAATAATTAATTTGAATGGAATCTACATGAATAACAAAGGAACCATAACTGATATTCAGTTTCCTTAGTAACAACTGGTACTCTCCTTACTTCAGAAGACCTAGTATAGTCTGTGTGTGTCAATATGACTGATACAGGTTGGGAATGATCTCGGGTAGTGTGCACATGTTACAGAGGATCCACTCTCTGAGCATTTCTATCCTGTCTCAGTTGTTTGGTTGCTATTCTTTTGTTTGTCTCACAGAAAGTAGCTCCATGTTGAAGAGATGTGTTCCAGGCCATGCCACATGTGTGATTATTAATACTGATGACTTTGAGTGAGGTTTTTGGTGTATCTTTAAAGTGCTTCTTTCATCCATATTATCAGCATTAGCGTTGTCTGTAAGCCAAAGACATGAAAGGAGTAGGTGAATTGACAAGTTACCAACAAAGGGACTGTGTGTGAACATTTTGTATTAACAAATGGTTAGGCTAAAGACACTTGATGAATGTCTTTCAAGTGCGAAGGATGGGGCTACCTCCTCACCTAAAGATGCATGGAGAGCAGGCGTTGTCAAAAATGGACAAGTTAAAGGTGACCAAAATCTCACATTATGAGTGTGATCTCAGTAACATGCCAGGCCACCCAGCAAAAGGTAAAATCCATTGTAACTTTGATAGTTAATGGTTTTCTCCCAGATGATTTTATACAGGAAAGCTGTGCACTGCTGTTCATTTCAGCAATATGTAGTCACTTTGTAAATACAAGAGGGTATTCCATCCTTTTGGAGATTTCATTCCTGTTGTTCTATTGAGGGTAATCCATTCTTTTGGTCTACATTTTTCTCTTTTCTGTTGTTCTATTTCACTGTATACTCCCATTAACCTGTCCATGCATATACAGGTTGTGTAGTTGTTGTCAAGCTGAAAGCCCTCTGCAGCAGGTGATTGTTAGAGCCTCCACACAAAGCTGATACAAATGGTCTTGACTGATGATGTGAGGCCCCTCACTGCCTCCGCACAGATGGTCTTAACTGATGATGTGAGGCTCCTCGCTGCCTCCGCACAGATGGTCTTGACTGATGATGTGAGGTCCCTCACTGTCGCCGCACAGATGGTCTTGACTGATGATGTGAGGTCCCTCACTGTCTCCAAAAAACATGCAAACATTTTCAATCATGTCCATGAAGACAATGGGGAGGTGGTCTGACAAACTGAGTTCTCTTATTACTTGTCATTGATTAATTCCACATTTACAGTCATGCACATTTGCTCATTCCATCAATGTCATTCACTTTTATTTTAAATGGTTTCCTTAAATATTAGATGATCTCACAAAATTTTTTCCCCCCACATTTCATAGATATTTAAATTTATTTATTAAAGATTCTATAATTTCATTATTGATGTTTAGTGATTTATGTATCAAAATAAAATATTTATACATAAGTTAAAAACAAGCAAACAAACAAAAACTAATTTTTTAAAATGCAAAATAAATCAATAAATGAAAACAACCCTCACATAAAGACTCACTTGGATCCATTTAACATAAAATTGTGATCTCAAATATTGTAAGCTCTCCCCCAAACTAGAAATACAGCACCAAATCAAGTTGTTCCCAAAAGATGATGAATGAGAAGACTGACCAACCATCCCACAAATCAGCACTACCAAGCAGACATGCTCACTAAACAGCCACCATTGATATGAAACATGTGATAACCATTTAGAGTGTGAGAGTCTTTCATACAACAACTGCACTATACAATGTTTCCATGCACTTATCAATGACACCACTGACAACTCATAACAACTTGTTCAAACTAAGATTCTTGGATGACTGGGCTAATCATGAAATCATTTCACTCTCTCCTTAACTCCACCCTCATTTGCCTTTCAGTGTTGGGGTCTTTTGATCATAGGTTGGCCTTTTTCTGCTGCCACATTTCTGAGTATTTCTAGTATTCTGTCTATCTTTACAGGAGATTCCTCAGTCTGTTGTTCTCACAGCATTTGTTAAGAGTTGCTGTGTGGATTATGTTTAGTTGTTTCTGTCTTACTACATGGTCAAACTTATTTCATTTGTTGTTTCTCTGTAATCATTTTCTACAAAAGGTTTGTAATCCTTAAATATCTTACTAGATCTTCACTTCTATCTTTGTCCCTCAATCTAACTCCCATCATACACCTGACACATATCATCTCGGTGGTGTTTTATCTTACTGGTTGTTCTAGAATCTAGTGTCCATGTTTGACATGTATAACAAAATGTTGGTTGTGTTGAAGGGCACTCAATTTTTCTTTTTTCCTAATTAGTAAAACAGCAACAGTTGAGCAGCATGTGCCTGATTCTCCTATGGATTACAATGACTGCTAAAGGATTAACCACAAAATGGTGCTGTGAGTTTTATCAGTGACCTACAATGACCATCAACATGTGCACCCTCTAGTATGATATATTAATGGTTTTACATAAAACACAGTGAAGTCTATCTTACGTATCAAAGAACTATTTACTTTGCATGTGTGATTGTTTGTACAAACAGTGAAGTCTAACATGTCAAACAACAACTATTTACTTTGCATGTGTGTACATGTTTATGTCTGTATAGTGGATATAATGATTAAAAGCATTTAAACCAAGAGACATAAAATAAAACAAAGGTGGGAATACTCCACAAACTCATGCTGGATCTGATAATATAATGGATGCAAGTATTTCCAAATTCAACAATTTCAGTCAGAAAGCATAACATTTTCTCCCATGCAATTTACCAGATGTGTGCATAAGTGTGTGAGTGAGCGCATGAAAAATGATAGCCAAAGACTGGCCAACAGTATGATGATGATATCTGAGATAATCAGAGATCTCATAAGTAAACTATCCATTCAGATTGACAAAATGCATCTCATAAACAGTATCAAAAACAACAAATATAAATTACACTTGGTGACAGCACATATCAGCAGCTCACATCAATTGTGTGGGATAAATTATTCAAACATGGTGATATAAGAATGGGGAAACTTATAAATTTTGGCTTCAATGTTTCTCTGAATACAAAGTTGTATGGTAGTAATAACAGGAAAATGGGAAGGGAGGCAGGTGATTACGGAGAGATAAGAGTTTTGTATTAAACATGCCAAGATGTAGTAATGATGGACTAACTGAAACAATTGAGTTAACAACAGGAGTTTGGATTTGTCACTAAAATCATGTCTTCACTGAAGTAGACATGCCAGGGCTAACATTGGCCTCATCAGTCAGAACAAAGAAGAACAACATGCTCTTCATCAAGCCACCAGTGAAGGATGACAACATGCTCCTCATCAAGCCACCAAAGATGGATGACAACATACCCTTCATCAAGCCACCAATGGATGACAACATGCTCTTCATCAAGCCACCAATGGATGACAACATGCTCTTCATCAAGCCACCAATGAAGGATGACAATGCTCTTCATCAAGCCATCAACATGCTTTTCATCCAGCTACTAAAGAAGGACGACAACACGCTCTTCATCAGGTCACCAATGAAGGATGGCAACACATTCTTCATCAAACCACCAATGGATGACAACATGCTCTTCATCCAGCTACTAAAGAAGGATGACAACATGCTCTTCAACCTGCTACTAAAGAAGGATGACAACACACTCTTCATCAAACCATCAATGGATGACAACATGCTCTTCATCCAGCTACTAAAGAAGGATGACAACATGCTCTTCATCAAGCCACTGATGAAGGATGACAACACGCTCTTCATCAAGCCATCAAAGGATGACAACATGCTCTTCATCAAGCCATCAAAAGATGACAACATGCTCTTCATCAAACCATCAAAGGATGACAACATGCTCTTCATCAAACCATCAATGGATGACAACATGCTCTTCATCCAACTACTAAAGAAGGATGACAACATGCTCTTCATCAAGCCACTGATGAAGGATGACAACACACTCTTCATCAAGCCACTGATGAAGGATGACAACATGCTCTTCATCCAGCTACTAAAGAAGGATGACAACATGCTCTTCATCAAGCCATCAAAGGATGACAACACGCTCTTCATCAAGCCATCAAAGGATGACAACATGCTCTTCATCAAACCATCAATGGATGACAACATGCTCTTCATCCAGCTACTAAAGAAGGATGACAATATGCTCTTCATCAAGCCACTGATGAAGGATGACAACACGCTCTTCATCAAGCCATCAAAGGATGACAACATGCTCTTCATCAAGCCACCAATGAAGGATGATAACATGCTCTTTATTCAACCCCCAAAAAGACAAACAACAACCACCACCACTGGTTCTGTTCAGGACAGAAAAACATGAAAAATAAAGCACAAAGATAAAGTAACACACATTAATCAAGGCAGAAAATGTGATCAGATCCCAGACTTCAATGAGAAATAGAATAAAAATGTCTCAAGGTACACAGTAGCATATCCAATGTCATCATAACTAAAATATCAAGACAACAACAAGACATCAGCTGATCAATATATTCCTGCTCTCCTTTAGTTGGCAATGTTACAAGACATCAGCTGATCAATAATATATTCCTGCTCTCCTTTAGTTTGCAATGTTACAAGACATCAGCTGATCAATTATATATTCCTGCTCTCCCTTAGTTGGCAATGTTACAAGACATCAGCTGATCAATAATATATTCCTGCTCTCCTTTAGTTTGCAATGTTACAAGACATCAGCTGATCAATTATATATTCCTGCTCTCCCTTAGTTGGCAATGTTACATGACATCAGCTGATCAATAATATATTCTTGCAACCCCCTTAGGAGGCAGGATAAAGAAATGCCCTTATATTGTTAGACAAGAATAACTGTAGGATAAAGAAATTCCCTTATATTTATATTATATATAATATATTTTATTTATATAAATGTCCACATGTGGTAAGACATGAGTTAGGGACATATTGTTATGTAACAGTATAGGTGAATGAAATTATGGGGCAGGTAACTCAGCCAGTAACTATTTCCTAACAGACTACAACAGTGGCATAGAATAACGGTCATCAGTGTTAGTGACAGAATAACATGTTGTACAAAGGCAATGGAAGTTAATAGCGGGTAGTGGACAAAGCCGAGGACTAAGGTGAAGGAAGGGTCCAGGGAAGTGTGGATAAACACATGGATTGACCGTCAGGTAAATAGGTTGACAAACAACTTCCAGGACAGGTCAAAGTCATGAAGTAAACATTATTTTGAAACTCTGGAGAGGTCAAACTGACCAGAGGTTATATTGCAGACAAAGAGCGGACAACTTCGCTGAGTCATAAACAATAAATCAGAGTCCACAATCATCATATAAGACATAGAGTAAGTTAGATAAATGTTGTTATGTGGTAAGGCAAAGAGTAAGTTAGATAAATATTGTTATGTGGTAAGACAAAGAGTAAGTTAGATAAATGTTATGAGGTATGCTAGGCAGGCAGAATAGTCAAGGAAGACAGTGGTGCATATGTTATGACCACGAGTAGCAGGACGATGGAGATGATGGCAGTGACCAAGGCATTCATCTGGTTAGAGCCACAAGACTACACCCACGCCTGTATACTGAATGATTCGATAAGCATAATAAGAAAAGTGGAGGCGGAATCTGTACGTATGCAGTGGGTAGAGTCATTGCAGAAGTCATAAATATGTAAGGTCACCTTTGTCTACGTCCCAGGACATGTGGGAGTATGGGGAAATGAAAAAGCAGACAGGTTGGCTAGTTGCGCTATTGTTGAGGATGGTTAACCAATGGATCGGGCGGACATCATCAATGCCCTCCGGGAAGTGGGAAGGACACAGGACTTCGACAACCATGAGTCCACGTCACTCCTTCGGATGAAAGAGATGAGAGTTAAGATGGGTACAGCCAGAAACTAAAAACTTAGTGGGCATGTAAGAAGACTAATCAACCAACACAGAACTGGAGTCGTCAGTCGCTGGACACTTCGAGACTTGCTGAGGAGGGGATCTGAGCACCTATGGACATGTTTGGAGTGCATTGATGATGACCCACTAATAACTTAATAACTCAATGTTATGAGGTAAGATAACAGTTACAGTATGTTTCAGAAATGTCTTGTGTAATAATAATTGTTCAGGGGTCACTCCAATATGTAAAAATATATTTCATGTATAAAAAAAAAAATGTACAGCATAGATACATATTAATTTTTAGTACTTATAATTCAACATATTGTCAAACATGAAACACATATTAGCAGTACAATTTATTAACCAGTTTCCTGATGCTCTCTATGGACAGGCTCAGAACCGCAGCAATTAAAATTTAAAAAGTGTTGTCTTCTGTAGCTAGTTCTTGGCAATAGAGTGGATGAGGGGGGAAGTATCATCCAAATCATGGAATGCCTTCTTTCATTGCTTTCCTGTGCGGAACCTATGGCTGAGTTCTCAAGTTATTTTTTAAAGTCTTTTCTCTTCTTAGAGTTCACCCATTAAGTGGGCATGGATGTGTTGTGAGTTTTACGGCAATGCCAGAATATATTTGCATTTCAGTTCGACACGTATGTCTTCAGCATAGATAAGTAGCTTTACTTAACAATTTTTGCCCAGACAGCAGCCATTTTTGGTGCATACTCTTTTTGATTTTTAACTGCCAAGAGTTCTTTAAAGCGCGCAAGTGCACACAGGACCTCATGTTTTTCACCATTTTCCAAGAGGGCTAGACGTAGTGAGATCAGGGGAGGGTGAAGCCACGAAGAGATTATGGATTCAATTTTTGGAAAAAATTCCAACAGCTTATGGTGAGGATCAAACCCTGGATTTTCTTGTCGAGCGGATGACATCTTACCTCAGACCACCCAGTCATTTCTTTTAGAGAGTCAATATAACTGACAAGTCTATCTTGACAACTTTTGGTGTGACAGAGCATAATTTTTTTTTTTTTATGTTCTTACACGATAAGACAAGGGTAACTTTAGGGTAGGGAAATGTTTAACTACATTCTGAAGACATAGACGTAATACATCACAGAAAAGACTGGAGCTGGGGTGTGAGGATGGATAAGCACTAAAGTGTGGAGTACAGACTGTGATTGTTTCAAAATTTCATTGTAGCACATCGCAGTAACAACACAAAACTGACGTGCATGCTACTAAAGCTTGTACTAATCATTACAAAAATAGCTACAATGACAGTGCTAAAATAAACTACATGACATTACCTAGTGCTCTAAGCACTTTGAAGCAAACAAAATCATCAGTTGAACATTCTTACAAGCTTGAGAAAACTTGCATGCTGCTGCTACTTTAAACATAAACACACAAGGTCAGGGAGAACAAACACAAACTGTATATAACTACCAGATGAGCAGTACAAAGAAAACCGTGTGCCTCTATGAACTCACATTATCATGTAAATAATACCATCAAGTGAATGAATATGGAATATGGGGATATGTGCTTACTGCCCAAGTCCTAGTGGTCTCCATCTATTATCTCAACTAATCCTTACCACATAAAACAAAAAGGTTTAATGAGTACAGGACTTCCTTTTAAAAGCAGATACATTAGTCTACACCCTTAACACATGATCTTAACGTGAAAAACATCTGCAGATTATGACCTGATATTATTTGTTTAAAGTTACAAGAACATTTGGAACCAGTGAGCTAACACAGAATAAATACTGTCAGCTGGTTGTTGGATGAGAGCATATGCTGTTACTTGAGTGTGATCGTGAATTAAGCATGTTTCTTAAGTTACCTTTATTTTAAAATAGAATAAATTAAAATACATCACAAGCAATGGACAAGCAAGATCTAGATGGGAAATATTCTAAACTGGATGCAGTTTACTGAGAAACATAAAAAAAACACTCTCCAAAGGTCTTAGGTTAACTGGGAAACTTAAAACATTCTAATCTTGTTACTGGGAAATGGGAGACATTCTAAAATAGAGGATAATAACAGAGATATAAAAAAAAAATGGAGGAAGATGCCTGGGAGACACAACATTAATCTCTGGCAAACATTATAGCTTGGCTTGCACAACAATGTTCACTTCTGAATGTGTAGAGACTGATCTTTGATAATAATGAAAGGCAACAGAAAGACCAATCTTTTAAACTTTAAGAAGATGAGAGATCTGTCTGTTAGGCTTAAGGAAAGGAATGTGCAATTATAATTTATTTATTTTTCTTCTTTGTGTCATGTGTTTGCTGTTCGACATGCAAAGACATAGTTCCATAACAATGGCACCGGGCGGGTATGTCCAACCTGAATGTAAAAAGTCTGTGACGGTGGATGGAGCGGAAGAATCAGAAATGATCAACAGCCCAGAAAGCGAAAACAGCAAAGTGTGTGGTACACATGAGGCATATTCAGGACACGAAAGACGAATATGGCAGACCACCATAAAAGAGATTGGAGCCTCATCACGTAACATTCCAAAGAAAGCCACGGAGAGAAATACTAACTATTGTCATAAGAATCAAGAAGACTAAAACTATGATCATAAAGAAAGAAAATTCTCAAGACGTACAACTAAATATCAAAGTTGAAGGAATACACCTGGAGACAGTTCAGAGCTACAACTACCTGGAACATACTATAACCAGTGATGGAAAATGTAAAACTGAAATAAACAAAAGAATAGGTATGGCAAAAAGTAATTTTAATGTCATGAAAAATATACTAACATCAAAACAAATAACACCAGGGCTAAAACTAAGAATAGCAAAATATTACATCTTCTCAATATTCCTGTATGGTGCAGAAACATGGACATTAGACAAGAAAACAGAACAGAAAATTGAAGCCTTTTAAATGTGGATTTATAGAAGAATAGGTAGAATTGGATGGAAATAAAAGAAAACAAACAATGAAGTTTTAAAACAACTAAAAATGAAAAAACTACTAAGCACAATTCAAACAAGATAAATGAAATTTTTGGGCCATGTTAAAAGACACAATAGCCTACTAAAAGTAATATTGGACGGGAAAATACAAGGTGGCAGAGGCAGACCAAAACTAACATGGACGAGTAAGATCAAAAGATGGACAAGTCAGCCTATGACAATCTGTACCATCAAAGAAAGAGACAGAGTGGAATGGCGCTCCATGGTGGCCAACCTTCGATGCGGAGACAGCACCCAATGATGATGATGATTATTATTTTTTTTTTTTTGACTTGTGGAAAAGAGACGGGAGATAAATCTGTTACAAAAATGGAAAGGAGATGGAAAAATCTGCTGCAAAAGTGGAAAGGAGATGGGGGATAAATCTGCAAAAGTAGAAAGGAGATGAGAGATAAATCTGCTATGAAAGTAAAAAGGAGGCTGAAGATAAATCTGATGCAAAAGCGGAAAGTACATGAGAGATAAATCTGCTGTAAAAGTGGAAAGGAGACGAGAGATAAATCTGCAGTAAAAGTGGAAAGGAGATGAGATAAATTTGCTGCAAAAATGGAAAGGAGACGAGATATAAATCTGCTGCAAAAGTGGAAAGGAGATGAGATAAATTTGCTGCAAAAATGGAAAGGAGACGAGAGATAAATCTGCTGCAAAAGTGGAAAGGAGATGAGATAAATTTGCAGCAAAAATGGAAAGGAGACGAGAGATAAATCTGCTGCAAAAGTGGAAAGGAGATGAGAGATAAATCTGCTGCAAAAGTGGAAAGGAGGCATGAGACCAATCTGTTAAAAACAGTGGAAGATAACTGGGAGACAACAGCTCAGAATAATGGAAGAAAACAAAGAGACAATGTTCACAGCTAATAGAACTTTCTTTGAAACAGATTAAAATATATTGCAAATCAAGCATGTCCTTGCAATGCCAAGTATGGCTAAGATTTGTTTTTAAATAAATATTCTTCAGAATTTGTAATACAGATATTTTTTAAAAAGTAAAGAGCCCCGTCACACCAAGTGGCGTATAGGGAATATGGCGTTAGTGACCATAATTATTACAGACCTTCAGCACATGATTTTTGGGGTAATGTGGTCAATATTACGCTTGTGCCGCTCTACTTTCCCAGAAAAAAAATCTGGTACCCATTTAAGGCTGGGTGAACCTGGAATTTGTCGATTAGGATCAAACTCGACCTCTTGTCATTAGTAGTCCAGTTCACTAACCACTGAGCTTACGCGTCTCCCAATACACATATACATACATTATACACACACAAACACACACACATATATATATATATATATATATATATATATATATATATATATATAGCTTTAAAGGACTTCCTATCTCTGCTTCTTCCTTTTTGTTTCAATCTAACACACATGCACAAACAGTTATTTTATTATATAAATATAATTGGATTTGTGTCAGCAACACAAAATATTATAATTGAACAAATACCACAAGTTCCTAGTGACCTGATATACCAAATGTGTTTCATTGTGATGGACCACAGATAAGAGACAGATCAAGTAAATGCCAGTCCAGTGATCTAATAAGTACAAACTACATTTATGAATGAACATAGATTATCATTGAAACAAAGATAACTGAATAAAAAAACTGGCTACAGGGTTCACAAATTAATAGAGGGGAGAGAAGAAATAGACACTGAGAAGCACAGTCATGAAAACATAGACAGGTGGGAGCATAAACTAATGGAAACATAAGCTAGGAGGAACATAAACTAATGGAAACATTAGACAGGAGGAACATAAACTAATGGAAACATAAGCTAGGAGGAACATAAACTAATGGAAACATGAGCTAGGAGGAACATAAACTAATGGAAACATAAGCTAGGAGAAGCATAAACTAATGGAAACATTAGACAGGAGGAACATAAACTAATGGAAACATTAGGAAAGCCACAAATTGGATGAGAACTGGGCGACTAGAGGTAAAAATTGGCCTCCTTACAGGAAGGTCCCTGGTTTGAATCCCACCACAGGAATTTGTCATTTTATATCTGAGTGAGCTTTATTGCTTTATCCTTTTCTGATCTTCAGTTGGGATTAAATGTGCAAATATTGTGGCTTTGCCTTAAAAATACAATGCATATCGACATCCACTTTATGAGAGAGGAAGAAAAAAACAGCAGAGAACTATTTACCCTGATCTTCAACAAATACTTGTAAAATAGCTGACACAAGGTAACCTCAAAGAGATCCTTTTTTCCAAGGTTGAACAGGAAACAAAGTAAAACAATAGTTTAATGATTTGAACAAAAAATCCAGGATAAAGGGGAGAAAATGAAAACAGACAAAACACTATAAGCAAATCATGAAACAGAAGCACAAATACTTATTGATAACAACAAATCTCAAGCAAATAAAAGACTTAAATACTTAGAAAGAACTACATCCTCAATAGGAAATCTACGATGATGATGATGTTGCAAAGCAAACCAGTTGATTGCACTGTTGGCTCTAAAAAGTACAGAACTTGTGGACCACATTACAACAAAAATAAACTGCCAAAGGTATATCATCATCTTCATGTACCATACCATTTGGCATCGGCGATTATATCCTTCCACACGTTTCTATCCACAGCCCATTGTGTAAATTCTATTGCTGCTTTCCATGCCATGACACCAAGCCATCTAGTATCTTCTCTCTTTGTAGTCCATGACATCTCTTTCCCTGTATCTTGCCAGTTGTAATGAGTACTCCAACTTTCCTTTTCTCAAAAAATGGTGATCATTTCTTTCTGATGTATTTTAGGAGCTCCCTTTCTTTGTTTGGCTATGTGAAGTCTATAGGGACACTAATAACTATATTTCCTATACATCACATGACATGATTGGGCTCTTCTATTGTTCTTTATTTTTGTGTGTAACAACAGTATTCTTTCCTCTAAAAACATTCTGCTACCAATGCCACAAACTTTGGACATTAACAGCCCCCTCCCCAGAAAAATACATTAAAATCATCACAAGGGAAATGAAATGAGCAGTGAATGTGACAAGAAGAGAGAGAGAGAGTCATAAATGAGGATATAAGGGGGAAAGCCGAGGTTATATCAGTGCCAGAAGGAACAACATATCATACAATCTTCACCAGACAACATTTCTCTGATGGCATTAATAGCCATAAGCAAAGAAAAACAGGAGAAAGGATAAAAGATAGAATCCTAGCAGATAACATATTAATGAAATATCTGACAACACAACAAGGTGAGCATAATCACTTGCGTTTCTCTCGATGCTGAAGAACAGCAAACAAAGTTCAGAAATATATGACTGGAAAACTCTAAGGAGATCTGATACAGGAATAATAGATATCTGGAAAATAGAGCTTATGGAACCAAAGGGAACTGGGAAACAGTAAACGACTGTGAACATATGTTACTGAGAAGAATAACTTATGAGGGAGCGGAATATAAAAAGGTACTGGGAAAATACTTGACAGGTATCAAGATCTTGGGACTGAGAACCATGCATTACTGGATACATAGGCTCTAGTGAACAAGTTTTATTGGAAACACAAAATGCTGGGAAAATAAATTAATGGGAAATGCATCATAAAATTGTTGTATGCATCAGCATAGATGAATCTTAATGTTACAAATAAACACTTTTCATTGCAAGCTATTGTTACAAGTGTTTCACATATGCATACAGGTATGTTTGTATATAATGTAATAATAAGTAGTGCCTCATGCCAGGCTCAAAGCTGGAATGTGGTCATACAACACACAAGCAAACATAAAGCAAATAAAAACCAAATAAACAAAAGATAAACACTTAAGTTTCACCAATTTCACATTTGGCAAACTAGTTTTAAAAAAAGTTAAGAGTGAAGTACCCTTCCAGGCTTTGTTGGTGTCTGAGTCACTCCTTCAAGTCGCCGATCCTAGGGAGAGGAGTGAGGCAAGTCCTTGTTATGGTCAATGGGGGAGATCATATGTTATACATGTGCATAAGGTCTGCAATTTGCATGTGGAACTCTTTTATGAGAGGCACAATTTATTGCATCAGTCTTTCAGGTATTGTACTGATATGGAAGCTCTTATATTTTATTACATTTTATAACCATTAATAACTATAAATACATTTATTAATGAGACAATGTCGCAAAATTATTTCAGACCTGTAACCCACTGAACAAAATGAATAGCTTTCCACTGGTTCTAATGGTTACAGTCTCTGTAATTGTCCACTTGGGATATGAACAATGATCCAAGCCAGAGCTGCAGAGTTGGAGTCAGAAGCAACTAACGATGGAGTCAGAGTTATGTCCATATTTCACATGTTTCTCAAACATCCTTCACAAGACAGGAAGCAAATTGTGTTATGCTCCTTTAAATAAAGAATTGTCCTTCTTGATGAAGTCAGTCAAAGTTGAAGGTTTGCTTCACCAATCTTACAGCTCTGTTTTGTTTGATATTGCTCAGAACCTACAATGATTTACAATCTTTTTCTTTGCAAACAAATCTTTATTTGTATGGTTACAATAAATGATTCAAATGTTTGTCAAATTGCCATTAACTTTCTCTTGTTTGGTACACATGTTTATTGAGGGCTTATTGAACATCTTTTGTATTATTGCAGTTCATTTATTGAGCAGCACAAGTATAACTTCTAACACGAGACTTCTGGTCAACATATTATATGTATATGGTATTACAGTCATGATGGATGGGGGGGGGGGGGGGGGGGGGGGTGTGGTGGTGGTGATGTTTGCATATGTTTGTGTACTAATAGGTGAAAATCTGTACATTATACAATCAATTAAGGTGGTACCTGTAATGTATGAGAATCAACATACATGGGAATGTGTACATAGTATTATAAGAATTATAAAACATTGGGATGTAAATTGTGCATTGTATAACTTCTAATGATCTGCCTGGTTATCCATAATCATATTCTATTAAAATCACCATTTGTGTAATTGTGTATGTGTACACAATAGAGTTTAAGGATCAGGATATATAGGGGCTGAATTTTTAAAGGATTATTAGCAAGTGTGGGGGCATGACATTTTAAGTGTGTCATCTGATATCTGTGAGTGTGTCCGTTATAAAGGCCAACAAGGATGTGGGTGAGTAATAGTCAACTGCTAGCAGTGAATGCTAGATCACCAATGTAATAGATTACATGCTGACATGTAATAAGCGGCAAAAAAGAAGTATGACAGAGATGTACAGATAAATGTCCAATATATTCTGTATCAATAATAAAACCTATGAACACTACATATAAACAAACACCAAATATGGAGACAACAGAGCATCTCTCACATAACAGGCAGCATTTTTTTGGGCATTGTGAAAATGAACAGCCAGAATGAGCATAAAAAAACAAGAAGAGCACTAACATTCAAACACACAGACAGCACTACTCCAACACTTCCTGGTTGTATATATGTGTCACCATCCACAGCAAGAGGCAACGGTGGAGGAAGAATATTCATAGATCTAAAATATGGCACATAGTAAAAGTTGCTGATGGCAACAGGAAAGTTCTCAAACAGTGGTTGGTACTATCAAAAGTCTTGTTTAGGAGAAAGGCAGAGAAAGAAATACTGATTCTTCACTGATACCCTTGTCAGTAGCCACAGAAATAAGCCTCAGTGGTTTTAAAATTGCACTGTATAAGCAGAGATATTAGCAGAAGAGAGCTGTGGGTACAATCTTAGAATATTACTTCTGTAGATGATGAGGGTGAAAGATTAGCAAAGGAGGAGGAAGGGGGTAGAAAGAGGGGACAATCTCAACCAGATAGAAGTATAACTTATGTAAAATTACATGTCCGATATGTTATAAGCAGAGATGTGAACAAGCAGAAAGATACAGAACAACAGGGCTACCCAAAATAAGATGAAACTTTATTGGGGGACTGGTTGGTCTTGAGGCAAGACGCCGGTCTCAATACAGAGAGGTTGTGAGTTCAAAACCTGGCTGCACCAGTTGGGATTTTTATTTCTGATTTCTCTATGCGGCAACCACCCCTGGTCTCAGCAGCGAGGCTCGGCTTGAAGCGTCAATTGCTCATGAACGGAAAAAATATGAGTACCTCCGAAGACGGAGTTGTTATCTGCCTGTACGGTGAGGAACCCCTGTACACATGGCTGCCAGGGAAAAATGGATTAACACGCAAAATTCAGTTCTTAGTCTCTAGGGACTTCACCAGAGGTGAAAGCTGGTGAACGAAAGAAAAAGAAAAAAAACAATAAAGATGAAGCTTTCTAGCACAGTAGAAAAGAAGAACAGTAACAATATTTAGACTCCATTAAACCATAACAAATAGAAGTACCACCTTTTCAAATTCCTAAAATAGGAACCTTTGATGAGTGAGAATGTGGCACTGGTAAAAACTACAAGTAAGGAACAGATGATGGGCAATGAAAGCAGGTACATATGGTCATCACCAGTACTTTTCTAGGACACAGTATTTTGTGTGTGTAGCCTTGGGCTAATCGTTGCTTTCTGAGAACTGATTCAAATCTACATCAAAAGGTTTTCATGCAGAAGATGAAAGAATAAGCTGAGATGAATGTATTCTATTGGTTCTTCTTAGTGATACAATATACACAGGACATAACTTTTACATGAACAAAACCTTGACACTGAAATCAACCAAAACACTAGACTACCATGAAGTTATTAAAATCAATCACATGCATTAATTGGCTGAATAGAAGCTGTATTTATGGAATTATTTGTGCTCAGTAATCATGTACAGCTGGATTATTTCAAGAACAGAGGTGACTATATCTCATAAAGAGTTATGAGCTCTTTACACTCTGATAGTATTTCATGAAATATCTATTCCACTCTCATATACATTTCAATATGTTGTTACTTAGCACTTACTTCATGAATTTCTTCATGTAGTTTCCTACTCACTCATGAACACATATATGGGATAGTACATTTCATAAATTGTTATAGTGCCTGTAATTCATTTACTATTCTACCATTATTAACTAATAATGGAGCAATCTGTAAGCCTTATCTTATTCTGTGTATTTTAAAAACATGTCATCACAATTTTTACAAACATCAACCTTCCAATAACTCATGCAACCTGTCACAAACCTATTTTATGATCTGGTGATTTCTGTTTATTCTGTTATAGTATTGATAGCCTGATGCTCAACTCTCCTTAGTTGACTCTTACCAAATGGTTGATATGCAACATGTGCTTTCCCTAGCCGACCAAATTGTATTTTACCTTTCAAGGACACTGAGACATACAACTTTCCAGACATGTCAAGAGTTGACAATTAACTAAAGGAAAGATGATAAACAGTACACACACAGTCAAAGAGTTAACAATTAAGTGAAGGAAAGATGATACACAGTAAATCAGTCAAAGAGATGACAATTAACTGAAGGAATGATGTTAAACAGTAAATCAGTAAAAGAGTTGACAATTAGCTGAAGGAAAGATGCTAAACAGTAAACACATTCAGTTATCATGGAAGTCTCACGACAATAATACTTATGTAAGAGATGTACAGCAACAATCAATCAAATGTCTGCATAAAAAGTGATCTAGGCAAGAGAAGGAGAGACAAGCCAGCAAATAAGAAAATGGTAACTGGAACAATGAATAAAAATATAACATGCAGAAACAAAAATATATATGATCACTCAAACATCAAAACAGACAAATCACAAAATGAAGAGGATATTACTTCTTTCCTTATAAGCATAATTTTAAAAAAAGGTAAGTAAAGATAGTCTAGTAACAAATAAAAGATTAGGTCACAGGATAGTGAAGTCAGACAAGAAAAATATAATGCTTATTTATATCAGAATGTAATTTCTAATGTATTACAAAGTTTTGTGTGTTTGTTGTTACTTTCACAAAATGAGTTGATGTTGTTAACAGCAGTTCAATTATTGAAGTTAGCTAACTGTGTCATTCAAATTAATCAGGAAACAAATAAAATGAAATGTGAGTAATTAACATGCAGAGAAATGAAAAAGAACTTGAAAAGTAATTGGTGGAATCAAAACTCTATGGTGTTAGTGCACATAGTGAACCTTGGCACTTTCTTGGCTGATGTAATCATTATCTCTGCCACCCATTTTCAAAGGCTGACTGAACTCAAAAGACAAGACTGTCAGAAAAAAATGTCACACAATTGGAAATTGAATCTGGACCATCTGGTCAAGAGATGAGTGCACAAGCCATGTGACCACCACAGATTTAGCTTCAATCAACTGTACTCTTGAATTGGCTAAAAATGATTAAATGAGGATAAAGAACAGCATGTTTTCTTTTTCCTTCTTTATATTTCCTGACTTACTTTTCAGTGTAAGGGGAGATACAGTTTGAGTCTTTAGCTCTTCTGTCGGCCTCTTCTGTTGCTAGGTTTCCTAGTATACCTAACAATCCCTCTTCTTTGTGGTCATCCCTTGAATCATCTGGTGTTCTCAAGGCGTTTGTTGAATGCTGACTGATTGTATTTTGATTTTTCTGTCTTACCACCTCGATAACTATTTTATATGTTGCTTCTTTATGTATTAATTGGTGGGAATGATTGCTAACTTTTTTCCTAATTCTTCACTTCTAATTTTATCTCTCAGGCTCTTCTCTGCCATGCATTACACACATTTAATTTCAGCAGTGGTTATTTTTCTGATTCTTCTCAAGTCTTGCATGTCAATGGTAGCACAACAGTGGGGTGAAACTAATGTTATCAAGTGCTTGTATCATCTCTATGGATTCTGTTTTATTAATTATATTAAACTATTTTTGTTTTCCTATTTTCAGTTTACTCCTATAACTTCTAGACTTACTGCTGCCATTGAAACAGTCTATGTGTGTTTTAATACTTCACACATCCACAAACAAGTTCAGCACTTGTGTGGTAAACATGTACAAGGCTATAGTCTGCAGTGAAAAGAACCACAAGTTCATGCATTAATCTAATAGTTCCCAACTGATATCTACTTCAAGTTAATGGAGGACAAACTACCCAAAATTGTGGCATGATAAGCAAGAGGCGGCTTCAAAGATGTGCTAGATTGAAATTAATAACAACAAACAGCACTGTTTCTACAGCAACACGGGACATAACAAAACAAAACCAAACAGAATATAAGTTACAAAATAAAAGCCTGGCAAAAAAGTATAACAATAAAGTCAATGTATAATCTAAGTACATACTCTCTTTTTTGTCTCTCTCTCTCTCTTCCCTCCCTCCCTCCCTCTCTCTCTCTCACATGCACACATACAAATCTAATAATATACACACACTCACATATACAATTACTACACATTCCTGACAGACAAGTCAACTTTAACATGTAAACAAAAAAAGAAGGTAATGGAAATTTTAAAAAGATGCAACAACTCATTGCTCACAACATTCAAAACAACAAAATTGTGAAAATAAAAAAAGAGTTCAGCCCAACACTATTAAATACTTCCTGAACATTATTTTCCAATTGTGCTCATCCCATTCTATTTATAAATAGAACTTTATTGCTATTATAATCTTCTCATTCGCAAGCTCATTTCTGCCAAATTATTGTCCCAACTTTCCAATACTAACTTTCACAACTTATTTTCTTATTATTCTAAACCATTTCTTAGTTTTCTGGAAACATTTTTTTTTCATTTCATCCAAAAAATTAATTATATTAACTTGTTTAACTCTTTCCGTACGTTTCGCCGCATGGTGCGTCACTCCCATCTTGATTAGTGTTAGCCATCATTAAATCATACTCTTTTTTCCAAGTCTTGTATCATCTTGGTATTGGTGAAATCTAATACCTTGTTCAATTATCTCAAAATACATATATAATATGTTACATTTTAGATAAATATAACTATGTAGATTGATTCTTAAAACCATGAAATTTTTGGTCTCTGAAAACTTTTCCATTGCATTGCTAAAAAAGCTTCCGTACGGAAAGAGTTAAAAATATATTTTCAAACTTATTTTTGCCATTATTTGAACATTATTTTTGCACTATACTAAAGGTTTCATTTTCTTAAAAAATACTTTCCATTCTTAAGATATTTTGCCCTGCCTAGTTTTATCTATTGAAAATATCAAGACGCAGACCATAATATGAACAGATGGAAAAAAGTTATCATTATAGCCTCAGAACAGGTGACAGGACACAATCAACTCCACAGTCACATGCATACAAAATTCAAGTTTGACACCTCAACCATATAAACATGTTGACATGCTCCCCACACTGCTGAACACATACTTCAAGACTGTACTGAATACAGTAGACTAAGGAAAACCGATTGACCCATAGATAAAATACTACAAGCAAAACTATATGGGTCACTGCAAATATAGACGATACTTTAGGTGAACAAAAGACAGATAGATCTGTTGAAAATGATGGGCTAGATGGGAGCAGTTGTTTGACACAGAAGGCAGGTTTCTCCTACAATAGCAACTCTTAATTTTCAGCCTCAGCTGCTCTGAACTCGTACCAACACATGAGACACATTGAGGGTAGACTTTGAAAACAATCATTTATGACTACTGAATCCAGTTTTAATTTCTTCAAGAATGTATCAACCTTAAAGGATCCACCAACCACTTGTCTGGACTTTAGAAAGGAGAAGGGTCATAAGCAAGAGTAATTCTTCCTAGCATTATACTCAGACAAGCACTCATTTAACAAAGTCCCATCATCAAAGTACTGAGTCCAAAGTCTCCCAAAACTGATGAGACACTACCGTATCTCATCACCTTCTAAGGTTTATTTCCTCTATTTCTTAAAACCTTTATCTCTGCTTTGTCAAGTTCCAGAGAACAAATTACTGAATTATAGTTTTTGTTTTAATGCAAGTGATAGTATGTTCATTGTACAAAAACTTAAACAATGTTAACTTTAATACCAGTTTTCTAGAAACACTAAAAAGGTATAGTCAGCTAGGTTCTTGATATTGAGACATGGGAAATGTTCTGTATGACTGCCTAAATATTAATTTAATTAACAATGTAATGCTGGCATTTTTCATTCCCTTTATTTAGCATTAAGTTAATCTTATGGGGTTCAAACTCAGAAGTACAACATATCACACAACAAACATATGAAACACAATACACTGTCCTGTAACAAGAATAAATAAACACACACATAGATATCTATTTATTCCAGTGATAACAGATAGAGAAAAAAAGATAAAACTGGGGTATGATACAGGAGACATACACTTACATAGGTATCTGCATGGAGTTTGATGAGAAACTTCTTGCGTTTGAAGCTGAGTTTGCGTACCTTGGCCCAGGAGAACGTATTGATCTTTGTGTAATGTTGGAAGACTAAGACACCCAGGTGGGCCACAGCCAAGTTCAATGATACACCTTCATGATCCTGTCAGAATTAATATCACCAATCATCTCTGCTCAACTATTATTCTCTAGCACATTTAAAAAAAACAAATCAATTTCTGTATACATTAGTAATGATATATCAATGTGACATATAGAGGTTAACTCAAATACTAGAAGCAAATCTCCGTGCTTTTGAAAACATCTGTTGACATTGACTACTGAGTAACAACAACAGGAAATGTTTCAAACAAGATAAAATAATACATGAAAAGACTAATCAAGAAAATATTGAAATTATCACATATCTTCCAGAGAAGGAGATGGCTTATATTGGTCACAAAAACCATTTAATTTCACACACTCAAGTGGATACTAGATAGCAAAAAATGTGAAGATCAAATGAGACCTTACATCATCACCATCATGTATCATGTGTGTAGGAAGGTGATCACGTCTCTCCACAACTTTTTCTCACTTACAGAGTTTTTTTTTATTATTTCTCTTGCTGATTTCTTATCACACCATTACCTTAAATTATCTGGAATCTTTTCTCTGTTTCCCTTCTTCTTAACTTCACTTATTTTTGTTTTGTTGTCACAACATATTCAGTTCTCCCCTCCTCATTGCAGGGTAAGAAATTGATTTTTTGCTTTGGTCTCTTTAAGAATGTCCTCTTTTATCACTATCAGGTATTTAAACCTACATAGAACTACCAGGTATGTAATCCTACATAGAACTACCCAGTATTTAAACCTACATAGAACTATGAGGTATTTAAACCTTCATAGAACTACCAGGTATTTAAACCAACATAGAACTCATCATCTTCATATGCCATACCGGTTGGCGTAGGTGATCATGTCCTTCCACAATCTTCTATCTACAGTGCATCACATCAGTTCTGTTGTTGACTGTTTTCCATGCCATGACACCAAGCAATCCAGTATTTTCTCTCTTTGTCGTCCGCGACCTCTCTTTCCTTTTATTTTGCCAGTTGTAACCAAGTATTCCAACTTTTCTCTTCTCATGATATGCCCGAAAAATGTTGATTGTTTCTTTCTGATGTTTTTTAGGAGCTGCCTTTTTGTATTGGCCGTTTTGGGAACTTCGTCATTGGTCTTTTTAGCTGTCCAGAGATCTTTACATAAAACTAACAGATATTAAACCTACATAGAACTACCCAGTATTTAAACCTACATAGAACTATGAGGTATTTAAACCTTCATAGAACTACCAGGTATTTAAACCAACATAGAACTCATCATCTTCATATGCCATACCGGTTGGCGTAGGTGATCATGTCCTTCCACAATCTTCTATCTACAGTGCATCACATCAGTTCTGTTGTTGACTGTTTTCCATGCCATGACACCAAGCAATCCAGTATTTTCTCTCTTTGTCGTCCGCGACCTCTCTTTCCTTTTATTTTGCCAGTTGTAACCAAGTATTCCAACTTTTCTCTTCTCATGATATGCCCGAAAAATGTTGATTGTTTCTTTCTGATGTTTTTTAGGAGCTGCCTTTTTGTATTGGCCGTTTTGGGAACTTCGTCATTGGTCTTTTTAGCTGTCCAGAGATCTTTACATAAAACTAACAGATATTAAACCTACATAGAACTACCAGGTATGTAAACCTACATAGAACTATCAGGTATTAAACCTACACAGAACTACCAGGTATGTAAACTTATATAGAGCTACCAGGTATGTAAACCTACATAGAACTACCAGGTATGTAAACCTACATAGAACTACCAGGTATGTAATCCTACATAGAACTACCTGATATTTAAACCTACATAGAACTACCAGGTATTTAAACCTACATAGAACTACCAGGTATGTAAACCTACATAGAACTATCAGGTATTAAGCCTACACAGAACTACCAGGTATGTAAACCAACATAGAACTACCAGGTATGTAAACCTACATAGAACTATCAGGTATTAAACCTACACAGAACTACCAGGTATGTAAACCAACATAGAACTACCAGGTATGTAAACCTACATAAAACTATCAGGTATTAAACCTACACAGAACTACCAGGTATGTAATCCTACATAGAACTACCTGATATTTAAACCTACATAGAACTACCAGGTATTTAAACCTACATAGAACTACCAGGTATTTAAACCTACATAGAACTACCAGGTATTTAAACCTACATAGAACTACCAGGTATTTAAACCTACATAGAACTACCAGGTATGTAAACCTACATAGAATTATCAAAAAAGAAGGGTCCACCAGAGGTTTAACAATGTTGATATGCCAAAACCTTCAGTGATTTGCAGTCTAGCAGCATCCAAGATGGAGAGATATTGTTTCTGTAAGATACCAATAGCTGACAACAAGACCTGAGATATGAAATATTTCAAGCAAGCTGAGAAAATAACAAAACCCACTGGCATTAAATTTCTGTAGATTTAATTTGTTTTGTCTGATATAACGGAGAGAATTAGCCATTTCTCCTTCATGTAATAAAGTGTGTGTATACACACCAAGAAAACCAGCTCAAAGTATTGTATATGACAGGCTATGTTCTGAAAGACACAGAGTAACAGAAAGATGGAGAAACACATAGAGAAGACAGTGGAATAGTATGTAAAAGTGGAGCAGAAAATAAAATGGACATAAATGAAAAGATTAATCAATGACATGACAAAAACAGATTAAGTGTATTTTTGACTTGTGCCATACAAGTAGTAGCTTAAAGGTTCCAAAAGATAAGAACTACTAAAACAAATGTTTCTTGAATTAGATGATTCTTTAGACCAGACACAGAAATTATGGGCCTCTGATCATTACAATAGGTCCCACACACATACATCTCAAACTTTGATAATTTCTTGTACCCACAACTCATATCTTTATAATAAGCTCTTAAAAAGTGTATACAAATATTGACTCCACCCAAAAAAAAGCTATAATGATGTATTTCTAATCACCACAGTCATTGCCAATGATTGAAATGATTTGCCTTTGCAAAATGGCATCAACAAATGCTGTCACACTAGTCTTCAAGTTGCTTGCTTCATCCACACAAATATTGATGTTATTAAAGTATTACATTTGACAAATTTCCAGGCCTTGTTCTGCCTCATGAGCACCCACCATCAGTGCTCTCACTCTCAGCCAGCACGTCCCCCCCCCCCCCCCCCCCCACACACACACACAAGATGACAACCATAATCAATCTCCAAATGTCCAGCCTTAGTGCCAATATTTCCTGTCAGGTTTTCCCCATTAAAGTTTATCCGGCCATTAAAGCCGGAGTTAGCACCAAAGACAGACACAAATCTTGGTTTACACATTCAACAACTTGCTTCCTTGAATACTGAACATTTTGGTTGTGACCTGAACAGATTCCCAATATATATATACTTTTTTTCCAGTCTGTGATAGAAATATAATTTTGATCACAGATCATGTATACTTGTGAGATGTATTAATTATCAACACAAGATGTTTGTGAGAAATAATGATTTATCATCTTGGTCAACATGAAATTTGGAAAGTTGTTTGTGAGAAATGATGATTTATCATCTTAATCAACATGAAATTTGGAGAGATGTTTGTGAGAGACGCCTCTAATCAAATCTTTTAAAAATCATAGAAAGTCTAACCTTGGCTGGCTGCATTTTGACCCCATACAGTTCCACTTTACGAGCTGTGTCCAGCAAGTTCAGGTCGGCCTCTGAGGGAGACTCTCCTCTGAAAACACACAAAAAACAGCTTCATAAGCACATGGGAATGCCAACCTCAAACAATCATGATTTACTTTGTTCACATGCATTGCCAGATAATGCATAAGTAATCTAGAGCTGTTCACAGACCTTTGCATCAAATCTGCACACACCTATGGGATGTTTGTTTATTGTTATGATCATCATCACTGTACACACATATATGTGATGTTTGTTTGTTTATTGTTAGGGTCATCATCACTGTTCACATATATGTGATGGCGATACTAAATAAAGGAAGAAAAAAAGTGGTATGGTGACAGCTTTACGTGGTAATGGACGAAACAAAAGTCGACGTTTCTGCCAAGTAGGCCTTCATCTGGACGAACAACAAACACAAAAATTATATATAACGATATATTAACAAATCTAACTACATGGCGATAATATGCTAGATACTAAAGAGAGGAAAAATAAAAAATGGTCACTTCCCTGTGTTCCTGAGCTGGGTCAGTCTCCAAATGGACTGAATTGATACGACAGGACCGATTATAAATCTCTCTAGACAGGAAGTCAGGTGAGAAGACGGAAAGGAAAGGTTCTAAAAATATGGGGAGGTGGGTACAGGATATGTGTAAACTATACACGTCTAACTCTGTGTATGCACCCCGAACCGATGTGTAAACATAAGTATGTGTATGTAACAATGCATGCGTACAAGCATAAATCAGCACATATATTGCCGCAAGGCCCACAAAAGAAAAACCCAAAGGAGCCCAAATGTGCCAATACATGTGCAGACAAATATATCCACATATGCAGGTTAAGTAGCACATGGGGGTATGAAATATGTAGTGGGTGTTCTATGAGTATGAGAGTGATATGTTCATTCCTTGGGGGGACAGCGAACCCAACTGGGCAATAAGGCGATTCTCAAGGGCGAATCTGCTGCGATTGCTAGAGTGACATGAGATAATGCCAGTAACTTGTATGTCGAGTTTACCACTATGTCCAGGGGAGTTGAAATGGGCAGACACAGGGCTGCCAGTCTTTTGCTCAACATCACGAAGATGCTCACAAAATCTTTCACTCGAGCGTCGTCCACTTTCACCCACATACGTCATCTGGCAGTGCTTGCATATTATGGTGTAGATGATATTACGCGACACACAAGTGAACCCCTCCTTGATGTTGAATTGCTTATTCATATTTTTAGAACCCTTCCTTTCCGTCTTCTCACCTGACTTCCTGTCTAGAGAGATTTATAATCGGTCCTGTCGTATCAATTCAGTCCATTTGGAGACTGACCCAGCTCAGGAACACAGGGAAGTGACCATTTTTTATTTTTCCTCTCTTTAGTATCTAGCATATTATCGCCATGTAGTTAGATTTGTTAATATATCGTTATATATAATTTTTGTGTTTGTTGTTCGTCCAGATGAAGGCCTACTTGGCAGAAACGTCGACTTTTGTTTCGTCCATTACCACGTAAAGCTGTCACCATACCACTTTTTTTCTTCCTTTTTTTTTAGTATCGCCATTATCATCAGCTTTACAGCAGCTTCGCATCTCTGCGCATCTTGGTGCCTTCACCTCTACATATGTGTGATGTTTGTTTATTGTTAGGATAATTATCACTGTACACATATGTGATGTTTGTTTGTTTATTGTTAGGACAATTATCACTGCACACCTATGTGATGTTTGTTTGTTTATTGTTAGGACAATTATCACTGTACACCTATGTGATGTTTGTTTGTTTATTGTTAGGACAATTATCACTGTACACACATATATGTGATGTTTGTTTATTGTTAGGATAATTATCACTGTACACATATGCGATGTTTGTTTGTTTATTGTTAGGATCATCGTCACTGTACACACATATATGTGATGTTTGTTTATTGTTAGGATAATTATCACTGTACACATATGTGATGTTTGTTGTTTATTGTTAGGACAATTATCACTGTACACCTATGTGATGTTTGTTTGTTTATTGTTAGGACAATTATCACTGTACACATATATGTGATGTTTGTTTATTTATTGTTAGGATAATTATCACTGTACACATATGTGATGTTTGTTTGTTTATTGTTAGGATAATTATCACTGTACACCTATGTGATGTTTGTTTGTTTATTGTTAGGATAATTATCACTGTACACATATATGTGATGTTTGTTTATTGTTAGGACAATTATCACTGTACACCTATGTGATGTTTGTTTGTTTATTGTTAGGACAATTATCACTGTACACATATGTGATGTTTGTTTGTTTATTGTTAGGACAATTATCACTGTACACCTATGTGATGTTTGTTTGTTTATTGTTAGAATCATCATCACTACACTCCAGACGAATCCATAGGTGCTCTGATATCCCCCTAAAAATCTCAATAAAATCCTAGGAGAATCCTGGTCCACGTGCACAAACTCTGTAGAACAGACCTGAGATCAACAGTGTGGGTAGGTTTTTGCTGACAATTTTACCTGGGCAGCAGCCATATTTATGTCCCACTCTTTTCTATTTTATCTGCTAAAGGGATCTTTAACATGCATAAGTGCACATGGGATCTCCTGTTTATTGTTATCTGAGAGGGCTGGACATCAGATCTCACTAACCATGAGATCAGGGAGGGTAAGGTCATAAAAAACCCCACTGATTAATTAATGTTTCCTATCTTTGAAATAATGGCTCAGAAAGCGAAAACAGCTGTGTATGGTACACAAAAGTCATATTCAGGGCACAAAAGACAAATATAGCTGACCACTGTGAAAGAGATTGGGGTCCCATGTAATATTCCAAAGAAAGCGATAGAGAGAAATTCTAACTTATGTCAGAAGAAAGATCTACAAATATGTACATGGACTCTTTACCAAGAAAGACAATTGGAAAATCTTATTTTAGAAGCAGAACGATTAAACATAGATGTTTTAGGTATATCAGAGGCAAGATGGAAAGAATGTGGATACATACAGGATGAACAATATACAATGATATATATATATAGACAACAAAACAGAACACCAAAGAGGTGTAGGAATACTAATAAAAAGAGAGTACAAAAATATTCAAGTACCCACATGACATACAATGATAGGATTATACTACTCAAAATATCAAAATAAAAGCAAAACCATTCGACTTAGCAATAATAAGACTATACAGATAAACAAATAGAGGCATACTATGAAGATCTAAATAAAGTTATGAAGCAAGTGAAATATACGGACATCTTGATTGTAATGGCTAATATGAATGATAAAGTAGGACAAAGAAGATATAAGACCATTTTAGGAAATCATGGTTTTGGAAAAAGAAATGAAAGAGAAGAATGATTAATACAATTTTGTGAAGAAAACAGGCTGATATGTAACACCTACTTTCAGCAAGAGAAAAGGAAACTATACAAATATAAAAGCCCTGGGGGTTTGAAGAGGAATCAAACAGATTACATAATGATAAAAGATCATCATCATGTGCCATACCGGTTGGCGTAGGCGATCATGTCCCTCCACAATCTTCTATCTACAGTGCATCACATCAGTTCTGTTGTTGACTGTTGTCCATGCCATGACACCAAGCTATCCAGTATTTTCTCTCTTTGTCGTCCGCGATCTCTCTTTCCTTTTATTTTGCCAGTTGTAACCAAATATTCCAACTTTCCTCTTCTCATGATGTGCCCGAAAAATGTTGATTGCTTCTTTCTTATGTTTTTAAGAGCTCCCTTTTTGTGTTGGCCTCTTTGAGAACTTCCTCATTGGTCTTTTTAGCTGTCCAGGGAACTTTCAACATTCTTCTGAGAAATCCCATCTCTGTGGCCTCTAACCATCTTTTCATTTGTTTGTCTACTGTCTATGATTCGCTTCCATAGGTCAGAATTGGTTCTATATAGCACAGATGAACTCTCTTTCTCACTTCTATTGACATAGATTTGTTGCATAAGATATTTTTCATTATCTGAAATGCTATTTTGGCCTGAGCTATTCTGCTTTTTATTTCTGTGGTGCATCTCCCATCTGATGTTATTATTGTGCCCAAGTATTTCAAGCATTGCACTTGTTTCAGATTTGTCTCGTTTATTTTTATGCTTGTTTCTTCGATATAACCATTACTCTTTTTCTTACTATTCAGACTGAGACCTTTCTTGTTGCTTTCTTTTACTATTATGTCTATCATTTCTTGTAGTTCATTCTCTGTCTCTGCTATTAAGACTGTGTCATCCACATATCGCAAATTATTTATGTTGTGACCATTGACTTCAATTCCTTTTTTGTCTACAATTGATCTCATAATATATTCGCTGTAAAGTGAAAACAAATCCGGTGATAGAACACAGCCTTGTCTGACTTCCCTGTTTTATAAATTGAAATTGTCCTGTTTGGTTGTTAATTCGTATAGCTGCTGTTGTTGCTAGTACATATTTTTTATGATTCGCAGATCCTTGCCATCAATGTTTAATTTCTCCAGCATATTGATTATTTCCACATGCTTTACTTTGTCAAATGCTTTCGTGTAGTCTATAAAGCACATATATAGATCTTTCTTTACCTCTATAGATCTTTCTATCAATGTTCTTAAGATGTATATTGCATTATTGGTGCCCTTTCCTTCCACAAATCCACATTGTTCCTCACTTATTTCTGGTTTTATTTTGTTCCTTAAACGTCTCATGATTATTCTTAGTAATATTTTAGTCATATGGCTCATGAGACTAATAGTGCGATGGTCTTCACAATCAGTGGCGCCTGACTTCTTCGGTATGGCTACAAAGATAGACTTTAGTAGATCTTCGGGTATGTGTCCAGTGTTATATATGTCATTGAGTAATTTTGTTATGACTTGTACTCCCAGCTCTCCCAATGTATTTATCTTTTCGATTGTTATATTGTCAGGACCTGGAGCTTTGCCTCTTTTCATGTGTTGAATTGCGTCCACATCACTCTGCATTATTGGTGGTCCTGTGTCTTCATTTGAATTGTTTAATTTTGGTCTTTCATTATCATAGAGTTGACTGATATATTCTGTACATCTTTCCATTGTCTTCTCCTGTTATTTCCTTCCTTTGATTTCACACATCCTGAAACTTTGACTTCTTTTCTTCCTGTTAATTGATTTAACTGATTGTGCATAAATTTTGAGTCTTTCTTTTGTTGTTTTTCCATTTCTTCACATTTCTGTTTTAACCATCCTTCCTTTGCTTCTCTGCATTTGTTTTGGATCTCTTTGTGCAATATTTTGTATGTCCATTCTTCTTTCTTATATTTTCTTCTTTCATCCATTAGTTGTAATATTTCTTCTGTTATCCACTTCTTTTTGTTGATTCTTTTAGTCACTGGTATTACTTGATAAAAGATAGGTTCCGTAAAAGCCTCAAGAAAGCCAAAACCTATCCAGGAGCAGACATTCCAGGAGCAGATATTAACTCAGATCACAATCCTGCAATGGTTACAATAAAAGTCTAAAGAGAAACAAACAAAGACTAATTCATCAACAATACCACTAGACATAACAGCTTTAAATCAAAAAGATGTTAAAGATATGTATACAATACAGTAAAGAACACATGTCAGAAGTTGCTAGAAGTAGGGTACAGAAAAGCAAAACCTGATGAAAAAGTTACAACCAAACAGCAATGCACGAAAAAAAAGCATACAAGAAGCTTGCGACATCTTACCCAAAAAGGAAAAGTAAAAAAGAAAAATGGATAACTGATGCCATCTTGGAAAAAATGGAAGAAAGAAGACAAGTGAAGAACACTACTTAATACAACAAAATATATAATGTGATATGCAAAATGTGCAAAAAGGCAAAAGAAGACCGGCTCAGCCAAAGATGCCTAGAAATCGAAACTATGGAAAATAAAAAAGATTTAAGAAGGATAGACACGGAAATAAAGAAAATGACTAGTAAAAATAAAAAAGCCACATAAAGTGGATGTATTGATAGTAAAAAAGGAAAAATGCTAACAGACAACAAAGATATAATCAATAAATGGCAGGAATATATAACAGAATAATATTAAAGATGAAAGGGAAAAGAAACCAATTATAAAATGTACATCAGGCTATATAATCTTAAAATCAGAAGTGGAAAAAGCTATACAAACAATGAAAAAGGGAAAAGCTGCAGGACCTGACAATATACAGTTAGAGATGATAACGGCACTAGAAGATTTTGGCCTTGAAGTGATCACAGGCATATGCAACGACATATGCCATACAGGTTATATATACCAGATGTACTAAAAACATCAACTTTCTGCCTAAAAAAAATAGTGCAGTTGAAAGCAGTGATTTTAGAATAATAAGCCATGCGACAAAAATCTTGCTAAAAGTTATACAAGGAAGGATTCAGAATAAAATCAATATGCAATTAGAAGAACAACAATTTGGATTTAGGGAAGAACAGTGAAACAAAAAAGCAATATTCTGCATGAGGACATTAATTGAAAAGTACACAAAAGTAAACTAACCAATAGATGCCTGCTTCATAGACTACACCAAAGATTTTGATAGAACACACCATAATCAACTTATAGACTGCCTAAAAGATATACATCTAGATGGCACAGACATATGACTGATATGTAATTTATACTGGGAGCAAACAGCAATAATAAAATATAACAAAGAGAACTCTACACCTATTGATATAACAATAGGAGTAAGACAGGGATGCACCCTATCACCAAGCTTGTTCAATCTATACACTGTGCAAATCTTTAAAAACATCACAGAGATGCCAGGTCTAAACATTAATGGAAAGATAATCAATAACCTAAGATATGCTAGTGATACTGTATTAATAGCAGAAAATCCTAAAGATCTACAACAATTACTTTATGAAATAAACAAGACAAGCAAAAAAATATGGATTAGATATGAATATCAAAAAAGACTAAAACTATGATCATAAACAAATTTACTACTCAAAACCAGCAAGTGAATATCAAAGTTGAAGGAATAGACCTGGAGACAGTTCAGAGCTACAACTACCTTGGACACACTATAACCAGTGATGGAAAATGTACAACTGAAATAAATAAAAGAATAGGTATGGCAAAAAGTAATTTTAATGCCATGAAAAATATACTATCATTAAAACAAATAACAAAACTAAGAATTGCAAAATGTTATATCTTCTCAATATTCCTGTATGGTGTAGAAACATGGACATTAGACAAGAAAACAGAACAGAAAATTGAAGCCTTTGAAATGTAGATTTATATAAGAATAGGAAGAATTGGATGGAAATAAAAGAAAACAAACAATGAAGTTTTAAAACAACTAAAAATGAAAAGAGAACTACTACACACAATTCAAACAAGACAAATGAGATTTTTGGGGCATGTCACAACAGCCTAATAAAAGTAATTTTGGAAGGGGAAATACAAGGTGCAGAGGCAGATCAAAACTAACATGGACAAGTAACATCAAAAGATAGACAAGTCAGCCTATAACAATCTGCACCATCAAAGCAAAAGACAGAGCAGAATGGCACTCCATAGTAGCCAACCTTTGAAGCAGAGATGACACTCAATGAAAATGAAATTTGTTAAATATCACCACTGCAAGGACATAAGACCACTTGCGCGTGCATGCACACACACACACACACACACAAACCAAGAAAACTAATTTAAGGAAACAATGGAATATCTTTGACTCAAACCACACAAAGAAAGAAGAATTTTAAAAAACAGAAAAATTCCTGGTTTAAGGAAGCAGTACACTATCTATCTTTGACAGCAAACCAAACAAGCACACACCCAAAAAAATATAAAATATCTAAATTAAAGAACCTGTACAGTGTTCTTGACATCAGACAACGCATACAAAAAAGAATTTTAAAAAGCTAAGAAAATACCTAAATTAAGGAAGCAATTGCAATTCAATACCCTTGATGTCTAAACTATACACAGAAGAATAAATAAGAACCAAGAAAATTTCTAATCAAGGAAGCACTACATTTGGAAATTCACAAAGGTAACTATTGTCACTATTGATAAACAAAAGCACATACCTGAGTAAACATTATTTTGTCATGAGGAAGCTTTGGTCAAGAAATAAACATCACAAGGAAGAGATCACATACAACACATCAACATTTACATTTTAAATAAAAATAAAATCTCCCACCACAGGCAGTCCATACCAGGTGAACAAGCACAGCTGTGTGGGCTGTGTGAGTGTTTGAACAAGAAAGGGAAACAAGTGCCAACAGGTAAACATAAACAACATAGAGGACTGGCTGAGAAAATTAAAGACACTGCCAAACAAATTGAAGATTTCAAGATGCTAAACAGTGTAAAGGGGTATCTTAGCAATTAAGATTGTGGTCCCTTGTCCTTTGATAATTATATATTTGGTTTAATGCACACACACACATAACACGACTTCAACATTAAGGAACACACATCTAACACATAGACAAATTCTGACAAAAATTCCTCACAAAAATTAAACTTTTTAAAAAAAGAGAAATCAGTTAATACTATTGTAGTTGAAGCTCACATACAAAGTACATCTAAACAATAAGGAGAGAGAGCTATCATGCAAACTACAATTGTGAGCTGAATCCATACAAGGTTCGATTAAATACTCTATTTCCTTTAGTTAAAAAAATAAACACAGGTTGAGCATAAGGAGAAAAAGACAACTCAGCATGGCTTGATATAAAATACACAGACTTAAACCAAATAGACAATAGCTTTGTAGGTGCAGCTGAAGAACACTAGAACAGGGATTATAACAGCGTACACACTATAAAAGTGCACCCCTTGCATATGACCATGAGAAAAGATGTTGCCAGAAAGGATAACAGAACAACCATACAACCAGTTCTATGTAAATGTGACAGGCCATTTAACTGGACTTGATGATCAGCTGTACATACACTAGAGAGGTACAACAACTAAAACAATAACAACAATTCTCAAGTTATTGTTGTGACTTCTCTTTGGCTACTAGTATAATTGTGTGCTAATGTGACAGAAATCCTGTACATCAATGTGACAATAAAACCACCAAGTCATACAAAATAATGTCAGTGAACTATTCAAATACATAGTTCAACATGAAATATTCCTGTACAGAATGACAATCCTCCTGCCCAAGCCAACAGCACAGGGCAGCAATTATACTGGATAAGTTGACACTCTCAGTCATAAATAATGATGTCAGACCCTGGCTTGCTTGTTCACACAGACAATTCAGCAGTTCCTCCAGTAAATGAGACAAGCCAGACAAAAAAATAAAACTGGACATCAACCCTAAGGGAGTAATAACTTAAAAGTTACTTTCCTGCCCTCTCAGATCACAAGTAGTAATGAACAGTAGAAATTACAGCCTCTACTGTATCAATTATTACTGTAGAGAAAGAAAGCCAAGACAAAGAAATGCAACCATTAGGGCCACTTGTAAATACTTTATTCTTTATATGCACAAAAAACACATCATTATCATGAGTAGTACCTCATGGTGACAATGGTGTCTTCCACCATTTGTACTTTGAATATGTAACTACTTCACTTGTTTATTTTCACAAGCAATACTGCTCTGTTCATACTTGTCTTCCATGGCTTTCGGTGTCCTCAATCTTTCCTGCTATCACTAGGTTTTCAAGACCTTACTTGTCAAGCTTGTGCCTAGACTTCTTTTGCTGTGGTTGTTCTCAATGCTGCATTTCTCTATTTCATTTCAAAATTGTCACTATGAACTTTCCATGAAACTTTCCTCAAAAACCAGAACTCTTTTGCTGTAATTTATCCTTGTGATTATCTATCCATTACCCATAATTCATATCCATAGAACAATATTTTCTGAAAAAAATTTTTCACTGTCTAACCCAGGCACAAATATGTTGTAATTTCACAGAAAATTGCTCCAATTTTATTATACTTCTCTGCCTTGTTCTAGCATATAGAATCATTATCACAACTCTTGGATACTATCATCTCTGGCCTGCCAACACTTTATGATATCGAAATAGTGCTTCATAATACAGACAATGTTAGAAAGCTGGTTAATACCACTTGTTCCATTTAACTGCTTATGAATGTTTGTCCAGGCAACAACCTACAGCCTGTTCTTTTTTTTACTTTAAACTTTGAAGAAAACTTTTACATGCTCAACTTGAAAATGACAAATTAATTTGTTATCCTCAATAAGGTCTTGGCACTTGGTCTCCTCTGAGATCACATGTGCACTGATAATGGGTTCAAACATGATACATTAAGCATAAGGCATTTTAGATATATAAGCAAGGCATTTTTAGATACATAAACATAGAATTTTTAGATACATAAACAAGGTATTATCAGATACATAAACAAGGAATTTATAAACTTGATTTGATTATGTCAACCTCAGTAACAGAGACCCAAAAAGTACAATAACATTGTGTATGAGAAGGAATCCATGAACCCTACAAAATGCACAGAAAGCTTCAATCTGAACCACTAAAACAAATGTTAAGGTACATATTATTTTAATAAAACACGTGTCCATGAAAAATGGAGATGTACTGCAAAACAGAAACAAATATATGAAGCTGCACAAGAAATAATTAAGGATATATGGGAAGATTAACAAACTGTAGTAAAATAAATAACTAAATTAAAATGCTCTCCAAAAGTATAGGGACTGGATACAAGAACTGCAATCAGCATCATTTGACTGGAGATAGCTCAATCGGGGAGTTTATAAAGCAATCAAAGATTGATTTACATTTTCCATTAAAAATAATCCCTTGGAAGTATCTTATTAAGATGTTCTGAAAATCTTAATCTGATAATGTTTCTGGATCTTTGTTTCCTGTAAAGGTCTCTCTTCTTTATAAAGAACCTGTCTTCTTTGTATTCAACCTGTTCCCCTTAAACTGATTTTGATTTCAAATACTCAAAATTATTAATTAGAATGAATCTTTGTTCTTTGAAGACCACAAAGCTTTCATGATAGCAACAATAACTTGAAATAGAAACAGTCCAGTAAAATAAAAGGAGAATCAATTGTAAGAAAGTGAAAGATAATGAAAGAGAGTAGGTGTGTTGTTCAGATGAAACAAAAACAAATGAAGAAAAATGGACAACTTGTTCAAAACTAGCATAATAAATGCAACCAAGAAGATGTGGAGTTGTGAACATGAATAATCATAGAATTAAACAACCTCATAGTGAAATGAAATTGGTTGCGCTTGCAGTGCGTCCCAAGATGGTGGTGTCTTTTCGCTGACTTGTTGTCAAGGAAGTGTAATTTCATTGATGTGTGATTCTGAATGAAGAGAATAAAAAGCTCACAGTGTATCCACATGCCGAAGAGCTGATTGACCTGAGGTAGGACAGTCTATAATGTGGAAATTGGTTCTGGACCGTGCGGCAGAGTGAGTGTATGTGAGTCTTGACCATCCACAGCCATTGACTTTCAGGGACAAAACCAACAATGACGACAAAAATTATTCAGATAAAGCCTAAACAACAACATCAAAGACAGAAAACAAGAAAAGGCAAACATGCTGGAATGTGATGCTGGAATGTGTAGGAATCCGTCGATGTGCGAGAGGTTAGGCCTAAAGTATGTGCATGTTACATAATGGAAGTGTGCTTCCATAAATCAACGATGGCCCATTATTGATAAATTACTGTGCGGCACAGATATAATGAGGGAGCCGCGATAGCTCAGTGGTTAGTGAACTGGACTACCACGGACAAGGGGTAGGGTTCGATACCAACCGACGGCTTCCGGGTTCACCCACTCTTAAATGGGTACCGGATTTTTTTCTGGGAAAGTAAAGCAGCACAGGCGTAATACTGACCACATTACCCCAAAAATCATGTGCTGAAGGTCTGTAAAATATAGGGTCACTAACACCATATTTCCCTATACGCCACTTGGAGTGACGGGGGTACTTTACTTTTACTTTTACAGATATAATGATTTTGCAAGAAACACTTCTTGGTGATAGGACAGTTTGTGTCCCTGGATTTCACTGTTTCTACAATAGATGACACCTTGGACAGGCCATCCTTGTGCGAAACAAAATGGTGGCAGCTGAGGTTGATATGTCTGTGTGGGACAGTGAAGAATTGCAGGCACATGCGGTTAGGGTGCAGACCCCAGTTCCTTTTGTGGTTGTAAATGTGTATGCCTGTAATGGGAAGGTGGACACACAACAATGGCAGAATCTCTTCACGTTTGAGTAGGAGAACATTATTTTCTGTGGAGACTTTAATGTTAGAGACAACCACTGGGGTAACATCCTAACCAACAAGCAAGGAGAAGACCTAGAGAACGCAGTGGTGTTGGTCGATTTAGTAAACTTGAAAATTGATGGAAGGGCAACCAGAATGGCCACTGGAACAGGGGACTCTGATAGTGTCATATGTAATAACGGGAACTAGTGAGAGCATGGGGGCAGGTAACTTAGTTGTTACCCGCTTCTCAATAGACAATAGCAGAAACAAATAGTAGCGACCAGCAGTAGTTAGGACATGAAGTTGGGGAATGGAAATTTTCCAGAATAACAAGTTGTAGAGACAAAGTTAAGGGAGTAAAAGTTTAGAGTGGGTAGTGGACACACAAGGGGAGGAAGCTAAGGTAGGAAGGTCCAGAATTATCCTGGACATAATAGTTAATGGAAATTTCCACGATTTCCACAACAGGTTGTTGTGGAAGTGACCATAGATGCATGACTAGCGCATGCATTAACCCCATGATTTTGGTCGTATGATAAATGAGTGGTCATCCACCAAATGGGTCATAGAGATTCACGAAAACAAGGTGTTTTCAGCAAACCAGGAGAGGTCATTGTCATGAGGTAACCATTATTTTAAATAGGTTATAGAAGTCATGAAAATAATCTGTTATTGTAAAAATAGGGGGACAGTTAAGACACAGGTCAGATTTTGGAGTTCAGGTCTCGGACACAGAGTGAGGAGGGCTGACCGAGTTACAATATGTCACTTCGTGGCAAAATTGCGACAATTTTTTATTGGCTACTGATTTTCAAGTGAAGAGAGTGGTTGGAGCATTTAAACTTGAACACAATAGGTTTTAAAACAGTTACAGTCAGAAATGAATTAGTCAGGAATAGAAAGTCAACAGTTCGAGTTAGTCTGGAAGGAGAATTAGACAGTTAGTATAGTTAGGTCAGTTAGAAGTTAAGATTAGAAATTGAAGACAGTTAGTTAGGAAGTTAGAATCTCCAAGTGTAGTTCAAGTCAGTTGAGAAGTTATTAGTAGAAGTTGATAGAGAGTATTATGAACTTAGGCTGTGAAGTGTTTTTAATTTTTTAAGAGTATTTAAATTTGTGTTTCACATTCCTCATGAATGTAAGTTGAATAATGTTGTATGCAAGATATGCACTTACGGACATTCAAAGTCACTAACGATAGTCTCTTGAGTGTCCCAAATTAATTAACATTAATTTAAGATAAGTGCATCAACCACTAGTCTATCATTGTGCCTAGAGATCAATAAACTGATTATGATTAGATAATGAGAGAGAAAGAGTCTGTCATGATTTACCTGTTGTAATCAACTAAAATAAATGTGATGTGCTGTGAACAATAACATCAAGATATAATTACAGAACAAATACAATAAAGAGTCAGTCCGTGTGGGACTATAACATCATAGATCTGGCACTTGAGTCTTCCACCTTTGCACAGGTTTGCAGGTGGAGTTTACAGGGATTCCATGGAATTGATCACTCTCCATGTGTCTCCTAATTCAAAAAGGCAGAAATAGAAGCCCGAAAAGCAAGCTCAACATATTCCACAATGAAAACACAGACCAGAATGTCATTAGCAAAATCAGACATAGGAAACGGAATCCCTCGCAGGATAGAAGCGGCTGCCCTGGTGGAGCATAGAAGTCAAGGAAACTTGGCAGAACAAGAGACAAATGGCCAAGACATGACTGAAAACCAGAAAGAATGGAAGAACACAAGCTGAGTTCTTGAAGCGTCTGAAAGAAGATGTCAAGCAAAAAAATGATGTACTTTAAACTATGTGCTAAGCAGGCTAAGGATGCCAAATAATAATAAATGAATATTACTATAGAGGGAAACTTCCGAGGCGATAATCAGCGAATCAATTCAGAGGAAGAGGTATGTTTACAGCACTAGGAAAAAATGACAATCAACAACAGAAAAAAATATGGACCAAAGCAGGATCGAACCCGTACTCAGTGGCACAGCGCCTTGTCACGAAAAGCCAAATGCTAGGGAACACTGCCACTCAGCTAGCTGAGTCACATACAGAGGTCACTTTTAGAATTGTGTGAGAATGTAGTGCTAGGAGAAGATCTCACAATCACAACCAATGCCATTCACAAAACACTTAAAAGGTCACACAACACTGCTCCTGGTCAAGATGGTGTTCGGTACAATGACTTAGGTGATTTAGCTGATGACAACTGGAAAAAAACTGGCCAAAGAGTTTAATGCCAGCACTTGGAGTGGCCAGATTAAGGAGGATTGGCTACACAGCTACTTACTACCAAAGGCAAATAAGGACCATTCTCAGATCATTGCCTACAGAATCATCACGATGCAGAACACTGCTGGCAAGCTACTGGAGAAAATAGTTGTCCGTGTACTCACCTGTCACCTTGAACAGATACGCACATTCCCACCCACACTCTTGAGGTTATAGATATAACAAAGAGACATTGCTTAATGTGGTGGTCTCCGCTGGCTTCCACAGACAAGAGGAGACATGCTGATGCTATAGATCTGGAGGATGCATACAACAGAGTACCATTTGAATATCTCATGCACATGCTCCTTAAATTAGCAGTGCACCCCTTCCTCATTAGATGGATCACTGCAGCACTGTTTCAGAGGAAGGTGATACTCTGATGTGGAAGTTAGTCATCTGAGCCAACATCCATTTGTCCAGGGCTGCCACAAGGCTCACCATTGTCGCAAGTTCTATTTAAAGTGTACACAATAATGATCACTTTAATGATCAATTTAACGTGTACACAATAATGAACAGTAGCTGAATGGGAGGGGAAGAACTATGACTTTTGCTGATGATATTCTAGTGTATTGACAGGGAAGAGACAAATGGGAAATAGCCTCTGCACTGCAAAATGAACTCGATCGCATCTCTTCCTGGTGTGGAGTATCAGGTGCCTTGGTTAATTCTAATAAAGCATTAGTTGCATGGTTCTCCCTTGTTGTTAACACGGAAACACCGGTGGTACAAATGGGAGCTGATAAGGCGACCAGGAACAGGTTGATGATGCACCTCGGAGTTAAGTTTGATCGCAGCTGTGTTTTCGGGACCACATCGACCATGTGATAATAAAATCCCACAAAGGATTAGCTGCCTTGAAGGTCATGCCAGCTGCAAACATCGAGCAGAGGCTACTTACCCTTCTGTTCCATAGACTAGTCCTTGCACCAATCGAGTATGCCCTGGCAATTCTTACTGTCATCATCATCATCATGTGCCATACCAGTTGGCTTAGGTGATCATGTCCTTCCACAATCTCCTATCTACAGTGCAATGTATCAATTCTGTTGTTGACCGCCCTCCATGCCATGACACCAAACCATCCAGCATTTTCTTTCTTTGTCATCCACAATCTCTCTTTCCTTGTATTTTGCCTGTTGTAACCAAGTATTACAACTTTCCTCTTCTCATGATGTGCCCGAAAAATGTTGATTGTTTCTTTCTGATATTTTTTAGTAGCTCCCTTTCTCACTGTCAGTACAATGCAAATTGAAAGGCTGAAGAAAATACAGAAGGAAGCTATGTGCATTATCTTGGGGTGTACATGGGACACTCCCTGTGTAGCAATGAGGGAGGTATCTTCTTGACTATCCAACCATGGATAACAGGATGAAGATCTGAAGGGCACAAGCATACCTGAAGATAAGTGCAGATAAAGAGTGCCATGAGCTCAACACAGGGAAAGGTGTCAGGCTAAGAAGAGGCAAATAATGGGTGGGCTGAGAAGAAGATGTCATCAAACAGGTCTGTAGGCTTACCAATATCAACGCTGGCGAGGAGTGGATACCAGTGCTTACATTATTCAGGGGCATATTCTCATGTATTCTCACACTCGACAGAATGTAAGGAACAGAACTCAGTTGTGGTCAAAGAGGAGGTTAACAGTCTCATTTGGGATAACACCGATGAGAAAGATGCAGTCATCTATACAGACGGATTCGTAATATGACACCAAAGGAGTACATGGGTATATACAGCATGCTCAACAGGCATAATAGTCAAAGAAGACAGTGGTGCATACGTTATGACCACCAGTAGCATAACAATGGAGGTGATGGCAGTGACCAGGGCACTCATCTGGTTAGAGTCACAAGACTACAACCACACCTGCATACTAACTGATTCAATGAGCATGATAAGAAAAGTGGAGGCAAGCTCTGTATGCAAGCATTGGGTAGAGTCATTGCAGAAGTCAGAAATACATAAGGTCACCTTTGTCTACGTCCCTGGGCATGTGGGAGTATGGGAAAATGAAACAGCGGACAGGTTGGAGATGAGAGTTAAGATGGGCACACAGCCAGAAATAAAAAAACTTAGTGGGCATATAAGATGACTTAAAAACCAACACAGAAATGGAGTCGTCAGTCGCTGGACACTGCAGGACTTGCTGAGGAGGGGATCTGAGCACCTATGGACATATTCAGAGTGCAATGATGATGGCCTGCAATAACTCAATAGTGAAATGAACAGTTCTAAGAAGCTGCAACTGGGGACAAAAAACACAAATACAAAATAAGGTTCAAAAGTAAGCAGCAGAAAATAATAATGAATACTGACTAGCAAGAAGGCACTTTGAAAGAATAAGTAAAGATAGAAAAATAAGATCATGACAAGTCTCTAGTGAAACATTAAACAAAGATTAAGCAACCAGGAATTTGAATAAAAATATGAAAGTAATAATAAGCAGATCTGAAGTTTATGACCTAATAGAAATCATAAATGATGAATGCTGTAGAGAGATAACAGAAGCCAGACTAGTATTGGAGAGATGCAGACAGTACTCTAACCAACTTGTTAACATGCCATCAGCAACCAAGGATGGAGACAGTACTTTAACCAAATTGTTAACATGCCATCAGCAACTAAAGATGGAGACAGTACTTTAATCAACTTGTTAACATCCCATCAGCAACCAAAGACGGAGACAGTACTTTAACTAACTTGTTAACATGCCATCAGCAACCAAAGATGGAGATAGTACTTTAACCAACCTGTTAACACCCCATCAGCAACCAATGATGAAAACAGTACTTTAACCAACTTATTAATGTCCCATCAGCAACCAAAGATGGAGACAGTGCTTTAACCAACTTGTTAACATCCCATCAGCAACCAAAGATGGAGACAGTACTTTAACCAACTTATTAACATGCCATCAGCAACCAAAGATAGAGACAGTACTTTAACCAACTTATTAACATGCCATCAGCAACCAAAGATGGAGACAGTACTTTAACCAACTTATTAACATGCCATCAGCAACCAAAGATGGAGACAGTACTTTAATCAACTTGTTAACATGCCATCAGAACCAAAGATGGAGACAGTACTTTAACCAACTTATTAACATCTCATCAGCAACCAAAGATAGAGACAGTACTTTAACCAACTTATTAACATGCCATCAGCAACCAAAGATGGAGACAGTACTTTAGCCAACTTGTTAACATGCCATCAGGTAACCAAAGATGGAGAAAGTACTTTAAAGCCAACTTGTTAAAAAGACATCAGTAACTAAAGATGGAGAAAGTACTTTGGACTTTCTCCAACTTGATAACAAGCCATCAAGAGCTAAAGACAGATATCACATCAATACTGGCACTATAGAATAAAAACAGGTCATTAAACAATTTAAAATCATACAGGCTAAAAAAAAAACACCCTAAAAACAAAGTGCCCAAGTCAGATGACATTATCTACTGTAATTAATGAAGGCCGCAGCAGAGGTGGAATAGTGTGGCAACACCAAACATGCAACATGTTGTGGACCAACAGAACCCAGAACTGGAAGAAATGCGCCAGTTATTACTATGTGGAAGAATAAAGGTCAGTAAAGTGATTATATATAAATAGAGAAATGTAATTTTAAGTCACAGTGGAAAATCTGTTGTAAAATCTGTGAGAAAAGATTAAGACCGATTATTAAAACTTGTCTGTGAGAAGGGGAGATAGAACTAAGAAAATATAAGAGTTACACAGATGCTGTTTTTCTTTTAATTCAGCTCCCAGATAAATTTACTGAGTATAAACAAGAAGTGCACCTAGCATTTGTAGACCAAGACAGGCATACAAACTAGTAGATAGACAACTATGGCATATATTTAAAATTATAACTATAGAATAGGTTGTGCTACCAATGCCACACCTGGACCCTTGATGCAAGAACAAAAAGAAAATAACCTCTCATCATCATCAAGTACCAGGCCTCCTGGCGTAGGTGATCATGTCTCTCCACAACTTTCAATCTCGGCAGCTATTTATCATTTCTGTTGCTGACCTTCTGCCAAGCCATTCTCTTAAGCTGTCTGTTATTTTTTGTCTTTGCTTCCCTCTATCTATTCGTCCCTCAATTTTTCCAGTTGTTACAATATATTCCAGTTGTTCTCTTCTCATTACATGGCCAAAAAATGATGATTTTTTTTCTTCATAATATTGGAAATTAGCTCTTTTTTTGCTTTGACCTCTCTCAGAACATCTTCATTACTCTTCTTAGCTGTCCATTGTACTCTCAACATTCTTCTGTAAAACCACATTTCTACAGGCTCCAGTGATTTTCTTGTCTGTTGTCCTATTGTCCATGATTCGCATCCATATGTTAAGACTGGCTCTACATAACATTTAAGAACTCTTTTTCTTGTTTCTATTGTCAAAAATGGATTGCATAGTATCTTCCTCATTTTTTTGGAAAGCTGCTTTTGCCTGAGCCATTTTGCATCTCACCTCTTTTGTACATCTTCCGTCTGAGGTTAACAAAGTTTCAAAATATTTAAATTCATTTACATGTTTTAATATTATTCCACTTGTCTTTATTTTGCACTGAGGTGATGTCTTTTTCTTTGTTGTTACCATTACCTCTGTCTTATTGCTATTAAGGCTGAGTCCTTTTATTTTTGCTGTCTTTCAATGTCCAACATTTCTTGTAACTCATTTTCACTCATATATTATTACCTCCAATTGTTATTCCAGGCATGTCCCTTATGGACCTTAAAATAATCTCACTATAAATATTAAACAAATTTGGTGACAGCACACAACCTTGTCTAACACCTTGTTTTATTTGTTGAAACATTCCCAATTAGTTTCCAGTTCTTATGGCCACTGTTTGTTGCCAGTACATGTTCTTTATTATTCTTAGATCTTTGCTGTCTACGTTTATGCTTTCTAAAAATTTTATTGTTTATTGGTGCTTTACTTTGTCAAATGCCTTGGTGTAATCTATGAAACATAGGTATAGATCTGTTTTCACCTCTATGGCTCTTTCTACTAAAGATCTTATGATATAAATGACATTGCTTGTTCCTTTATCTCTAACAAAACCACACTGTTCATCGCTAATTTCTGGACTGATTTTGTTTCGTACTCTTCACATGATGATTCTTAGTAATATCTTAGTCATATGACTCATAAGGCTTATTGTGCGATAATCATCGCATTCAATCGCACCCGATTTCTTTGGTAGGGCTATGAATATTGATTTGAGCATGTCATTTGGTATATATCCGCTGTTGTAGATATCATTCAATATTTTTTTATTATTTCTATTCCAAAATCACCCATGGCTTCAATCTCTTCTTTAGTTATATTGTCTGGTCCAGGAGCTTTGCCTGCTTTCATATTGCGCAAGGCGTCTTCCACTTCTTCTCTGAGTATTTCTCGTCCTTCTCCATTATCCTTAATATTAACTTCCGTTCGTTCATCATTATAAAGATCTTTAATGTATTCTGTCCATCTTTCCCTTATGTTTTCTTGATCAATCAACAGTTCTCCTTCCTTTGATCTTAGACATCCATTTTTTTATTGCATTTTCCTTCCTGTTAATTCCTCAATTTGTTTGTATATAACATTAGCATCTCCTTTTTGTTGCATTAGAATAAGTATATACCTTCAAATATACCTATAAGGAAAATAAACACAACCGAAATGAAATGTGTCAGACACATGACAGGAAATAGCCTGAGAGATAAGATCAGAAATGAAGAACTGAGGTAAAAGCTAGATGGAATACCCGCCACATAAAATAAAAGTAAAGTGCCCCCGTCACGCCAAGTGGCGTATAGGGAATATGGTGTTAGTGACCATACATTTTACAGACCTTTGGCACATGATTTTTGGGGTAATATGGTCGGTATTACGCCCGTGCAGCTTTACTTTCCCAGAAAAAAATCCGGTACCCATTAAATTAAATACATAAAGACAAGACAAAATGGTTTGGCCATGTGATAAGACAGAAAGATCAATACACAACCCAACGAGCCTTGGAGAGACCAATAGAAGAATATAAGATAGCAAACTATATCTCCCCTCAAGCTGAAAGGCAAATGAGGAAGGAAAGAAGAAGAAGATACTTATAAGGGTAATATAGGTGGAGACACAAAGGCGACCGCAGTAAAAAATAATAAAATGTTATGGGAAATTTTTTAGAATAAAGGGAAATAAACAACAAATGGCACAGGTGTTGACATTGATATTTGCACCTAGAGAAAATATTTGCACAAGGAAAGAAAAATAATGTGCTGGGTTGAGATGAAACCTAGACCCTTTGATGCACAGTTTCCAACCTGACAAGCATGCTTATTAACTCCAGCCAGAGTACTTCCAATATAAAAAAAATAACAAAGAACTTACTGCTGTCAAAAGCTGCTGCAATGACAGAAGTCTGTTTGTTGTTATGATCTCATAATAAAAGAGCAATTTGTGAGTGCATCCCTTGCCTCTACCATTCCTGCAACCAACTTTACACTAATAACCAACATCAAATTGAGATTGTAAGTAAAGCACTTAACTTCACACCAACATACAACTTAAAACAGGGTTATAGACAATGAGTCATGCTTTAGCAATGAATTATGGGACTAAGTACTCAGATGTTTTTATAGCACCTCATCATCTTGAAAGTCCTTGAAAATGAGTCATGTTTCAAAATATATTGGACAAGCAGAAATTGACATAGATAAATACAACAGATTAATTAACATAAGACAACCAAAAACTAAGAATAGCAAAAATAGAGTAACAAAAAAGATATAGAAAAACAGATTACAAAAACAAAAATTAAGATAAACAAAAATGATTAACCTAAGATAAGCATTATGTTCTGTGTTTGTTCTGTACAATGTGTCATTTATAAAAGAAAACGTTGGAATATCTACAAATTAATTTCTGGCTCAGATTTAATGCCCTAGTCACTTTGGTTGAGTTTGTATGGACAGTTAAACCAGCTATAGCTAAGGTTGTTTTTTTCTTTCAGTAACTGGTTGATACAGTCAATATTACTAGTTTGGTGGCAAGATACTGTTTACATGTTTGTTTCCAGGATTCATTGGGCTATTACTTTTTTTGTATTTTTTTGTCTGATGTACACTTTTCACAGAGTTTATTTTAATACTATGTTATATGTCACTATACTTTATCACACAATGTAACAACAGTTGTACATAGATAGGTCCAATTTAATATATTTGACTATTTCCTACCAAGATGTCATGGCATGAAGCCATCAAAATGACTGAGTCCACTTTAACATCATCATATTCCTTAAACATTGCAAAACTGTAATCTTCATATATTATCTCAATACAAGACAATGTTACAACACTAGCAGAGTATTGTGATAAAGGTAAGACCAATCTGAGATTAAGAAAAGGACTACAAGAAGTTAACTTTATCTTTGGTCATCTCTCTCTCTCTCTCACCCCTCTCTCTCTTTCTCTCTCCAGTATACAAATGCCAGTAACTCCCACCAAAATAATAAAAATGGGAAAAAAATCTCATAAAATTCCTCTATAAAAAGAGGCAGTAATTGCCACAGTTTCATTGTGTTTACTCCCACCAATCTGTAAACACCTAGACATCAATTCATAGTGAATCTCAACTTAAACTGAATATCAGGGCAAAAAGAAAATCAATAAGAAATCAATCAGTAATCCTCTCTTGAAGAAATGAGTTTCAGGATTCTTGAAGTGAGTCTGGGTCTTCTCCAGACAGAGTTTCAAGATTGTTCAAATCAATGAGGTCTCTGTGGTCAGAATGGAAACAACAAAAATGTGGAAAATGAAAACATTCACTTGTGTGCTCCGAATGGTGGCAACAAAAGCAGTAAATGACTGTGATGACAGCTTCTGTGTTCACAATAACAAAATTACTGTCAAAAATAAAGATTTATGACAATAATGGTTGCCTGGCTGGAAGAAGACAAACATTATATTTCTAAAATACAATTACAATTAGCTCGACAATAGAAGCAACAGAACATCAAAATGTAATTTTTAAAAAAAAGGAAATGGACAAACTTTTAAAAAAAAAACAAGAAATATTTGGATCAAAGTCTAACATGAGATGCTTAGATAATTGAGCCCAAATTGGGCACAAGAGCCTTCACATTAACATTACAAAAGTTACTTACTTTGCTGACAGCTGACTTGCACATTAACATTCACAGCACTATAACTTCTTACTTTGTTAACAGCTGACTTACACATTAACATTCACAGTACTATAACTTCTTACTTTGTTAACAGCTGACTTACACATTAACATTCACAGTACTATAACTTCTTACTTTGTTAACAGCTGACTTACACATTAACATTCACAGCACTATAACTTCTTACTTTGCTGACAGCTGACTTACACATTAACATTCACAGTACTATAACTTCTTACTTTGCTGACAGCTGACTTACACATTAACATTCACAGTACTATAACTTCTTACTTTGTTAACAGCTGACTTACACATTAACATTCACAGTACTATAACTTCTTACTTTGTTAACAGCTGACTTACACATTAACATTCACAGCACTATAACTTCTTACTTTGTTAACAGCTGACTTACACATTAACATTCACAGTACTATAACTTCTTACTTTGTTAACAGCTGACTTACACATTAACATTCACAGTACTATAACTTCTTACTTTGTTAACAGCTGACTTACACATTAACATTCACAGCACTATAACTTATTACTTTGTTAACAGCTGACTTACACATTAACATTCACAGCACTATAACTTCTTACTTTGTTAACAGCTGACTTACACATTAACATTCACAGTACTATAACTTCTTACTTTGTTAACAGCTGACTTACACATTAACATTCACAGCACTATAACTTATTACTTTGTTAACAGCTGACTTACACATTAACATTCACAGTACTATAACTTCTTACTTTGTTAACAGCTGACTTACACATTAACATTCACAGTACTATAACTTCTTACTTTGTTAACAGCTGACTTACACATTAACATTCACAGCACTATAACTTCTTACTTTGTTAACAGCTGACTTACACATTAACATTCACAGTACTATAACTTCTTACTTTGTTAACAGCTGACTTACAGATTAACATTCACAACACTATAACTTCTTACTTTGTTAACAGCTGACTTACACATTAACATTCACAGTACTATAACTTCTTACTTTGTTAACAGCTGACTTACACATTAACGTTCACAGTACTATAACTTTTTACTTTGTTAACAGCTGACTTACACATTCTATCAATCTTTCGTTCGCCTGAAGTATTGTCTATATCTGCAATGTCGTTTCCTGTATAAATTTTACTGTCTTTTGTAATTCTTGCAGTGGCCCATATAGTTTTGTCTGTAGTGTTGTATCTATGGGCCAATGGATTTTCCTCAGTCTACTATATTCAGTGCAGTCTTGAAGTATGTGTTCAGCAGTCTGGGGTGCCTGTCCACATGTACAAGTAGTTGATGTGCCGATCTTGAATTTTGTATACATGTGACTATGGAGTCGATTGTGTCCTGTTCTTAGGCGTATAATGATAACTTGTTCATATCTATTCATATTATGAAAGGTATCCTGATTTGGGGCTTGTGGTCCTCTGATTGATTTGATTATCTGTTTCTTATGATGGTATGTAACTGGTGTATCTAGTTGTGTGCCTGTTGAACCTTCCTTTGCCAACTGATCTGCTTTCTCATTTCCTGGTATTCCACAGTGAGACGGGATCCACTGCAGGGCAACCCTGTGGTGCTTGCAGAGTTCAGTCAATAAGGTCTGCAGATGTGGTAATTTTCTGGATTGTAGTGCCTGGAGTACTGATCTTGCATCTGTCAAAAACACTACAGGCTGTGGGCTAAGATTACTGTTCAGCAGTTTTTCTATTGCCAACTTTATTGCGTGTATTTCTGCATCATAATTGTGACAATATTTCCCTGTTGCTATTTTATTCATATCCCTAGTGTTATTTGGGTACTCTATATATGCACCTGCTCCCCCATTCTTTACTGCATTCTGTGCTGATCCATCTGTGTACACACGGATCCATAGGTCTTGTGGGTATTCTTCATCCAGGTAACTGAGAGTTATTGTTTTTCGCTGTAGACTATTTTGTTCCTCTTTGTCAACTATTCCTTTCACTTCTGTCCGTATTTGAACTGATAATCCTGATTCATCTGTCCAGGGAGTCTGTTCTGGTATGGGCAGAAGGGGTTTAACAACTCTTGGCATGTCTGGTGTTTGTCTACTAATACGCTTGGCTTGGTGGATAAAGCTGCTTCTCTTAAGTCGTCCCAATGCAAGATTTTGGAATCTGTCCTTCATTGGATGTCTCGGCATGCATACAAATTTTTCTGCCTGTATCAGCACCTTTGTGTCTCTCCGTTCTCTCAGTGCTGGTATCCTCCACAATTTCTCCATCTCCAATATTGGTGTTGATTTCATTGCTCCTGTGATGACCCTAAGTGCCTGGTTTTGTACTTTATCCAGTTCTTGCAATGTGGTGTTTGATGCTGAGCACCATGCGGATGATCCATATTCTAAATGTGGGCGTATACTCTGTTGGTAAACTTTACTGAGTATTTTCCCACTCGCACCCCATGTGGTTCCACACAACTTTCTTAGAATAGCCAATTTCCTCCTTGCTTTTTGGGTTGCCTTATTTATCTGCTGTTTCCAAGATAGTTTGTTATCAAATGTAACTCCGAGATATGTAGCTTGTATGTCTTCTTTCACAGGCTCATTGTTTATGTAGATGGCTCCTGCTTTTTGTTTTGGGGAGAGTGTGAAAAGTGTAGTACTGCATTTGTCTGTATTGATGCTGATACACCATCTATTTGTCCATGAATTCAGTGCATTCATAGCTCTTTGTAGCAATTTGGAGGCCACTGTTGCATACTCCTCTGTGCACCACATTACCTAGTCATCTGCATACATTGCCACTTTGATGCCATGTGGTAGTTCAGTAACTAGGTCATTGATGTAGATCAGAAAAAGTGTTGGAGATAGTACCCCTCCTTGTGGAACGCCCTGGCGCAATAAGACCTTCTTACTCTTAAGACCATCCAGTTGCACTCTGGCTCTCCTGTTATGCAGGTATGCTTTGACCCATTTGTACATCCTGCCATTTACTCCATAATTTCTCAGTTTCTTCAAAAGCCCTTCCTTCCATACCTTATCAAATGCTTTCTTTAGGTCTATCCATGCTGCTAGTACCAGTTTCTTTTCTTGAAACGCATCTTCAATTTCCTGGGAAAGATAGGTTGCTTGATCTTCGGTAGAGTAACACTGTCTAAAGCCTGCTTGTTGTGGGACAAGGAGATTTTCACTTTCCAGGTACCACTGCAGTCTGAGATTGATTATACGTTCCATTGTTTTACACAAACAGCTTGTAAGGCTGATTGGTCTATAGCTGGATGTCATTGAACCATCTTTTCCTGACTTTAGTAATGGTATCATAATTGCTTCTCTCCATGCCTGTGGCACTCTACCTGTGATCCAGCAAATGTTGTAGATCTGCAGTAGTTTTGCTTTAGCTGCAGTTCCCAAGTTCTTAATCATTTCATTGGACACTCCATCATTGCCTGGTGACTTTTTCATTTTTAATTTGGATATTGCCAGCTCTAGCTCTCTTTGTGTAATGGGTGTTTCCATTACTTCATGTGTGGTCTCTTCTTGTCTTGCATTTTGTTGTTTTAAATGGGTCTCTTGTCGTTTTTCTAGGCTAATTTCAATATTATTGTCATTTGCAAAGGAGTATGTAAAGTAATTTGCTGCATGTTTACCTGTTAGAATGTTTCCATCCTTCTTCAGTGTAATTTTGGTGTTCCTTTCTGTACCCTCATCATTCAGCTGTTTTACAAGCTTCCACACTTTTCTTGTGTCTCGTTCAAGATTCAAGGACTCTGTTTTCTCTTTCCAGCTTCTCCGTCTGGCTTGTAGTTTAGCCCGTTGAAATTTGGCTTTAGCATGCTGGTAGTTGTTGTGGTGTTCTTGGCAAGGGTTATTTTCTGCTTGCTTTCGAGATGTTTCCATGTCATTGTGCAGTTGCTCCAGCTCACTACTCCAGTATGGTTTGTAGTGTTTCCGTGCCCCTCTAGGTATTGTTTCACTGGCAGCTTGTATTATTAGTCTACTGAATTCATCAACTATTTTGTTGATGTCTCTATTTGTATTTATATCTTTAGTCAGTACACTGGTGTAGTGTTGATACATTTTCCAGTCTGCCTTTTTGTAATTCCATCTGGAGAGAGTGCTGCTCTCCCTGACGACCTTATTTTGTACCACTTAAAAGACTGGTCGGTGGTCGCTGCCGCCAAGTTGTTTCCCAACAATTCGTGTGATATTCCAATCCAGGTCTGGTGAATGGAAAGCAAGGTCTGGTGTAGATGTGGTATGCCATGATCTGGAGTAGAATGTTGGTGGATCTGTTGCCTGGTTTAATAGTATAAGCCCATTGTCATCCTGCCAATTTTCAAGCTCTTCACCTCTCTTGTCCATATGTTCATAGCCCCAGCTCTGTGAGTGGCTGTTAAAGTCTCCACATACAATTATTCTTTCTTTTAATGTAATTGTGTCTAGTGCTAGTGGGCGGTCACTCGGACAGTAGTAGTTAAGTAGATGGAAGTCTGTATTTCCTGTCCTGAGGTGCAGTATTTGATATTCCGCCCCATCCATATACACTTCAATCTGACATGCATTAATGTTGTTCCTTACGAGAGTCAGTATTCCGCCCTTTTGTCTATTTATTCTGTCAGATCGGTAGCACTGGTATCCCCTAATCTTCAAGGCTATGTCGTTGTTTAGATGGGTTTCCTGCAAACAGCATATGCTTACTTGTTCTTCATGCAGGATATTTTCTAATTCTATCTTTTTACTGTACCCATCTCTTTTGCTGTTGATGCCTTCAGCATTCCAGTGCATTATTTTTAGTGGTCTTATTTTGGATTGGCCAGTAGCTCTATTCTCTCGCCCCCTGACTCCACAGAGCGGTTGAGAAGGACATCCAGTAATAGAGGTTGGGCCCTTTCGAGGCTGAGGACCCGGCGCTGCTCCTGCCTGAGTGCCCATCACAGGGCGAGTGCCATATCGATTTGCGGTTATAGACATACTTCCATTTGCGTTGAGTGCGTGGCATCCTGATTGTCGTGCGCCACTTACACATTAACATTCACAGCACTATAACTTCTTACTTTGTTAACAGCTGACTTACACATTAACATTCACATCACTAGAGCTTTTTACTTTGTTAACAGCTCACCTACATATTACCATTCACAGCAATAGAGCTTCTTAAATTGTTAACAGCTGACTTACACATTAACATTCACAGCACTAGAGCTTCTTACTTTGTTAACAGCTCACCTACATATTAACATTCACAGTACTAGAGCTTCTTACTTTGCTAAAAACTAACCTTCACATTAACATTGAGAACACGCAAGCTTCTTACTTTGCTAAAAACTAACCTTCACATTATCATTCACAGTACTAGAGCTTCTTACTTTGCTAAAAACTAACCTTCACATTAACATTGAGAACACGCAAGCTTCTTACTTTGCTAAAAACTAACCTTCACATTAACATTGAGAACACGCAAGCTTCTTACTTTGCTAAAAACTAACCTTCACATTAACATTGAGAACACGCAAGCTTCTTACTTTGCTAAAAGCTAACCTTCACATTAACATTGTGAACACGCAAGCTTCTTACTTTGCTAAAAGCTGACCTTCACATTAACATTGAGAACACACAAGCTTCTTACTTTGCTAAAAGCTGACCTTCACATTAACATTGAGAACACGCAAGCTTCTAACTTTGCTAAAAGCTGACCTACATATTAACATTCTTCTTCTACCTTTTTTACATAGGTCTTCAACAAACACTTTCCAAGTCGTTCTGTTTTTTGCCATTCTTTTAAGGTCATTCCATGTCTTCTCCATCATCTTCATCTCTGCTTCTATCTGTCTTCTCCAAGAATTCCTTGGTCTTCCTCTTTGTGTTTTCCCCTGGGGATTCCAAAAAAGGGCCTGTTGTGTAATACATTCAGTTGGCTTCTGTAGTGTGTGTCCTATCCAGCGCCATCGTCTTCGCTGTATCTCTTTGTCCACTGGTATATGACTGGTACATTTCCATAATTCTACATTAGTGATTTTGTCCTACCATTTCCATCCTTTTATTCTACGTAAGCATCCATTAATGAAAGTCTGTATCTTCGTGAATGTCAATTTTGTTGTTCTCCATGTTTCACAGCCATATAATAGACCGACTTAACATTTGAGTTGAAAATTTTTATTTTTTTTATTTAACCTAATTTCTTTGGATTTCCATGTTTCCCAGTGCAATGAAAGCTCCTCTTGTTTTTGATATCCTTATTTTGGTATCATTTTCTGTTCCTTCCTCTTTATCTATATTACTGCCCAGATATATGTAAGATTGTACGTCTAGTAGAGGTATTTCTCCTAGTTTTATTTGGTTATTGCCAACTGCATTAATTCTCATAATGTTGGTCTTATCTCTATTAATCTTCAGTCATAGCTGTTGTGATCTCTCATTAAGTATGCTCATTTTATCCTGCATCTGTATATTAACATTCACAGCACTATAAATTCTTACTTTGCTAAAAGCTGACCTTCACATTAACATTGAGAGCACACAAACTTCTTACTTTGCTAAAAAGCTGACCTACATGTTAACATTCACAGCACTATAAGTTCTTAGTTTGCTAACAGCTGACCTACATATTAACATTCACAGCACTATAACTTCTTCCTTTGCTAACAGCTGACCTAACATTGAGAGCACTACAGCTTTTTACTTTGCTAACAGCTGACCTAAAATTGAGAGCACTATAACTTCTTATTTTGCTAACAGCTAACCTAACATTAAGAGCACTAGAGCTTCTTACGTTACTAACAGCTGACTAACACTGAGAGCACACATGTAGAAGAGGCGCATTTGACTTTTCTTTCCAAAATATTTGTGGTAATGTCTGCAAATCATTAGTTCTGACAGTAAATTTCATAACAACAGTTGAATAGTTCAACTAATGATCGTTACTTTATTTATATTTTCTTCTATATAAATGTACTTTAAAAGAAAGCACAATTGAAATAGTCATGAAGATGATATATAGCAGTGGGTGATTAAAAACATCAACAACCAGTGAAGATATGCAACAACAGCAGGTGAAATCAACAACGGTCAGTGAGAAATATCAGCAGCCACAGAGGACAAGTAATATCTAGTGAAGACAAACAAAAAATCTATATGATGTAAATAACCTTCTTCTCAATGCTCCTCTGTCCAAGCTTCCATAAGACTGCACACGCCTACAGAACAGATTTTAAAAAAAAAAAAGCTGTACAGCACTTTCTCCAGCAGACAGAGGAAATTGATATATTCACAACAATGACAATAACAGCAGAATTAAACTGTACATATCTTAGACCATAATAGTGCAATCACAAGGAAGAACAGTAGAAATGAACTCAAGATGCAGTAAAGCATACCAAACTTCTGGTCATTATTGGCTAACAATGCAAATCAGAGTACTCTTCAATTCTCATCCCAAAGTTGTTTTGTGTGTGTGTGTGCTATAATCGTTAAAACTGGATATTACATTCAATCAGGGAACACAAACACTTAGGGGTACTGACCATCCATGCAACCGGTTCATCTTGCGTCATGAGGTTACTCCCTATCCCCATCATGAAATAGAACAAAGAGTCAAGTTAACAAAAACAAAAGAATAGAGCGCAGAACAAGGATACCAGATTCTGAACCAATGAAATAGATATGTGACAGATGCATGATGGGAGCCAGTTTGAGAGGCAACCTTAGAGAGAACAACAATGAAGAGAGTTGAGCATCACTGGCACAGTAGAATCAATAGAGAAATAATAAATGAAATGTTTTAGCAAGGTGACATGACTAAAACAACTAAACACAATCAACAAAGATATTTTACAAATGCTACAAAAACAACAAACCAAGATGTCCTCAAATATGAATGACAAATTACTGGAACATTGGAGATGTGAGAGACCAACCAAAGATCTCACACTAATCTTCCCACAATGAAGAAAGACAAAAAAGGAAGGAAAGAAGAAGTGGCAAGAATTTGTGAAATGTTCATACCCCAGGCAAATTTAGACAAGTTTAAAAAATGATTTATTAACTAGTAAAAAGAACAATAAGTGAAAACAAACAATGGGAAAATGCAAAAATGACCAACAGTAGAGTAAAAATAACTAACTCTGGCATGAACTACAGAACAGGCATAAAAAATAACTATATATTCAAAGTGACAAAAAGAGAGAGAGAGAGAGAAAGAAAGAAACTATATGTACTGTATCCAACCACCAGCCTCACTGCATTGGTTTCAACACTCACCCTACTTCATAGCAGATACCAGAACACTGTTTTTGTTATACAACTTTTGAGCTGGTACTTACAGACTTAGGATATTAAAGAATCACAAGATGGAACTGGTGACAATAGTCTCTCAAGTGCATGCCTAGTTGTACGAGTCACTGATTAATGTTCAGGTTCTTCTATAAATTTGTTCAAGTCACATTAAGTTCTATAGATGTTTTTTGTTTTACTAATTTCATATACACAAAGTTAAAAACTGAAAAGAATGTTAATAAAGACACATTTCCAATCGAAGTATATAAAGTTAATGTATGGTCCACCCAAACTTAAATGATTGAGTTTTTTAATGATATAATGATTCAGTTAATGATTGTAGACACATATGTCACATCAATCAAATTGTAAATTATAACCATAAAACACTCTGACAATGGAGATAAGAAAAATTGTATTTAGAGCCAACTTTGATATAAGGAAGTGAATCCTGGACAGACAAGATACAAGAAAATCACTTGAAGCTACTGAAATGTGTTTTTACAGAAGGATGTGAAGAATATAATGGACAGTTTAAATAAATAACGAGGATCTTCTAAAGGAGGCCAAATCAAAAATACAACTCGTACCTTCCATACTGTAAGCGTTTTTTTTTTTAAATATAAAAAATGGGCCTGTAAGCTTGACAAGGCAATTTGTAAGAGAAAGCAGGTCATTTATGTGACCTTTTTGTATCCTGTTCTTATTAAAATCAACACATACAAATGTACACACTAAATTATAACAATTTATGCAGAATTCTGAAAATAGTTCTGCTTATAAATTTGCGGGTCAATCAAATCATAGCACATCTATATTTGACATACTTACACAGACTATAAGTAACAATATCTAGCAATCATGCTACATGGATACACATATCCAATAAAAAAAATATAGCATTCACTACAATATTTTTATGTTAATCCATTGAGGTCTGATATAATCTAGAAGACAAATACTGAAGCTAATTAGGCTGTGACATGTCAAGGAGACAAAAAAAACCAAAAGACCAGCCAGGTCATACTACATGTATCAAATAAGGGTTGATGAACATGAATGCTATTTTCTACCATTTGTAGGACCATTTTTCAGTCTAGTGTACAGGCTTGCCTTTACAAATATGGAAGGTGTGAAAACTTATTTCAAGAATTGGGTGATAACATTGCTGGTTGATGAGAAAGAAACAGTTGAAATATACTTTGACAAATGGAACAATTGAGGGAAGCAGAGATATAAGGGAAACAGACAAAAATATCAGAAAGAACCCTTGACCGTGGGAAATTGAAAAGAGCAGACCAAAAATAGCCGCTGCCCAGGCAAAATTAACAGGAAAAAATATCAAAAAGTTAAAACTCTCAACAATAAACACAATGAGAGTACCTCCAAAGTCAGAGAATATCTGCCTGTATGTCAAGGAACACCTGAGCACACGGCTGCTGGTGTGAAAAATAGGAAAAACTAATATTCATGCAAGAATACTTCCCTCAAACTTTGCTAGAGACATAGAGCTGGCAAACAAAGACAGCTCTACAGTTGTGTAGAGGTAGAAAGTTGTGTAGAGGTAGACAGTTGTGGTGAGACAAAAACACCTATGTGTATAAATACACTCTTTGATGTTGAAAATATAAGTGAAAGTAATTCAAGCACTATTTCCTCACCACTAACTTTGTAATGTTGATCTTTTTTACAATCCTCTAACAAAATGCTAGAGTTTTTAACTTGATGTAGAAGATGGATGAAACAATACAATGTTGTTCCGCTTCAAATAGCCAAACTAACCATGTATCTATCTATCTATCTATTGACCTTTTGAGCCGTAGCTGGCCCATAGGGCGTGGACCAAGATACTCCCTCTCTTAACCATGTATGCAGGAATAATAATACAACTGACAAAATATCTGCACTGAAATTAAAACTATTTCTGTTTTTTTCCATCTATTGATTATTTCATTAGCATTGTTTAGATTTTAATTGTCCTTATTTGATCTTTTCTTTTTGCTTACGCATTTTTTTTAATTTGTGCATGAATTTCTTGTTAATATCTCTACAATTTGACAAGAATCTATCTATCAATCTATCGACCTTTCGAGCCTTAGCCGGCCCATAGGGCATAGACCAAGTTACTCCTTCTCTTATCTGAATTTTTGTTCTAGCAGTTTTCAATTCTTTTAAAGATATTTTATCAAATCTCGCCATTTGTCTCTGTTCTGTGCAAGCAGCTCTATCTCATTGAGGGAGCCGATTCCTGCTGCTTTTGCCTCTCTCAGCAATGTTCTTCTCAGTGTCTCTCTGGGTCTTCCTCTTTTTCTCTTACCTGTTGTTTCCCACATGAGGGCTTGCTTTGCTATTCGATTATTATTTCTTCTCATCACATGTCCAACATATGACCATGGTCTTTTCTTTATTAAAGTAAAGTAAAGTACCCCCGTCACGCCAAGTGGCGTATAGGGAAATATGGTGTTAGTGACCCTATATTTTACAGACCTTCAGCACATGATTTTTTTGGGGTAATGTGGTCAGTATTACGCCCGTGCTGCTTTACTTTCCCAGAAAAAAATCTGGTACCCATTTAAGGCTGGGTGAACCCGGAAGCCGTCGGTTGGGATCGAACCCTACCCCTTGTCCGTGGTAGTCCAGTTCACTAACCACTGAGCTATCGCGGCTCCCTCTTTTCTCTATTACTGAAGATATTAGTGGTTGATTGGCGATTTCTCTAATTTCCTCGTTTGTTTTGAATTCGTTCCGCGCTATCCCAAGTATTTTCCTTAGACATTTATTTTTGAATGCGTTCAACTTTGTTTCTATATCTCTTGTTGTTTTCCAGCTTTCACACGCATACATAAGGGTTGATAGTACATTTGATTTGAATAGTCTAAGCTTTGTGTCTGTGCTGATGAGTTTTGATTTCCACAACTTTTCAAGGCTTCTGAAAGACATTGCTGCTTTAGCTATTCTGATTCTAATTTCTTTGCTTGTATCCCCTTCTCGATCAATGTGACTTCCAAGATAGATAAAGTGATTGATCTCTTCCACTGGTTTGTTTTCCATGTATATTTTGCCGTCTGTTGGAATTAAGCTTTTCATGACTTTAGTCTTTTCATGATTGATCTCAAGCCCAATTTTGCTGGCTATTGATGATAGTTCATTTGTGTTTTCCTGCATCGCTTTTATCTGACTGCTGATGAGAACTATGTCATCAGCAAAGTCGAGGTCCTCCAAATGGTCTCCTTGTATCCATTCGATGCCTTTATTACCAGTGCAGCATTTCTTCATTATGAAGTCCATAACAACTCCAAATAACAAGGGCGATAAAATACATCCTTGTTTAACCCCAGTTTCTATTGGTAAACATTCGCTCAGTCCTTCCTCTGTTCAGACTGCACATTTGTAACCATCATACATGTCTTTAATAATATTTATGATTTTTTATGGTAAGCCATATTGCTTCAGAATTTTCCACAAAGAATCTCGATGAATACTGTCAAATGCTTTTTTGAAGTCTATGAAGTTAAGTACAAAAGGTTTTTGCTTTTCAATGTGTTCCTCCAATATAAGTCGTAGAGTGAAAATGTGGTAAAGGCAGCTTCTCCTTTTTCTAAACCCAGCTTGTTCTTCACACATTACTGTATCTATTGAATCCTTTATTCTATTTAGGATGATTTTGCAGAATAACTTTAAGGCAACTGACGAAAGTGTCACGCCTCTCCAGTTGTTACAATCTCTAAGATTGCTCTTTTTTGGAATCTTAAAAATGATTCCTTTTTTCCATTTATGAGGCACCTTCTCTGCTTTCCAAATGATGTTGAACATTTCCTGGAGATGTATTCATTATCATCATTGAGATCCATCTCCGCATCAAAGGTTGGCTACCATGGAGCGCCATTTCACTCTGTCTCTTGCTTTGATGGTGCAGATTGTCATAAGGTGACTTGTCCATTAGTCTTTATCTGCCTCTGCCTCTTTTACCTTGTATTTTCCCTTCCAATATTACTTTTATTAGGCTGTTGTGTCTTTTAACATGACCCAAAAATTTCATTTGTCTTGCTCTAATTGTGTTTAGTAGTTCTTTTTTCATTTTTAGTTGTTTTAAAACCTCCTCATTTGTTTTCTTTTCTTTCAATCCAATTCTACCTATTCTTCTATAAATCCACATTTCAAAGGCTTCAATTTTCTGTTGTTTTCTGGTCTAATGTCCATGTTTCTGCACCATACAGGAATATTGAGAAGATGTAACATTTTGCTATTCTTAGTTTTAGCCCTGGTGTTATTTGTTTTGATGTTAGTATATTTTTCATGGCATTGAAATTACTTTTTGCCATACCTATTCTTTTATTTATTTCGGTTGTACATTTTCCATCGCTGGTTATAGTATGTCCCAGGTAGTTGTAGTTCTGAACTGTCTCTAGATGTATTCCTTCCACTTTGATATTTAATTGTAGGTCTTGAGAATTTTCTTTGTTTATGCTCATAGTTTTAGTCTTTTTGATATTCATATCTAGTCCATATTTTTTGATTGTCGTGTTTATTACATTAAGTAATTGTTGTAGATCTTTAGGATTTTCTGCTAGTAGTACAGTATCATCATCATATCTTAGGTTATTGATTATCTTCCCATTAATGTTTAGGCCTGGCATCTCTGTGATGTTTTAAAAGATTTGCTCAGTGTATAAATTGAACAAGCTTGGTGATAGGATGCATCCTTGTCTTACTCCTCTTTTTATATCAATGGGTGTAGAGTTCTCCTTGTTATATTTTATTGTTGCTGTTTGCTCCCACTACAAATTACATATCAGTCGTATGTCTATGTCATCCAGATTTATATCTTTTAGGCAGTCTATAAGTTGATTATGGTGTATTCTATCAAATGCTTTGGTGTAATCTATGAAGCAGGCATATATTAGTTTGTCTACTTCTATGTACTTTTAAATCAATGTCCTCAAGCTGAATATGGTTTCTTTTGTCTCGCTATTTTTCCTAAATCCAAATTGTTGCTCATCTAATTCAGTATTAATTTTATTCTGAATCCTTCCTTGTATAACTTTTAGTAAGATTTTGGTTACCTGGCTCATTAGGCATATTGTTCTAAAATCAGTGCATTTAACTGCACCATTCTTTTTAGGCAATGCAATGAAAGTTGATGTTTTTAGTTCATTTGGTATGTATCCTGTATGGTATATGTCTGTGATCACTTCAATGCCAAAATATTCTAGTGCCTGTATCATCTCTATCTGTATATTGTCAGGTCCTGCTGCTTTTCCCTTTTTCATTGTTTTTATAGCTTTTTCTACTTCAGATTTCAGGATTTTATAGCTGGATGTACATTTTATTAATGGTTTTTTGTCCATTTCATCATGAAATAATTCTGTTACGTATTCCTGCCATCTATCGATTATATCTTTGTTGTCTGTTAGCATTCTTCCCTCTTTGTTTGCAATACATCCGCTTCCTGCAGCTTTTTTGTCTTTATTAGTCATTCTTTTTATTTCTGTGTGCATTCCTCTTAAATGTTGTTTACTTTCCATAGTTTCGACTTCTAGACATCTTTGGTTGAGCCAGTCTTCTTTTGCCTTTTTGCACATTTTTTGTATTTCATTATCAATTTCCTTGTATTTGGCAGTATTCTTCACTTGTCTTCTCTCTTCCATTTTTTCTAAAATGTTGTCAGTTATCCATTTTTGTTTTTTGTTACTTTCCTTTTTGGGTAAGGTGATGCAGGATTCTTGTATGCTGTTTTTTATGCATTGCCATTTGGTTGTTACTTTTTCTTCAGGATTTTCTCTTCTGTACTGCTCAATCCCTTCTTCTAGCAGCTTCTGATATGTGTTCTTTACTTGTACAGTATAAGTTTCTTTTACATCTTTCTGATTTAAAGCTGTTGTATCTATTGGTGTTGCTGAATTAGTTTTTTGTTTATTTCTCTTTAATTTGATTTTCATTTTAATCATTACAGGATTGTGATCTGAATTAATATCTGCTCCTGGATAGGTTTTGGGTTTCTTGACGCTGTTCCGGAATCTGTCTTTTATCATTATATAATCTATTTGATTCCTCTTTCTATCTCCAGGGCTTTTCCATGTGTATAATTTACTTTTCTCTTGCTCAAAGTAGGTGTTACATATCATCAGCCTGTTTTCTTCACAAAATTGAATTAATCTTTCTCCTCTGTTATTTCATTTTCCTAAACCATAATTTCCTATAATGGTCTTATATCTACCTTTTCCTACTTTTGCGTTCATGTCACCCATTATAATCAAGATGTCTGAAGATTTCACTTGCTTCATAACTGTGTTTAGATCTTCATAGTATGCCTCTATTTGTTCGTCTGTATAGCCTTAAGTAGGTGCGTATGTCTGTATTATTGCTATGTCAAATGGCTTTGACTTTATTTTTAATAATATAATCCTATCATTGTATGTCAAGTGAGTATTTACATATTTTTGTAGCCCTCATTTTATTAGTATGCCTACCCCTCTTTGGTGTTCTGTTGTGTTACCTGAGTATATAAATGTATATTTATCGTGTTGTATGTATCCACTTTCCTTCCATCTTGTTTCTGATATGCCTAAAATATCTATGTTTAATCGCTCTGCTTCTACCATAAGATATTCTAGTTTTTCTTGTTTGTATAAGGTCCTAACATTCCATGTGGCTATTTTTAATTCGTTCCTAAAACAGTAGTTAGAATTTCTCTCCATGGCTTTCTTTGGAATGTTATTTGATGAGGCTCCAATCTCTTTCATGGTGGTCTGCCACATTCATCTTTCGGGAGATGTATTAAATTATGGCTATCAATTTGTTAACTTATCCACTCCAGCAGCCTTGTTATTAGCCATACGCTTTAAGGTGGTTTCTATTTCGCTCAAGGTGAAGTCATCTAAATTTACATCTAATTCTGCTGCTGGTGTTTCAGCTTCAAAATCTATTAAACTGTGGGGTAGTGGACGGTTAAGAATTTCTTTGAAGTGTTCCGCCCAACGGGCTTTTATGTCTGCGCTTGTTGTTAGCATTAATCCAGATTTTGTCTAGAATTGGTGTTCCACTGGATGTATAGGTGTTTGTCAGCATCTTTTGTACAGTATAGAGAGTTGCAGCTGTCTCTGCTTTCTCTGCCAAATTGTCTATATAAGCTATTGTAAATATAACAATTACTTAGTTCTATGTTAAAATTTTTCTCGATGGCTTCATCTTTCAGTTTACGACTATCAATTGTATGTGTAGTTGATCTCACCTGTTGTTGACAAGAATACTGTCATCAATTTTCTTAACTTATTTTATAGTTGGTCTGATTAATACTTGCTCCAGTGGAAGACTGTTAGATCTTCTATCACACTATATGACATAATATCTCTGGAAAATCATCCACAGAACATTTCTAACAATTTCAATACATTTTTAAAGTTCTGTTAACTAAGATATTGTCTATAAGAGGTCATATTGTGTAAAGACAAGAAGAAAGTTTCAATGGAGACAAGCACAGAGAGAAAGAGAGAGAGAGAGAGAGACAGAGACAGACAGACAGAGATAGAGACAGAGAGACACAGAAATAGGGAATATGAGTACAAGTATGAAAACTAATTAAACTATTTAAAATAAACTTGTCAGAGGTGACATAAAATGCAGCTAAAAAAGTTGTGAGAGTAATGAGAGAAAAGATTGTAAAGCAAGGAGGTAAAGTGCAAGTTAGCTGAAGAGAAAGATAAGAAAAAATACAGTAATATATAGAGAATGATATTTCTCAAGTCCAGAGAAAAAAATGTTAACAGATGGAGACAGGAGTATAAAAGTTAAAGGTAAAAATATATAAAAGTGAAAGATATAAAGATGTGAGCTGGGGTGTTTGTGTATAAAGGGAGAATGTGACAGAGAGAGGAGACAGGAGAGTGAGAGAGAGAGAGAGAGAGAGAGAGAAAAAGAGAGTGCAAACATCCAGGCTTAACAGCCTGCAGCAAACATTAATTTGGCCAGGGCTTCCTGGCAATGTCTCCTATTAGCCAGTGAAGCCTTTCTAAAATGAGGGAATTAAAAAGTAACAAATATTTTAAAAAGAAAAAGTATTATAGCATAGCTTTACGGTGTAATATGACACCACAATTGAACAAATATCTTGTACCGGTCTGAGGCCTTCTTCAGTAAAACACAAAATGTCAGAAATAATTTTCTTTTTTTTAAAAAAAAGGTGTACTTAACTGTGGTGCTGCTGTTAATGAATGAAGGAGCAAAATGAGACTTTGTTAATAGATGAGCATAGTAAGTGAAAGGTGGATGTGTCTATGGTATGTTCGTAATGCCACAAGTGAGAGAGCACAAGCCCAGCATGACTAACAGGTTTTGTGAAGAGCAGCGAAAACCTAGTAATAAACTTTATCCTTATAACATTGCTTCTGTGGCTGAGTGGTTAGTGTGCTCGCTTTCTGACCAAAAGGATCCGGGTTTGATCCCCAGCAGTGGCAGAACTTTTTTTTCAAACTGACAAGGCTCCAGCTTTCACCCAGCCTCTAAAAGTGGGTACTAGAATTTTCTGGGAAGTAGAGGTGGCCTGGCATGATACCGAACACATCATCCAAAAATGTGCTGTGGTCATAGAAAAATATTGTCACTAACACCATATTCCCCATACTCCTAGCAAGGCATGGAGGAAACCATTTTTTTTTTCTTTTTTTTTTTTAAATAACATTGCTGTGGTCAGGACTCATCAGCCATTATTCTTCATTCTCACCAAGTACTAATGTCAACCTCTGCTGGTCACCCTGAAGTGGGACAGAAACCTGCAGCTCTACCTTCATGAGCACAACTGGTCATTTCCTTAGAAACAGCTAGTTAGTTATCTGTATCATTACATGTTTCATGAACATTAGTGACCTTACCCAAGAGTAAGGAAACACCTTTCCCTGTGTGACTTGCTACAACACCATCTAGGTTATGTTTGTCCATAAACACTTGATGACAAGTGGATAAGCAACCACTTCCTGGAATACCTTAGTGAGATTTCTGTGAATGTCTGGATTCCAGAAGTACCCACAAATGACTGTGATGTCCATGAGATCATAATCACTGGAATAATTTTCTGTTCCTCAGTTTGATCATCATCATCATCAAGTACCATGCCTGCTGAAATAGGTGATCATGTCTCTCCACAATTTTCGATCTCAACAGTTATTTTTAATTTCTGTTGTTGACCTTCTGCCAAGCCATTCTCTTAAGCTCTCTGGTATCTTTTCTCTTTGCTTCCCTCTATCTCTTCGTCCCTCAATTTTCCCAGTTGCTACAATATAATCCATCTGTTCCCTTGTCATTACACGGCCAAAAAATGATGATTGTTTTTTCCTAATATTGTATATTAGCTCTCTCTTTGCTTTGGCCTTTTTCAGAATGTTTTCATTACTCTTCTTAGCTGTCCATGGTATTCTCAACATTCTTCTGTAAAACCATAATTTCTACAGCCTCCAGTGATTTTCTTGTCTATTGTCCATGATTCACATCCTTATGTTAAGACTGGCTCTACATAACATTTAAAAACTATTTTTCTAGTTTCCATTGTCAAAAATGGACTGGATGGTATCTTCCTTATTTTTTGGAAAGCTGCTTTTGCCTGAGCCATTCTGCATCTCACCTCTGTTATACATCTACCATCTGAGGTTAACATTGTTCCCAGATATTTAAATTAATGTATCTGTTTTAATATTGTTCCACTTGTCTCTACTGTGCATTGTGGTGATGTCTTTTTCTTTGTTGCTACCATTGCTTCTGTTTTTTTTCTATTAAGGCTGACTCCTTTATACAGTAAAGTCTCGATTATCCGGAATGCTCGGGGAAGAACCCATTCTGGATAATTGAATTTTTCTGGATAATCGAGAGTAAGAAAACCAAACTCAAAATTTATGAAAAAACATGATTGAAAAATTGCAATGCTCAGAAATATTTAAATTCGTGTGACATTCACTAGCTTTCTCTATCAACATGGGTCCTGATATTGGCATTCCTTTTCTTCTTCTTTCTAAAAACCACACATAAAGGACGTCGTCGAGTTTTTCAAATTTTGGCCGTTTCATACTTCGTCTCTGGTGTATATTGTTGCTGCTTTCAGACTCCGACGCAAACTTAAACAACTCATCTTTTTGATTTTGTATGTCATATAATGTTGAAGAGGCTATGCCAAATTCAGTCATCAAAACGTTGCGATTAACGCCTTTTTCAAGTCTACTAGCGATTTCAATCTTCTGGTTCAGTGTCAATACAGTTCGCTTGCGTTTACCTTTGCGGGAAATTGAGGTGTGGTTTGCACTCGCAGAGGCCATTATTTAACACAAAAATGTATTCCGTTAAAAAGTATGCACACATGCGTTTATAGCATATCATGTATAATTTATACTGATGGAACGAATTTCAGCTTGCACAAATGTCTGAGACAAACTAACGTCAAACTCTGTATCTTACTCTTTTTGAATTTCCAGTCGGTAATTTTTGAACCCCTCCCCCTTTCTTCTCACCATCTCTATGTCACTGCACGCCGGCTGCTCAACCTTTGATTTATAATCATCAAAGTTATGGGCTCTTCAATTTTCACAAACAATACGTCTGCTTCTAATGTTCGGTCAGACTGTCAAACGCCATATTTTTGACAAATTCATGACCAACTTTAGATCTAAAGCAGGCTATGAGAAAATTAAGCAAATTTGTAAAATCATGTAGATAAGTGTTTTTGGCACGACTAAGATTTCCCGACAAAAACATTTAGTCGGGGGAAAAAGTGAAGATATAGACTATCTGTCGCTTTTACTTGGAATATTTGGAGACACAATGTCTGGATTGAATAAAATATGTTCGCTCCTATTTGAAGTATATTACTGTAAATACACTATTGTAAACGCAATATTGTGTAATGATAGAGCCTGTAGAAGTAAGCGCAGCGCACAAACCGTGTTGTAGCGTTTTCGATTTCCGGATAAAGGCATTTAATTTAACTGAACAAAACATGATTCAAGCTTTCTCCCTATAATAATTTAAAAAAAAAAAAAGTCCGTTAAATTGAGAATTCCGGATTATTGAGTACCGCATAATCGAGACTTTACTGTATTTGCTTTCATTCACTATAATGACTAACATTTATTGTAACTCATTTTCACTTTTAGCGATTATGACTATCATCACCATACCTGAGGTTATTTATATTATGACCTGCAATTGTTATTCCAGGCATGTCCCGTATGGATCTTAAAATAATCTCACTATAAATATTAAATAAATCTGGTGACAGCACACAACCTTGCCTAACATCATGTTTTATTTGTTGAAACATACCCAATTGATTTCCAGTTCTTATGGTTGCTGTTTGTTGCCAGTACATGTTCTTTATTATTCTTAGATCTTTGCTGTCAACGTTTATGCCTTCTAATATTTTGTTTATTTCTTGGTGCTTTACTTTATCCAATGCTTTGGTATAATCTATGAAATATAGGTATAGATCTGTTTACACAGTTTGGCCATAGTCAGAACAAATTAAGAAGCCACAAGAAATACTTTCTCCTATCCTAACTGGATCAAAATGATCTACTCTTTCCTCTAATATCCCATCTCTTCACTCTTCCCATCTGCGCTCTGTTCAGTCACTCTCTTATTCCTCGAGCTCTGATGTTCCCTGTGTAGCTTATTTCAGCTTTCCATCTATGTGTCCACCAACAGCAGTTAAACATTTTTTCGCCCACAATTGTGTACTTTGCATTTATATTGCTTGTTGTCCCTAAAGAATGTCTCTGGCTGGAACATGGGAATTTATTTGCTGTGCTGTCATAGTATTTCAGAGGACTGCACTGATGCCTGTTTTAAAATAGAAAGAAGTCTTAGCAAGTTGTCATAGAGGAAGTGGTCAGAGAATTAAGAGATTCTGATGATGTTAGTTTATGTTGGTGGGAATAAAGCAGGTGTACTTACTTACTGATGAATATATGAAGCAAGGGCAGAGATCAACATGGGGTTTTCTGACAAAAAGAAAGGTAAGGTTACTGCTGAACAAAACAGAGCTGACATGTTAACCACCACTGGCATTACAAGTGAGACACAATTCTTTATGTTTAATTGTGTTCAATGTAAGTAAATTGATCTCTTTGTTCATCCCAGTTCTTGTAAGATATTTGCTACTGATACTTTTTGTCTATCAAAGATATATGATGGATTCTTTCAAGTATTGCATTCTATCTCAGATGATATTTTGTTTTCTACTAATTGAATTAAGATTTGCCTCATTAATTTAAAATTGGCTCTTCTTTTGGAAACATTAAGATACAAAAAAAGGGGACAACCTAGAGGGACACTGAAGAAAACACTTATAAGAGAAGCAAAGTTGGCAGGCATAGACTCATTGAAAAAGATCAAACACCTCACCCAGAATAGAGATGGAAGGTAAAAAATACTACAAGCCTTAAGTAACATCTAGCAGTATTGGAAGGATCAAGAATCATTCATTTGCTATAGTGAAAGATTCTATTCCTTTAACAACAATCATTATATCAATCATTTTGCCTGCTTAACTCTTTTATTCCCATTAATTTCATAATTTTTTTTCCCAAACATTTTCCCTGTATTAATACATGTGTACATGGGAGAATTTATATGTCAACAGCTGATTTATTTTGCTGAATTTACTTGTATTAGTTTAATTTAGTCAACAGAACATCGTTGTCCAACTCCACAGTGCTCAGATCCTCTCCCCAGTATGTGGCTGTTGATGCCGTATGTTAGTGATATTAGTTTGTATATAATTTCTCATATAATATCATTATTTCTCAAATAATTTCTAAATAATACCTGTCTGAAATCTTTCATTTGTGTTCCAGCCCTAGTAATGTGAACTTGTCAAAATGAGCACTTTTACTACCAATGTAGATGAACAAGCTACACAATAAACAAACATTTATTTCTTGAATGAGTGGTAAAATGAGACATCTAACATTGAAAGAGAAAAACTGTAGCCTTCATTGATCTAATATCAGTCAGTCTACTCAGTTATTAAATGTGCCTCATTTATCCATGTGTTCATATTTCAAAGTGTCAGTTTTTTTTTTTATTACTCACAACATTGACAAGTATATATATCATATTAAATATGTCATTTTTACTGTACATTATATCTGTACTTACACATGCTGTTTATGGTAATCCATTACTTTGGCCATAAATTCATGTGTCTGCAGGTGTTCAGGTACAAACTTGAACACAGCCAAGTAGGTGGGGTCCTGGCACTCATCTATATCAAAGTCCCCAATTTCTCCTTGCACTATGTAGGAGGCCAGAAGGGCAGCTGTATTTTCACTGCATCGCAGCTCTCCCCGCAATAGGTCCTTGCGAATTTGTAAGGCAAACAAATATCTGAAAAGAAACATGAAACACTGCATCAATACATAAATTCATGATTTTATTAAAGTAATTCATGACTTTTCATAAATGTAGATGAAAGTAAATATTCTTAGAATTTGTTAACAATAAGAAAAATGACTTCCAGTTACCAGAATTAATTTCATTGCACTCCAGACAGCCACCAAAGTTAAATAGTACAAATGATGGTAATTGATTTGAGTAATAATTGGAGACTGGGTGGTCTAAAGTAAGACATCAGCCCTTGGACAAAATGGAACTGGATTTAAATCTCGCTAAAGGTGGTGGGTAATGTTCTCTTCAAATGCTATGGTTTCTTCAAAGCTTTATCTCCCCACAATTTCTAAATATCCTACCTCTATCCCTTTGGTTAACAACAAAATGCAGGAGATTTAGTGTGCACACTGACCTGGTAAAAGAAACCATGTCCGCAAAAAATTTTTAAATTGTAGGTCAAATGGCCGCTGCCTGGGAAAAACTGTTAAGTAATTTAAAATGTAACCATTCCAAAGGTGGATGTACAAGGCCTAAAGGCACAAATATCGGGACTTATTGTAAACCAGCGGCACAACATATCTATGTCCACTCAAATATCATGGCTTGTTGTAAACCAGTGGTACAATATATCTATGTCCACTCAAATATGGGGGCTTATTGTAAACCAGTGGCACAACATATCTATGTCCACTCGGCTTATTGTAAATCAGTGGCACAACATATCTATGTCCACTCAAATATCATGGCTTTTTGTAAACCAGTGGCACAACATATCTATGTCCACTCACATATGGGGGCTTACTGTAAACCAGTGGCACAACGTATCTATGTCCACTCAAATATCGTGGCTTATTGTAAACCAGTGGCACAACATATCTATGTCCACTCAAATATCATGGCTTATTGTAAACCAGTAGCACAACATATCTATGTCCACTCAAATATGGGGGCTTATTGCAAACTAGTGGCACAACAATCTATGTCCACTCAAATATCGTGGTTTATTGTAAACCAGCTACACAAACGAGTGCACTGTGAAGAAAACGGAGGAGATAGATAATAATGGTTAGGGTTAACGATGGTTACACGCACTTATTTATCTTTGCAACTGGCCTCTTCAAGTTATGCCACAATTTATTCCAAGTTTCTGCAATCAACTGAACCACATCAATAATTATGTCTGAACCTATCAAAGAACTATCTCAGTGTATCTCCTTGTCAATATTTAATATGTCTATGACAGGAGCCTTCGAAATTAATCTGTTTCATTATGTTGTGTTCTTGTAAATGCAAACTGTAACAACTCTAAATGACTTATGTGAATTCTATCAAAGTGCTAAATATTAAATCTGACCTCTAAAAGTTCACATGCCTAAGCAAACATTTCTCTTATAATGCTCTCAACATTGCGGACAGCACCACACAAAAGAACCCACCTGGTAAGCTCATCCTCCAACAATCCTGGATCAGGTGTATAAAACTTCACACAGAAACGGAGTGGCACATCCGGTGAGCCTATCTGTTTGAGCACAATCTTATCCTTATCCAACCAGCACTACAAGAACCAAGCAAACAATTTAAAAGTGATCATTAATTTCAAGCCACGGACGAGCGCACAAATGATGACTCATTACTAGGTCAATAATAAACACAACAATATCATTATTATTTTAATAATATTTTGTCAGTATTCAATAAAAGAGTTGGCACTCTCTGCTACAATTCTGTAAATTGTTAAATTTCATAGTAAAATTAGCAAATGCTTCGATGGTGCTTGTCTGAGGACCTTTTCTGTTGCACTTTTCTTTCTTTTTTTAAAACTTTATCTGATGCCCCTTATTTTTTCTTTTAAGACATTTTATATTGCAACTATTATCTACAAAAGACAATGCCATAATCCTTTTTTTCTTCAAAACATTACCTATTGCAATTGTTATCTTCAAAAAATTATCTGCAACAATCTTTTTTATTACAACATTATCCTGCGGATGTGTTATTCTTCAAAATGCTATTGACTGCAAATATCCTCCTTCAAAACACTCCTACTGTCATTTTTGTCTTTCTTCAGACTTCAAAACAATATCTGCTACAATATCCTTCAAAACACTATCTATTGCAATATCTTCTTTGAAAACACCATTTATCACAAAATCCTTGTCCAAAACACCATTTTACATTTTACTCTTATACTAGATCTTCAGTGAAGCATATTTATCAATATTTTACATGATTTCATTTCCACCTTAATCACACATATATATATATATATATTTAGGTCAAGCCAGAATCATGTCTTCCAGTTGTCCTTTTTATAGAAATGTCTTATGTTCTGCACATGGGCTGAGCTCTCTCTGCTGCATTTGATACTATTAAGTCTTGCTCTTTTGACAAAAAAAAATACTAGTGCATTTAACTTGTGCACACACTAATCTAGACTGAAGATACAACAATGCTTGTCAAATCATTGCACAGCTATCACCACTATTGTCCAACAAGGAAATGTTGCTCTAGAAGCAAAATGGGCACTCTACAATACAATCTTCATTCCAACATTGTGCTGCCACCTGGACCCTTTATGCAAGAACAATAAGAAAAATAACCTCTACTGAGATTAAATGTGTTAGACGAATGACAAGAAACAGCCTGAGAGATAAGATTAAAAATGAAGAACTGAGAAAAAAACCTAGGAATAATTCCCGCCATAGAGTGCATAAAGAAACAACAGATAAAATGGTTTGGCCACGTGACAAGGCAGTAAGATCAAAACACTACACAACAAGCCTCCAATAAAAATTGTGAGAACAGTCCCAAGGGCCAATCACAAAAAAAATGAATTGATGAAATATTATAAACACTATGAAACATAACAGAAAGAGAAGCTAATACAAGAGCAAAAGACTTCAAATTATATCTTCCCTTGATGCTGAAAGGCAAATGAGGAAGGAAAAAAGAAAACACAATGATCAAGTGTGAGTTTTTCTTGCTGCAAGCAGATCCCAGTATCATTCACCCCACTTAGCACTAGGCTACACAAAATGATAGGTCTGATGTTAACTTAATGAATTCATGCATGTTCTTTGGTTTCTTCTGGTCCATCAGTCCATCCAAAGTTCCAAAGCTTTAATTTACTTCTTCATGTAACTATTTGAGAATTTGCAGCTGTTACGCTTTGTGCTGACCTTTAGGACAACAATGAAGTCCATCTACTCTGCACAGTCCATGACCATTCTTGGTAGGATATCCCTGGTCTGACTGACACAGGCCAGCTGTCTCTATCAAGTTAAGATTGGTCTGCCTCTCACCTTTCTTCTAGAGTCCATTGAATGACAGTTGCTGTGATTGTATCTAGATTTCCTGTCGACACATGACCTATTCAGCTCCAGTATCATTGTGTATAGCTCCTTTTAATAGTGTCACTGCAAACACTACTAGCTGTCTATTTTTATTTAGTGAAACTCAGCTGATAAATGTTGTCTTCAATACTAAAGAGTAAGAGCTTTCTTTCATGCCTTAAGTAAGGTATATGAAGAAAATGGTGTTAGGTGTCCATATTTTTTTTATGACCAATGCCACATTTCATAGACAGAGTAATCAGTATCTCATTCCAAACAACAACAAATATCCACCACATATGGGAACTGTACAGATGTACATAAATCATTGTCATCATCATCCAGTTTATCCCTGTTGGAACCTTGTTCCTATGGCAGCTATTCTGAAGATTTTTTTTTGTCTTGCAAGAGATGTTCTGCTTCTGTAACAATCAATCCCAGCTTGTCTGTGATATCTTGCGCTTATCTTCGTTCTGGTCTCTCTCTCTCTCTCTCTCATCTACCTGGTACTATGTCCTCAATAATCTTGTCATTTTGTCTGGTCAATCTTTTTTCCCCCTTTAACTTGCTTTTAAGTACTTGAACACTTCAAACTTGGAAATTTTCTTATTGTATTTTACAGATGATACAATTGTTGAACAATTTCAGAGATAACTAATATCTGTTTTAAAGGAGAATCGTTAACTCTTTCCGTACATTTTCGATGCACTGTATGTCACACCGATTTCACGATTTCAGTCATGTATGTTTAGCCACATAGTGCGTCACTCTCAAATTGATTTGTGTAAACTACCATCAAAAAGTATTCTTTTTTATATGTCTTGTATCATGTTAGTGAATTTGTCAGGTCAGGTAATTTTACCTGCTACTGTATGCAGTAAACAGTACAACCTGTGGCTGCCCTGCTGCCTTGCAGGTAAGCTCGGGAGAGTAAAAGGCTAAGGGAGTGTAACCCAAAGTAAAACAACCCCACTGCCTTTTGGGTGAGACTTTTTAGTCAAAGGCTAGCGGAGCTAACTGTAAACAAACCAACGGAAGGCAACAGAAAACCACCGTCATAACTTCTTTGTACAATTATGAATCGCCACAACAATAGAAATAACGACAACAACGTTAAGGTGGATTCCAATGGAAAACCCTCATTCGGTAGGAGACATCATGTGTTACAGGTGATACCCGATCGTCATCAAGCTACTGTAAGCAAAATAAAGATAAAACAAACTCTAAAGATATGTACTTGAAATGTGAGAACACTCATGCAGAAGGGTAAACTAGAAAACATCATACAAGAAATGAAAAGAATGGGTTTACAATTACTGGGATTTTGCGAAATGAGATACACCGGATCAGGGGAGATGTATTCTGATAAACATAAAATAATCTGTTCTGGAGGTACTGAACACCAAAGTGGAGTAGGTATCATCTTGGATGCAGAAAGAGCAAGAACAGTGAAAGGCTTTTACCCAATATCTGACAGAGTCCTTTAAGTGAAATTAAATGGAAAGCGAATAGACATAAATCTTATACAAGTTTATGCACCAACAGCAGACAGTCTAGAGGAAACTGTTGACAAATTTTACAACGAGTTAAATGAGGCACTTCATAAATGCAAACCACATGAAAACACCATACTTCTAGGGGATTTTAATGCAAAAGTAGGAAAGGAAAGAGTTGAGGAAGTAGTTGGTCATTATGGCTTAGGCGAGAGGAATGAAAGAGGTGAGAAACTTATTGACTGGGCAAGAACACATAACATGATGATAGGAAACACCTGGTTTAAGCAACATCCAAGACGTCTGTGGACATGGAAAAGCCCAGGGGACAACATACATAATCAAATTGATTATATAATGATAAGCAAGAGATTTAGAAACAGTCCGGTGAGTGTGAAAACTAGACCAGGGGCAGATTGCAATAGTGATCATGTACCAGTTGTGGGAAAGCTTAGAGTAAAATTAAAAACAACAAAACGAGCCTCAGTTAACACATCAAGGTAAATTTAGATTTACTAAATTCAGACTAGAATCAGGCTGCAAGACAAATATAAAATCACAATTCAGAACCGGTACAATGCAATAGAGAAGATACAAAGCATTGATGAACAGTGGGAAATGCTAAAAGAATCCATGCAACAAACATCAAAAGAGTTCATACTACCAGTGAGCACAAATTCAAGAAAGAAATGGATGACAGATGACATTATGCAGCTAATGGATACAAGAAGAAGAAATAAAGAAAATAAAGATGAGTAAAAGAGATTAAATAAAGAAATTGTAGTAAAATGCAATGAAGCAAAAGAAGCATGGCTAAAAGAGATATGCAAAGAGATTGAAATGCAACAAAAAGGAGATGCTAAAGCTATATACAAACAAATTGAGGAATTAACAGGAAGAAAAACGCAATCAAAAACTGGATGTTTAAGATCAAAGGAAGGAGAACTGTTGATTGATCAAGAAAACATAAGGGAACGATGGACAGAATACATTGAAGATCTTTATAATGATGAACGAACGGAAGTAAATATTAAGGATAATAGAGAAGGACCAGAAATACCCAGAGAAGAAGTGGAAGGCGCCTTGCGCAATATGAAAGTAGGCAAAGCTCAAATCAATATTCATAGCCCTACCAAAGAAATCGGGTGTGATTGAATGCGATGATCATCGCACAATATGTCTTATCAGTCATGTGACTAAGATATTACTAAGAATCATCATGCGAAGAGTGAGAAACAAAATCAGTCCAGAAATTAGCGATGAACAGTGTGGTTTTGTTAGAGATAAAGGAACAAGCAATGCCATTTATATCATAAGATCTTTAGTAGAAAGAGCAATAGAGGTGAAAACAGATCTATACCTATGTTCCATAGATTACACCAAGGCATTTGACAAAGTAAAGCACCAAGAAATAATCAACATTTTAGAAAGCATAAACGTAGACAGCAAAGATCTAAGGATAATAAAGAACATGTACTGGCAACAAACAGCGGCCATAAGAACTGGAAACCAATTGGGAATGTTTTAACAAATAAAACAGGGTGTTAGACAAGGTTGTGTGCTGTCACCAGATTTGTTTAATATTTATAGTGAGATTATTTTAAGATCCATAAGGGGCATGCCTGGAATAACAATAGGAGGTCATAACATAAATAATCTAAGGTATGCTGATGATACAGTCTTAATCGCTAAGAGTGAAAATGAGTTACAAGAAATGTTGGACATTATAATGAAAGAAAGCAAAAATAAAGGACTCAGCTTTAATAGCAAAAAGACAGAGGTAATGGTAACAACAAAGAAAAAGACATCACCTCAGTGCAAAATAAAGACAAGTGGAACAATATTAAAACAGGTAAATGAATTTAAATATTTTGAAACTTTGTTAACCTCAGACGGAAGATGTACAAAAGAGGTGAGATGCAGAATGGCTCAGGCAAAATCAGCTTTCCAAAAAATGAGGAAGATACTATGCAATCCATTTTTGACAATTGAAACAAGAAAAAGAGTTCTTAAATGTTGTGTAGAGCCAGTCTTAACATATGGATGTGAATCATGGACAATAGGACAACAGACAAGAAAATCAATGGAGTCTGTAGAAATGTGGTTTTACGGAAGAATGTTGAGAGTACCATGGACAGCTAAGAAGAGTAATGAAGATGTTCTGAGAGAGGTCAAAGCAAAAAGATAGCTAATTTCCAATATTAGGAAGAAACAATCATTATTTTTTGGCCATGTAATGAGAAGAGAACAACTGGAATATATTGTAACAACTGGAAAAATTGAGGGACAAAGAGATAGAGGGAAGCAAAGAGAAAAAATAACAGACAGCTTAAGAGAATGGCACGGCAGAAGGTCAACAACACAAATGATAAATAGCTGCTGAGATTGAAAGTTGTGGAGAGACATGATCACCTACGCCAGCAGGCCCGGTACTTGATGATGATGATGATGATCATGTTAGTATTGGTGAAATCTAATTCCTTGTTCAATGACTAAAAATTCATATATAACATGTTATGTGTTAAAGATAAACGTGTAGAATGATATTCAAAATCATGAAAATTTGTGTCTCTGAAATCATTCTGTTGCATTGATAAAAACCTTCTGTACTGAAAGAGTTAATAGTACACTGTTAACATATCACACTAGCAATGACAGATGCAGTTTTGCTTTTTTGACTGCTGGTGTGAAGTTATCAATGAAGCTATGAAAATAACACTAGTGTAAACTTTGCTACAATTATTAAAAAATTGAAATGCCAAGGTAGAATGAAGAAACACTGAGACTTACATCATCTCCATTGTGATTTGTGTACTCCAGATCAAAGTAATCAGCCTCCAACAGTTGTAGGTGATTGACAACTGCCTCCCAGAGTAACAAGCCTACTCCTTTCACCTGCAAGTTAAATATAATGCATGTAAATATATATTGTATAGATATAATGTATATATATATATATATATATATATATATATATATATATATATATATATATATATATATATATATATATATATATATATACAATGTATAGATATATACACTAATCTTGTTGAGCCAGTCATATTATATCCAGCATGAGTTCTGGTGATGTTTTTTTTTTTACTTCAAATAAACACACTAAATCATTAAAACTCACTCCATTATATTATTTCTATTAATCTTTCTCTTACAACAAAGCTGTGCTTTCAAATAAAGAATCATAAAGTGAGAATAGCCCAACACAAGAACATTTACATAAACACATAAAATGACCTGACAGTAGTGAAACATGAAATAGAAAGACTGACAAGAATTATAAAATCATCATACTGACAATAGTGAAACAAATAGATAGCTCATATTTTCCTGAAGCAAAATCGGGACATGGGGATGACAAAAGCAGAAGGGAGAGGTGTAATATTCTGTATTACCTACAAGAGAATAAATATGTAGAACAAAGCACAAGTACAATTACATTGCTATAATCTAGACAATGTGAACTGGAGTGAAGAACACTGTAGACAGAAAAGAGTGATATTCTGGACAAATGAGAGGATTTGTCAACCACACCAAAATGGCATAACTAGTTGCTGTGTGCTGATGAACATTTTAAGAAGATCAGGACACCTACTGATGTTACCGGAGTGCTGTGATGAAGATCCTAACTTAATATAACATTGTATATTATTTAAGAGGTCAAAGCAAAAAGAGAGCTAATTTCCAATATTAAGAAGAAACAATCATCATTTTTTGGCCATGTAGTGAGAAGAGAACAACTGGAATATATTGTAACAACTGGAAAAATTGAGAGATGAAGAGATAGAGAGAAGCAAAGAGAAAAAATATCAGACAGCTTAAGAGAATGGCTTGGCAGAAGGTCAACAACAGAAATGATAAATAACTGTTGAGATCAAAAGTTGTGGATAGACATGATTACCTACGCCAGCAGGCCCGGTGATGATGATATTATTTAAAAAGCAAGACAATATAAAAGAAAATGTTAATTAAATAAACCGGTTGAGCTCCACCATAACTCTTTTGAGCGACAGAACCCATAGAAGTATAGACTGCTTGTACTTCACCATGATCACACAACAAATTATTCTCCGATGACAACATCTTACGCAGCATATTTCTGTCCTTCCCTCTCATAAAACTTCTCACACTTCATAATACAATTGTCTTAAAACTAACATAGTCCTTCATTGCCACAACACTTCATTTAATTTATAATTTGATAACAAAAAATAGTTTCTCAACAAGTGTGGCACTTCCTGGATGACAAAGAGTCAGATCTACAATATTACAAATGCTTTAAAGTCTCAGCATTTTTTCACTCAGTTCAGAACAAATTAAATCTGCAACCAGGCGTACTTTCTTTGTTCCATGTGGAATCAAACTGTCTGACAAATAAAGATTTTATGAGAGTCCACTAACCAGATATACAAGTTTCTCTCTTTCTCTCTCACACACAGTGTGTGATGCGTTCCTCACTGTCCTGCAGGCACTGGGTGATCTAGAGTATTCAGTTAAAACATTGGCAGGAAGACAGGAAAGGTTCGAATCCACCATTGGTGGTTTGAATTTTTAATTCCATGGTTTCTTTATTGCTCTACACTCCCGTCTCTGTGAAGTGAGATCCAATGTCTAGCCATCAAGGAAAATTATGAAAAAGAAGTTTTAATTCTGGTTAGAGATGAGACCCTGTATTGTACCATCATCAAAGAGAGTGCAGCCATAGGTCCCAGAAACAACCAAGAACTAAAACAGGTTGTGGCTGACCATAAGACATGGGAAATTATCATTACTACCCTATGCGCCCTATTCGGCCCAAAAGGATGATCAATCAATCTAAAATATTACATACAGAGAGCAACCCCCTTCCAAAAAGAAAAAGAAAAAGAGTCAATACCATATATGCAAATGGCTTATCCCTGAGAACCTCTAAAGGACAAATGAAGACAGCAAGTACCAGAAAGCAGCAAGTACCCGAGAGCAGCAAGTACCCAAAAGCAGTAGCTCCTAACCTCATTGGTAAAGTGGACACTTGGTTGGTCAAGAAAAACATCAAAACAAATAGTACTCTCCCTGTCAAACAAGTCATAAAGACTGAACTAAAGCTAAGTTGAGACAATCTACAACTGTCAAAAAGACTGAACTAAAGCTAAGTTGAGACAATCTACAACTGTCATAAAGCCTGACTAAAGCTAAGTTGAGACAATCTACAACTGTCATAAAGACTGAACTAAAGCTAAGTAGAGACAATCTACAACTGTCATAAAGACTGAACTAAAGCTAAGTTGAGACAATCTACAACTGTCATAAAGCCCAAACTAAAGCTCAGTTGAGACAATCTACAACTGTCATAAAGCCTGAACTAAAGCTAAGTTGAGACAATCTACAACTATCAAAAAGCCTGAACTAAAGCTAAGTTGAGACAATCTACAACTGTCATAAAGCCTGAACTAAAGCTAAGTTGAGACAATCTATAACTATCAAAAAGACTGAACTAAAGCTAAGTTGAGACAATCTACAACTATCAAAAAGCCTAAACTAAAGCTAAGGTGAGACAATCTACAACTGTCATAAAGCCTGAACTAAAGCTCAGTTGAGACAATCTACAACTATCATAAAGTCTGAACTAAAGCTCAGTTGAGACAATCTACAACTGTCATAAAGCCTGAACTAAAGCAAAGTTGAGACAATCTACAACTGTTATAAAGCCTGAACTAAAGCAAAGTTGAGACATCTACAACTATCATAAAGCCCAAACTAAAGCTAAGTTGAGACAATCTACAACTGTCATAAAGCCCAAACTAAAGCTAAGTTGAGACAATCTACAACTATCAAAAAGCCTAAACTAAAGCTAAGGTGAGACAATCTACAACTGACAAAAAGCCTGAACTAAAGCTCAGTTGAGACAATCTACAACTGTCATAAAGCCCAAACTAAAGCTCAGTTGAGACAATCTACAACTATCAAAAAGCCTGAACTAAAGCTAAGTTGAGACAATCTACAACTGTCATAAAGCCTGAACTAAAGCTAGGTGAGACAATCTACAACTGTCATAAAGACTGAACTAAACTAAGTTGAGACAATCTACAACTATCAAAAAGCCTGAACTAAAGCTAAGGTGAGACAATCTACAACTGTCATAAAGCCCAAACTAAAGCTAAGGTGAGACAATCTACAACTGTCATAAAGCCCAAACTAAAGCTCAGTTGAGACAATCTACAACTGTCATAAAGCCTGAACTAAAGCTAAGGTGAGACAATCTACAACTGTCATAAAGCCTGAACTAAAGCTAAGGTGAGACAATCTACAACTATCATAAAGCCCAAACTAAAGCTCAGTTGAGACAATCTACAACTGTCATAAAGCCTAAACTAAAGCTAAGGTGAGACAATCTACAACTGTCATAAAGCCCAAACTAAAGCTCAGTTGAGACAATCTACAACTGTCATAAAGCCTGAACTAAAGCTAAGGTGAGACAATCTACAACTGTCATAAAGCCCAAACTAAAGCTCAGTTGAGACAATCTACAACTGTCATAAAGCCCAAACTAAAGCTAAGTTGAGACAATCTACAACTGTCATAAAGCCTGAACTAAAGCTAAGTTGAGACAATCTACAACTGTCATAAAGCCCAAACTAAAGCTCAGTTGAGACAATCTACAACTGTCATAAAGCCCAAACTAAAGCTAAGTTGAGACAATCTACAACTGTCATAAAGCCTGAACTAAAGCTAAGGTGAGACAATCTACAACTGTCATAAAGCCCAAACTAAAGCTCAGTTGAGATAATCTAGATCTGGATGACATACCAAAATATCAGAGTATCATCTTTGATCATCATCTGATATGAAACGAAAAACTGGAAAAGATGGAAGCAACAAAAAGCAAAGCAAAGGATAGCAATAATGACAATAAATGTAAGTAGCCTAACTTGGTGAGCAGATGAGGTGTGCTAAATCTGGAATGGAATGGAGCATGTCAGACCAGTCTTAGAGTATGGTGCTGCAGCATTAGTAACAGCAGCAACACATTCAAATTTTGCATAGATCAGCTAAATCAAAATCCAAGCACTGGTGACATGAAATCAATACCCATCAAAGAATTTAGAAAAAATAATGACACGCATGAAAGCAATGGAAGATAGAAGAAAGACAGCAGGAGCAAACAATAAGCTTAACAACTCAGGCTAATTAATCCATGAACTTAGAGAATAAATGGTTTTGGAAAAGGTAAACTAAAGTGGAACTTCTTTGTGGAATCAACAAACCTACATAGAAAGTGGACCCAATAAACTTTATGACAACTGCTTAACCATTTAACCCAACATATAAACACTCAATGTCGTCAACTAAACTAAACTCAATATGGAGAAAACATTGCCTTTCTGACAATAGAGAGCACTCTCGACATGGTAAATATAAATAGCCAGAAGGTGCAACAAAAGATGAACGGCATTAAGATATACAGAAGATACCATCCAAACTCCTCCTGCATGCCTACACAGATGGACTAGCAACCAATACATTACAAAACAGAGAAGCAGCAAGCTTCATTTTATGCATACGAATTCCTGGATAAAATTGTCACTATTCTAAAGGACATCTATGATGGCAACCAGTGTTGTGTAAGACATGAAAGACAGCAGACAGCTTGGTTCACATCATAACGAGAGTTAGACTAAGATGTATCAAACATGTTTTTTGTCACCATTCCTTTTCTTTGTGGTTATAGACTGGATCGTGCAAATGGTTGTTGGGGACAGACCAAAAGGAATTACTTGGGGTCTTACCGGACGTCTTCAAGATACTGACTTTGCAGATGATGTTGGGTTGCTTGCCCACCATCACCAAAACAAACAAGAGAAAACAGAGAGTAGATGAGTTTGCTAATACAGTAGTAATACAGCTATCTATCTATCTATTGACCTTTCGAGCCGTAGCCAGCCCAAAGGGCGTAGACCAAGATACTCACTCTCTTATCTGAATTGTTTGTTCTAGCAGTTTTCAAATTCTTTTAAAGATATTTTATCAAATCTCGCCATTTGTCTCTGTTCTGTGCAAGCAGCATTATCTCAATGAGGGAGCCGATTCCTGCTGCTCTTGCCTCTCTCATCAATGTTCTTCTCAGTGTCTCTCTGGGTCTTCCTCTTTTCCTCTTACCTGTTGTTTCCCACATGAGGGCTTGCTTTGCTATTCGGTTATTATCTCTTCTCATCACATGTCCAACATATGACCATCATCTTTTCCTTATTACTGAAGATATTAGTGGTTGATTGGCGATTTCTCTAATTTCCTCGTTTGTTTTGAATTCATTCCACGCTATACCAAGTATTTTCCTTAAACATTTGTAATACAGCTAATACAGTGAAAATAAATGCAGAAAATATAAGGATAGATGCCAAAAGTACAATGAACGTTACATTCAGAGGAATGGGACTAGAAGAATTGGATCATTTTTAAACACCTGGGAAGCTATATTTCATCAAATTGTGCTATTAGGAATGAGATCGCTGCAAGAATAAGCATATCATCTCAGGCATTCAATAGATTTTAAAAACATTTGCCGTACAACTAGTCTTCATCTCAGCACCAAGCATAGAGTTTACAAGTGAAATGTGCGTTCCATATTCCTATACACAGCAGAAATGTGGAGAATGAACCATATGATAGAAAGCAAACTTTGAAGATTTGAAGGTCACTGTCTTAAGAAGATTCTAAGCATCCAGTTGGAGTTAACTCATTACGAACAAAGAAGTCACCAGAAGATCAGGCATTGACAACTTCAATCAAGCAGTGAAAATAAGATGTAGGATATGACTAGGCCACATTCCACAAATGGAACAAACCAGGCATCTGCACCTAGCATTAACATGGACACCACCTGGCAAACAAAGAAGAGGTAGACCATTGGGGACATGGTGACAAACCATACATAATGAAAGAAAAAAGGGTGGAAGGCCCTGGATAGTGCTGTCCATGCTTGATCCAGGCTGGATTGGGTGGAGATATCTTGTGCGTGGCCTATGCTCCAATCAGAGTTCAGAGGATTTAGAAGTGGAAGAAGTTTCATTTGACTAAAAAATGTAAAATAGAGAAAAGACTCACTGTGGCAAAGTACTCAAGCAACTTTAAGGCAGATGAAGCTCTGAAAACTACAGGTGAAACTCTCTTGAGAGAAAAAAGTGAAGAAGAGAACATTGTATGCTTCACAATCCATAGTTACAGCAACGAAGAGGCATATGGAATTGAAGGCTAAAAGGATCTAACTGAATCGCACCATAAGTTCTGTCAGTGACATCAGAAGATATGTGATTCAGTGGATTCCATCTCACTGCAATATTTCTGGAAATGATGAGTCTGACAAGTTGGTAAAGGAAGGTGGCAAACTACACCAGCCAGATACAAGTACAATCTATGAGGAGTCAAAGAAATGTGTCAGGAACAAATACATGAATAAATGGAATACAGAACACCAGGGCTACCAGAATAATGATGCTTACTACAAAGTGAACATAAAAGAAGACCAGGTAACAAAATGTAGACTCCCAGGCATAAAAGACCATAAAAGACTAAAGTATCATCTTTTCAACATCCTAAGGAAAAACTTCTTATTAATGTGATTGTGGCACAGGCAAAATGATTGTTGAACATCTGCTACAGAGGTTCCAACATATGATGAACAGCACAGCTGTTTGCCACTGATACTTTAGTTAATTTGCTCACTCATGTACTTCCAGGAATATAAAATACATTTGTTTCTTCTATTATACATTTAAAGTGATTAGAAGCTGTATCTTACTTTTTTTTTTTATTATTGTGTTTAAAAATTGAATATTGCACCTCAGACCATCTCAAGTCTGCCAATCTGTAATCTTTCTGTTCTGAACATTCTACTAAAATAGCATAAACAAGTACTTTAGATGAAAATGTGAAGTTGTTTGTGTGGTGTCACAAAGTGAAACCACTTCCATAGATTATCAATTTTAGGAATGAGTGGAATGTACTAGGATCAGTACTTCTCCACCCACTGTCAAATGTCCAAGACTAGAACTAAAATGCCATCTGTAGATGAAAACAAAAAGCTGTGACAAAGAAGGTTGTTGTGGTCATCACCAGTGCCATAACCTGACAAGCTGTATGGAGATGTCACCAGCCTTGAATCTGACCAACACGTTCTTTAAACATTCAATATTGGCATCTAAAGGTGTACACTGAACAAGAAAATAAACCACCAATATAGTTGGACAAGAACATTTTCTATCAATGAACAAACAACAGCAATCAACATGTCTTGCATAATTTTGTTGATGGCCTATCTATTTTAGCAAATTCCTGTCACATGTCCACACTTGTGGTGGTGACATCACATTGATTGCTCTAGAATCATGCTTCATTATTCAATACTATAATCTTTCTTGGATTTCTTCTTCATTGTTAGTTAACCCATCATGTTTGTTACTATAAGTAAAGTAAAGTACCCCCGTCACGCCAAGTGGCGTATAGGGAAATATGGTGTTAGTGACCATAAATTTACAGACCTTCAGCACATGATTTTTGGGGTAATGTGGTCGGTATTACGTCCGTGCTGCTTTACTTTCCCATAAAAGAAATCCGGTCTCCATTTAAGGCTGGGTGAACCTGGAAGCCGTCGGTTGGGATCGAACCCTACCCCTTGTCCTTTGCAGTCCAGTTCACTAACCACTGAGCTATCGCGGCTCCCATGTTTGTTACTATGTTCTTGATAAAGATTTGTTTTTAATTAATTAAAACATAAGCTATTTATATCGATTATTGGTGTAATTATATAAAACTGGGGGATAGTGCGACTGGGTAAAGCACTATCTCCATATCCTGTGCCCAGGCAGAGTAGGCAAAGTGAAATGAGGAAGAAAGCACCAATGTTTAAACTTGGCACATGGAACGTAAGGACCATGTGCCCTGGACTTATTAAAACAAGCACACTGAAAGAAGGACAAATTAGAACAACAGCACTCATAGATAAAGAACTAAATAGGCTACATGTTGATATTGCTGCCCTACAAGAAACAAGACTCTCAGACTGTGGTTCTGTAAAGGAAGAAAACTATACCTTTTTCTGGCAAGGCCTAAGCCCCGAAAAAACCACGTATACATGGAGTAGGCTTTGCTGTACATAACAAACACATAACCTCCATAACCACGCCAAAAGGAGTGTCTGAACGCTTGATGATACTCCAGCTACATACGAAGAGTGGATCAATAAATATCATTAGTGCCTATGCACCAACGTTGGCTGCATCAGACGAAGAGAAAGACAACTTCTACCAACAACTGCAAATGACCATTGACTCACTTCCAAAAGAGGAACTATTATACTTACTCGGTGATTTCAATGCACGCACAGGATCTGATCAACAATATTGGCCAACATGTCTAGGTCACCACGGCATTGGAAAAATCAACGGAAATGGCCAGCGACTCCTAGAATTCTGCTCAAATAACCACCTATGTGTAACAAATACATACTTTAATGTGAATCACAAGCATAAAGTAACATGGCGTCATGCTAGAAGTGGTCACTGGCACCAACTAGACCTAGTTCTTACACGTAGGCAGTCTTTAAATAACATCAGAATAACACGAACATATCACAGTGCAGACTGCAACACAGACCACGCTCTAGTCATTAGTAAGATCAAAGCCAGAAGTAGTCGTATCTACAAATCAAGAGAGCCTGCAGCAGCCAAGATCAACATCACAGCGACAAAAACCACACCAACCGAAGATATTTTTAGATCCAAGTTTGATGAACTGGTAGAAGAAGTAGAAGATGCATCAAGTGTGGATGACAACTGGTGCTCCCTGAGAACACACATCTATAACTGCGCTCTATCTACCTACGGCCAGAAACGGTTCTCAAAGAACGACTGGGTCGAAGAAAATGCAGCAAGACTAGACCCACTAATAGCTAATAAGAAAAAGGCTTTACTGAACTTCAATAATAATCCCAATCAAATCACCAAGGATCAGCTCAAACATGTGCAAGCCACCCTACAACGCGAAGCAAGAAGATGCGCAAACGAATACTGGAACAATCTATGCTCTGAAATACAGAAAGCCTCAGACAGGGGCGACTCAAAAACCATGCATGACAATATAAAAAAGGCCCTTGGACCAAAAATAACAAAATTAGCCCCCCTAAAATCCAAGTTTGGAGAACCTATTACTGACAAGGGACAACAAATGCAAAGATGGGTTGAACACTACTCTAATCTATACAGTGACGACAGATCAGCAAACACAGCTCTAGCACAATCAATACCCAAATATCCTACAATGTTTGAACTGGATGTTGAGCCTACTATGAACGAACTTGCTGACGCTATAAATGCCCTCTCAAGAGGAAAAGCTGCAGGAAATGACAACATTCCCACAGATGTACTAAAGGACAACCTAAGCGTACTACTTCCACACCTATACAAACTGCTAATTAAATGCTGGAGAAACGGAGAAATACCTCATGATATGAGAAATGCCAAGATTATAACGCTGTACAAGAATAAAGGAGACAGGGGTGACTGCAACAATTACAGAGGCATTTCTCTCCTTAGCACAACAGGCAAAGCTTTTGCTAGAGTCGTACTTAATCGCCTGCATAGACTTGCAGAACGGGTGCTTCCCGAGTCCCAATGCGGTTTCAGACCCGGGAGATCAACCATAGATATGATCTTCACTCTTAGACAACTGCAGGAAAAATGTCGGGAACAAAATATGCCGCTCTATATTGCCTTTGTGGATCTCACAAAGGCATTCGACACAGTAAACAGAGATGGTCTCTACAAGGTGTTAGAAGGCATAGGCTGCCCTCCTAAATTACTTAGGCTGATAATTTCCTTCCATGAAGACATGAATGGCAAAGTCCATTTTGATGGGAGTCCATCAGAGAATTTCAAAGTCAACAAAGGAGTGAAACAGGGATGTGTCCTCGCCCCCACCCTTTTTGGTATATTTTTTGCTGCCCTCCTAAATTACACCTTCGAAAACAGCTCAGGAGATATTTACATTCGCACTAGACCAGATGGCTCACTGTTCAACCTAGCACGACTAAGAGCAAAAACCAAAACAAATGTTGCCCTACTTAAAGAATTTTTATTTGCTGACGATGCAGCCCTAGTCGCTCATAGTGAGGCCACCCTACAGTCGCTGATCAACAACCTGGATAAAGCATGCGACCTTTTTTCACTGTCAATTAATGTTCAGAAGACAGTAATACTAAATCAAGGTGACTTCAAACCTATATCTATTACTCTAAAAGACTGCCCACTAGAATCAGTACAGAAATTTACATATCTTGGATCCACAGTTACGCAAACCATCTCTCTTGATGAAGAAATAAACTGTCGAATTGGTAAGGCAGCTACGACCTTCGGCAAACTCACAAAAAGGGCATGGAACAACACGAAACTAACTCAAAAGACTAAACTCTTAATATATCAAACTTGTGTGCTTAGCACACTACTATATGGATCCGAAACCTGGACAACATACTCAAACCAGGAAAAAAGACTAAATGTCTTCCACATGCGATGTCTCCGCAAAATAATGCACATCAAATGGCAGGACAAAATAACCAACTTAACTGTCCTGCAACGTGCTAAGACCCTAACAATCATGTCGATGCTCAGAAGTCGAAGGCTAAGATGGCTGGGGCATGTCCAACGGATGGAAGAAAAACGCATTCCTAGGCAAATACTATATGGCGAGCTAAAACACGGAAAACGACAAATCGGCAGACCTAAACTACGATATAGAGATATCTGCAAATCATCTCTGAAAGACTTCTCCATCTGTGAAAACGACTGGCAACATCTGGCAAGTGATCGCACATCATGGAGAGCACGTATAAGGAACGGTATAACAACATTTGAGACTGTTCTAAGACAGGACTTAGAAGAGAAGAGACTCATGAAAAAGGATGGTAAACCCTGTGGACCAGCGAGCCTGACCTGTTCATTATGTGACCGCGTGTGTTTGTCAAACATTGGTAGAATTAGCCACGAGAGAAGCTGTTCGGCAAAAACAATACCTCAAAAAATACGCAATAGCCTCCACTAGACCGTCTGACAAGACGAAAAGGGCCATATACATATATATAAAACTGCTGAAAACGTTGGTTCTTTTTTCTTCATTATCTAATCTTTACAGAATATCTTGAATGCACAGTCCAACAAAGTAACTTTTGAAAATATGTTAAGTATATAACTGAAGAGTAGTTTTTCTTTCAAAACTATTATTATTTTTGTAAAACTACTGACAACTAGAGCTGTGTAGAGTAACTTATTATTTACAATGTTTGTTTTCTTTCTTGTCTGCTTGCTCTTTTTGTGTATGTGTGTGTGCATGCTTGTGTGTGTGTGTGTGTGAGAGAGAGAGAGAGAGAGAGAGAGAGAAAGAGAGAGACAGACAGACAGAGAGGAGGGTGTAGTTACTTCCTAGTGATCGATCCCTTTCAGAGATATATGAAGAAGACAGAAGAAGAAACTGTATCCATTCAAAAGGAGCTAGCTGGGGCCTCATTAATTCTGAGGAGTTCTAAAGTGTGTGACCAGATGGAAGAAATTGACAAGCTCATCAATATCTGACAGATCTGACCTGGTAACTTACTACATGGCCGTCCATCGTGCATCAAAGTTGACGGTTTGGACGTCTCACTGGGGCTAAGACCAGACCATGCTAGTGTCTTTTATATGATGATCATGTATCTCAACCCACGAATTGTTTCAGTGGTTCCCTCAACATCTTGGACAAAGTCTGTGTGATATCCACTGTTTCTATCTATGTACTTGCCACCGACATGGAACTCCCTGTTCTGTGTGATATCTACTGTTTCTATCTGTGTATATGCTTCCGAAATGGAACTCCCTGTTCTGTGTGATATCCACTATTTCTTTATATGTACTTGCCACTGACATGGAACTTCCTGTTCTGTGTGATATCCACTGTTTCTATCTATGTACTTGTCACTGACATGGAACTTCCTGTTCTGTGTGATATCCACTGTTTCTATCTATGTACATGCTACCGACATGGAACTCTCTGTTTTGTGTGATATCCACTGTTTCTATCTATGTACATGCTTCCGACATGGAACTCCCTGTTCTGTGTGATATCCACTGTTTCTATCTATGTACTTGCTTTCGACATGGAACTTCCTGTTCTGTGTGATATCCACTGTTTCTATCTATGTACATGCTTCCGACATGGAACTCCCTGTTCTGTGTGATATCCACTGTTTCTATCTATGTACTTGCTTTCGACATGGAACTTCCTGTTCTGTGTGATATCCACTGTTTCTATCTATGTGCATGCTTCCGACATGGAACTCCCTGTTCTGTGTGATATCCACTGTTTCTATCTATGTAATGCTTCCGACATGGAACTCCCTGTTCTGTGTGATATCCACTGTTTCTATCTATGTAGTTGCCACCGACATGGAACTCCCTGTTCTGTGTGATATCCACTGTTTCTATCTATGTACATGCTTCCGACATGGAACTCCCTGTTCTGTGTGATATCCACTGTTTCTATCTATGTACATGCTACCGACATGGAACTCTCTGTTCTGTGTGATATCTACTGTTTCTATCTATGTATATTCTACCGATAATGAACTCTCTGTTCTGTGTGATATCCACTGTTTCTATCTATGTACATGCGACTGACATCTAGCTCCTTGTCAAACGTCTCAGCAGAAAAGAACTACGGATAAGACCAATATCGAATAAAAAGAACATCTGCTCTCTGACTCAGCCGATTGGATCTGACTGCACGTTCAGTGTTCATTCGCAGGCAACAAACCAATCACCTCTCATTTTATTGTTTCTTTTTTATTGTGTGCGCACGTGTGTGTCCTTCATTCACATCATGTTCATAGGTGTCCCTTTGCTTCTTATTCATTTATTTTCTTATTATTATCCAATATTTATTCTTCTTTTTTTTCTTTCTCTCTTTGTGCGCATCCTTTCTGGATGTTAGCTCTCTCATCCACTCTCTTACTCATTCCCGCATCATTTATTTTAAAGGAAAAGAAAACGCCACACGTAATTTATCAGCGCTAAAACATTATGACTGTCGGTCTGAGGTCAGCGAGACTGTCGAGGTTAATAAGGAGGTGGCAAGGATGACATTCAAGAAAACAAGTAAGAACACTGACAGGAAAAACATGCAAGAAAACAGGCAGGAAGAAAGACTAAGGAAAAAAGCAAGAAAACAGACAGGAAAAAAGCAAGAAAACAGATAAGAAAAAAAAAGTAATAAAACAGACAAGGGAAAAAAAGCAAGAAAACCGGCAGAAAGAAAAGCCAGAATTGTCCTTCATTCCACATCCTTTCCCGCAAGTTAAATTGTATGGGCGAATGATCTGGCAGTGAGCAGCACACCACTAAGACGTCCTCGATGCTGAACTGGAGGCAGACTCAACACTAATTGTAACATGGCCACTAACCCGTCCACACTGGTAAATAAAGGCAACGAGACAAGGAGGTCTAAAGAGGAAGCGCACCTCTCTTCCTCTTCATCGTTCATCTCTCTCTCTCTCTCTCTTTCTCTCTTTATTCCACACATCTTTCCACCTCCTGTATAAGTTGAGTACACTCCAGGCTATTGAGCACTGAATACACCGTAATTATCAGCATTTACGATGTCCAATCGTGTGATCAATAATAGAGGACGTCAGAAGAGAACCGTTACTCTACTGCAGTTCAACAAAAAAAATCTGGGAGTACGGCCGGCGAAATGGGCTACACCGCGGGACGTATAAATCCGGGAAATGTCCTTTCATTTCTAATTGGATAAATTATCAAGAACATTTCCACAGTTTGTGAAGGGGATGTAAATTACAAATTTGTGAAATAAACTACATCTACAGACAGAGAGATGCAGTAAATCATAATGGAGATGTTGAGTAAGGAAAACAAAAATTGTATTAACTTCAGAAACACCGACAACCATAGAGAGGAGAAAACTGGGTCAATGAAAGGAAATGGAAGCAAATGTTACCTAACATTAAGGCGGATCTAGTGAACTGTATCACCAAATTAATCATGAAATAAAATGTCCACGGCTGATCTAGTGAACAACTATGAAAGGACAGAGAAGGATGGATAGATAAATAGATAGGATGATTCCACTGGCACGGGAGGTTGAGCAATTATGGATTTCCATTCGTTTGCAGTGATACCGGGGCCTTCGAATAAACAAAACCATAGATAGGAAGATAACACAAAGTAATGGAGATAAGTCGACTTTGCAAAGTCCCAAAGAATAAGTGAAGATAGAGGATACATGGAAAAGGTTGACGAATTCTATCAGTTAAATCATAACAACAACAACACTGTTGTTGATGAAGCCTGAGAGTGGTACCTCAACACCTGATAGCTCAGGATTAAGATACAGACATCACACAGTTGAGAGGGGGAAGCAGGAATACACACCCACGAGAAAGGACAATAAGAAGTATCAGCTAAGTATGAAACCATCACAGATAATGTTAATCACATCTGAAGACGAAATGAATTTTTAAATAAATATACAAACTTCATTTTTTTTTTAAAGAACCGATTTATTAAGCCATTAAGGGATTAAATGAAAGAAAAGCTCCTGGTAATGACGGTCTACATGCATAGCGAATTACAGCAGACTAGTCTTTGATCGCTCAGGTTTTGGGTACATTTGTCTCCCCCCTCACATACCTGGCAGTTAGACGCATGCTTGGAAGGGTTATAAGGAATAAAGTCAGATGTTGAGTAAGGGGACTTGCCAGTGTGCACTGGCTAGTGACACACTCAGTGTCATCTAGTGAACTGCTACACACTCAGTGTCATCTAGTGAACTGCTACACACTCAGTGTCATCTAGTGAACTGCTCCACACTCAGTGTCATCTAGTGAACTGCTACACACTCAGTGTCATCTAGTGAACTGCTCCACACTCAGTGTCATCTAGTGAACTGCTACACACTTAGTGTCATCTAGTGACCTGCTCTGCAGGATCAGCACATAACAGCGCTGTATTAGATCCTAATCTACGTAGCGAACACGTGGCTTCGGAAGTAATAGCCGCTGTATATATATATATATATATATATATATATATATATATATATATATATATATATATATATATATATATATATATATATATCTCCATGAGAGACTATACTATTATCCGAGCCACCCAACAGTTGTCTAGCTGACAACAAAAACAGCAGGCACAAACTAATGACTCGCGAATTTCACTAAACTTCCCCTCGCGTCTGTTTTGTCACTTGTTCTGCCTCGTACAATATTAAATATCTGAAAGCTCTAAGTTCAGTCGCATTCTCCAACAAACGTACAGTCAATGCTTCAATTATTGTTGCATTATGTCTCTTTGAAGCCAGCACATCCGTTCACGGTCATTCATGACGCCACGCACGGCAAGGGCAATAATCCCACGCCAGTTCCTGAAGTTTCCAGAACTCTATCAATGCCAATAGCCCACGTCGTTGCTAGTGACGTTGACTAGGAATCTGACACTATTACGGTTCTTCTAAACTGCACTGTTAACTAACCATTTAGGAGACTGCATCGCCGCCTCATATTCTCATGTTTGAGGTGGTAGTATAGTCCCTCATGTCTCTCTCTATTCAGCAAATATGTTTCTCACTCCAATAATGAACTTTCATATTGAGATTTGGCCTCACACCACCGAGCCCTCTGTGAACACAACTGCAGCATTGTCAGAAATGATCTATCCACTCTTTCATTGCAAGCATTCTCGTACCATCGTTGGTAACGTAATGCTCTCTCTTCCCCCCCCCCCTCTCTCATTTACACATCCAACGTTATTGACAAAGATCTATTGTAGAGATCTCTTGTGTGCCATCCATGATAAGGAACAGCATCACTATTTCTGCCTGTTGCCATGGTGGTCAATGCAACAAAGTCTATCTCTCTCTGTTCGTCCGGCGATTACTCTCTTTATCGCTCTCCCTTAAATTGGCGTTACATGGAGTCATGCACAGCGTTGTTTGTCGCAAGCAGCGGTAATTTGCGCCTTTCTGCCCAACATATCCGTCTTCAGTAAACAATATTTGGAACCAGATTACTCCCCCTTGCGATTCCTACTCGCTTGCTCAGGCTAGTTAGTATCTTTCCAGGTCAGCTGGGAGATGGAGCAGGATCTTGGTCAGTTTTGATTCGTTGTTCTTGAAGCATGTTCTGAGTCGCTGACCACCATGACACGCATGTAAGCTTTAGCTTGAATCAGTAGATGTCTATTTTTGATCGACACCAGGCCTAAGCAAGTTTCTCACTTTTGTTGTGAAGCTGTCTCCAGCGCGACCCAGGATCACTTCACTTAGAACACACTCTTACTGTTCAATCTGTCTCACTGACACTATGAGGATGCCCAAACCAAGATCAATGACCGACAGAACAAGTGGTGATATAAGCACCCGAGAGATCTGTTGCAAACATGTAGCAGTCAATTTATTGGAAGCCTCTAAACCATGCAATTATTTCTGCAATAGACATTCAACATGACGAAATGATAGACCTGTCACTAACAGAAACATGGTAGATGAATGTTCAGAAAGGCGGAGGAAATGTAGGCCCATATACATTTTGTAGAAAATACTGAGTCTGTTAAAATGTTACAATTCGCAAGGAGTGTTAATTTTGATAGCAATCTTTGGAAGGGGAAGACAGAAGTATACAAATGGTGCCTGAAACCAGCTTCTTAATAGTTGTATAACACGTACATGCGAGTGTATGCGGTAGACTGACAATAGAGGGTATTGTTCAAGGATTACGATGGACAGAGTTCCTCATACCAGGTGACTTGGATGATATCACTTTACTTGCAGGTCCAGACCAACAGGTTCAGGTTAAACTACAGAAATTAGAAACAAACTACAGAAATGCTGCCAACGTGCCCGCTTGCTCATAATTCTTACAGAAAAAAATAAACTGAAGCTTAGAGTGCCAAATTTAAGACACTTTAGTTTCTTTAAAATAGTAAACGAAGCTATCAAAGACATGCATGGAAAACATAACATCAGATAAGGAAGCAAACAATATTTAAATGTAATCAAATTGTTATTAAAAACTAAGTTTTCGTTTATCGAAACAAGATTTGGCAGGTGTGCCAGCAAACCACATATAAGTTACGGCTCCATGAATTCTTTCTGTGTTTGTGTATGGATTTGAATGCACGAGAATAGCAAGAATAATTTGGTCAAAGTAAAACAACAAGGCAGTCGTCATCCTATACAACCTAGTTAATAGATAGTAATCTCAACAATTTTATCGAACAAAAGCTGGAACCTGCGATTGATGAAATAGTACAACCGAGAGGAAATGTACAAAGTGACAGCAGGCAGAGGTTGGAGCTGGAGGGGCCACGTACACAACTGCAGGGGCCACGTACACAACAGAGTTATCCAGAAGCTATTACAAGTTGATGGATAGGCCACGTACACAAGAGAGATATCCAGAAGCTATTACAAGTTGATGGAGAGACCACGTACACAAGAGATATCTAGAAGCTATTGCAAGTTGATTGAGAGGCCACGTACACAAGAGATATCTAGAAGCTATTACAAGTTGATGGATAGGCCATGTACACAAGAGATATCTAGAAGCTATTACAAGTTGATGGATAGGCCACGTACACAAGAGATATCTAGAAGCTATTACAAGTTGATGGATAGGCCACGTACACAAGAGATATCTAGAAGCTATGACAAGTTGATGGAGAGGCCACGTACACAAGAGATATCTAGAAGCTATTACAAGTTGATGGAGAGGCCATGTACACAAGATATATCTAGAAGCTATTACAAGTTGATGGAGAGGCCACGTACACAAGAGATATCTAGAAGCTATTACAAGTTGATGGAGAGGCCATGTACACAAGAGATATCTAGAAGCTATTACAAGTTGATGGAGAGGCCACGTACACAAGAGATATCTAGAAGCGATGACAAGTTGATGGAGAGGCCATGTACACAAGAGATATCTAGAAGCTATTACAAGTTGATGGAGAGGCCACGTACACAAGATATCTAGAAGATATTACAAGTTGATGGAGAGGCCACGTACACAAGAGATATCTAGAAGATATGACAAGTTGATGGAGAGGCCACGTACACAAGAGATATCTAGAAGCTATTACAAGTTGATGGAGAGGCCATGTACACAAGAGATATCTAGAAGCTATTACAAGTTGATGGAGAGGCCACGTACATTAAGAGATATCTAGAAGCTATTACAAGTTGATGGAGAGGCCACGTACACAAGAGATATCTAGAAGCTATTACAAGTTGATGGAGAGACCACGTACACAAGAGATATCTAGAAGCTATTACAAGTTGATGGAGAGACCACGTACACAAGAGATATCTAGAAGCTATTACAAGTTGATGGAGAGACCACGTACACAAGAGATATCTAGAAGATATGACAAGTTGATGGAGAGACCACGTACACAAGAGATATCTAGAAGCTATGACAAGTTGATGGAGAGACCACGTACACGTACACAAGAGATATCTAGAAGCTATTACAAGTTGATGGAGAGGCCACGTACACAAGAGATATCTAGAAGCTATTACAAGTTGATGGAGAGGCCACGTACACAAGAGATATCTAGAAGCTATTACAAGTTGACGGAGAGGCCATGTACACAAGAGATATCTAGAAGCTATGACAAGTTGATGGAGAGGCCACGTACACAAGAGATATCTAGAAGCTATGACAAGTTGATGGAGAGGCCACGTACACAAGAGAAATCTAGAAGCTATGACAAGTTGATGGAGAGGTCATGTACACAAGAGATATCTAGAAGCTATGACAAGTTGATGGAGAGGCCACGTACACAAGAGATATCTAGAAGCTATGACAAGTTGATGGAGAGGCCACGTACACAAGAGATATCTAGAAGCTATGACAAGTTGATGGAGAGGCCATGTACACAAGAGATATCTAGAAGCTATTACAAGTTGATGGAGAGGCCACGAACACAAGAGATATCTAGAAGCTATTACAAGTTGATGGAGAAGCCACGTACACAAGAGATATCTAGAAGCTATTACAAGTTTATGGAGAGGCCACGTACACAAGAGATATCTAGAAGCTATGACAAGTTGATGGAGAGACCACGTACACAAGAGATATCTAGAAGCTATTACAAGTTGATGGAGAGACCACGTACACAAGAGATATCTAGAAGCTATGACAAGTTGATGGAGAGGCCACGTACACAAGAGATATCTAGAATATACACAAATGTACGTTAAAGAATCCGGAAAGAACGACGAAGGAGAAACAGAGCAGAGACAATTTGATCGGAAAATTGTGGTGATAAATGTACACAGTGTGAGCCAAATGTGGGGCACTCTGCAAATAGCAAAGTGATGGTAAATTGTTGCTGCAAAAGTCGACGGCCAGTGACTGCTGCCGCTGCTGCTGTGCTAGGTCGTTGTCAATGACAAGAAGAATAAGATTAAACTGCCAACACCACAGCAAATAGGGAAAACATACCAAGGAAAGAAAGGGGAGAGGGCGGATTGTCCCTAATTACACCACTCCCCTCTCTCCTCCCCTAAAGCCTTAGCGTCTATTACCCGACAGCTCTGATACAGAAACGGTCTGGGGTTTTCTCTCCTTCAGGGCTCGCCAGTAGATGGTTTGTGCGTGCAAGACAGACAGTTTGAGGAAGAGAGTGACAGCCAGTTTGAGGAAGAGAGTGAGAGACAGTTTGAGGAAGAGAGTGAGAGACAGTTTGAGGAAGAGAGTGAGAGACAGTTTGAGGAAGAGAGTGAGAGACAGTTTGAGGAAGAGAGTGAGAGACAGTTTGAGGAAGAGAGTGAGAGACAGTTTGAGGAAGAGAGTGACAGCCAGTTTGAGGACGAGAGTGAGAGACAGTTTGAGGAAGAGAGGGACAGTCAGTTTGAGGAAGAGAGTGACAGCCAATTTGAGGAAGAGAGAGAGACAGTTTGAGGAAGAGAGTGACAGCCAGTTTGAGGAAGAGAGTGAGAGACAGTTTGAGGAAGAGAGTGACAGCCAGTTTGAGGAAGAGAGTGACAGCCAGTTTGAGGAAGAGAGAGACAGTTTGAGGTTGAGAGTGAGAGACAGTTTGAGGAAGAGAGAGAGACAGTTTGAGGAAGAGAGTGACAGCCAGTTTGAGGAAGAGAGAGAGACAGTTTGAGGTTGAGAGTGACAGACAGTTTGAGGAAGAGAGAGACAGGCAGTTTGAGGAAGAGATTGACAGACAGTTTGAGGATGAGAGTGACAGACAGTTTGAGGAAGAGAGTGACAGACAGTTTGAGGAAGAGGGGGAGAGACAGTTTGAGGAAGAGAGTGAGAGACAGTTTGAGGAAGAGGGGGAGAGACAGTTTGAGGAAGAGAGTCTCTCTCTCTCTCTCTCTGCGTTCAGGACTCAATCAGAGTAAGGATTCCAGACTCTCATATGAAGTCAGCTGTCAGGCTAAGTGTGTTGATCGCCCCCACAGACAGAACATCACAATTAGAGTCTGTCAGATCCACTCTGACTGAACACCCGTTAATACGTTGCACTGTGTTCTGCGCCAGTGGCCCAGTGCATCCGATTTCAGCCAGCATTTTTTCAGGTTTGCTTTCCTTAGCCTTTGATTGTCCCCAATCTTCCTGCAAGGCAGCAGTTGATCTTTTCTGTCGGGGGATTCTGCCCTTAGATGGTCGGCCTTCCCAGGTTTACGAGCACCATCTGCCCGAGTCACTAGAGGTGACTAACACAGACATCCGACTTGTAATATGAGGAAACTGCAACAAGGAACTTTTCATGCATAGCCTTCATTTGTTCCCGCCGCCTATCCCCTTATACCGGTAAGTCACGTCCTCTTGAAAATGATGATCATCGTAGCACTTGATGATGTTAGGCCATCGTTGATGACTCCAATTCCGAACATAGAGACACACAGTCAGTCGTCAAATTCTTGTTGCACATCAAACAGCAGACCGTAAGATTTGCGCACGGCCGGTTTAGGGAACCAATACGATGACGTAGCCCACAATGTCGCCAAACTCATAATCTCGATACCTTTAGACTTATGTCTGATTACTCAAGTGTAAGTAGTCTACGACGAACAAAACACGAAGCAACTTCCCCAAAGAGACAAAACTGCGACTGACGAAGTAGTTTACATACAGTTTGAGGAAGAGAGAGAGACAGTTTGAGGAAGAGAGTGACAGCCAGTTTGAGGAAGAGAGAGAGACAGTTTGAGGTTGAGAGTGACAGACAGTTTGAGGAAGAGAGTGACGGACAGTTTGAGGAAGACAGAGACAGTTTGAGGAAGAGACAGACAGTTTGAGGAAGAGAGAGACAGTTTGAGGAAGAGACAGACAGTTTGAGGAAGATAGAGACAGTTTGAGGAAGAGAGAGACAGTTTGAGGAAGAGAGAGACAGTTTGAGGAAGAGAGAGACAGTTTGAGGAAGAGAGTGAGAGACAGTTTGAGGAAGAGAGTGAGAGACAGTTTGAGGAAGAGAGTGACAGCCAGTTTGAGGACGAGAGTGAGAGACAGTTTGAGGAAGAGAGGGACAGTCAGTTTGAGGAAGAGAGTGACAGCCAATTTGAGGAAGAGAGAGAGACAGTTTGAGGAAGAGAGTGACAGCCAGTTTGAGGAAGAGAGTGAGAGACAGTTTGAGGAAGAGAGTGACAGCCAGTTTGAGGAAGAGAGTGACAGCCAGTTTGAGGAAGAGAGAGACAGTTTGAGGTTGAGAGTGAGAGACAGTTTGAGGAAGAGAGAGAGACAGTTTGAGGAAGAGAGTGACAGCCAGTTTGAGGAAGAGAGAGAGACAGTTTGAGGTTGAGAGTGACAGACAGTTTGAGGAAGAGAGAGACAGGCAGTTTGAGGAAGAGATTGACAGACAGTTTGAGGATGAGAGTGACAGGCAGTTTGAGGAAGAGAGTGACAGACAGTTTGAGGAAGAGGGGGAGAGACAGTTTGAGGAAGAGAGTGAGAGACAGTTTGAGGAAGAGGGGGAGAGACAGTTTGAGGAAGAGAGTGAGAGATAGTTTGAGGAAGAGAGTGACAGACAGTTTGAGGAAGACAGAGACAGTTTGAGGAAGAGACAGACAGTTTGAGGAAGAGAGAGACAGTTTGAGGAAGAGACAGACAGTTTGAGGAAGATAGAGACAGTTTGAGGAAGAGAGAGACAGTTTGAGGAAGAGAGAGACAGTTTGAGGAAGAGAGAGACAGTTTGAGGACGAGAGAGAAAGACATTTTGAGGAAGAGAGATAGACAGTTTGAGGAAGAGAGATAGACAGTTTGAGAAAGAGAGTGACAGACAGTTTGAGGAAGAGAGTGACAGACAGTTTGAGGAAGAGAGAGACAGACAGTTTGAGGAAGAGAGTGACAGACAGTTTGAGGAAGAGAGAGACAGACAGTTTGAGGAAGAGAGAGACAGTTTGAGGAAGAGATAGACAGACAGTTTGAGGAAGAGAGATAGAGACAGACAGTTTGAGGAAGAGAGATAGAGACAGACAGTTTGAGGAAGAGAGAGACAGACAGTTTGAGGATGAGAGAGACAGACAGTTTGAGGAAGAGAGAGACAGACAGTTTGAGGAAGAGAGTGACAGACAGTTTGAGGATGAGAGTGACAGACAGTTTGAGGATGAGAGAGACAGACAGTTTGAGGAAGAGAGAGACAGTTTGAGGAAGAGAGAGACAGCCAGTTTGAGGAAGAGAGTGACAGACAGTTTGAGGAAGAGAGATAGAGACAGTTTGAGGAAGAGAGATAGAGACAGTTTGAGGAAGAGAGATAGAGACAGTTTGAGGAAGAGAGAGAGAGACAGTTTGAGGAAGAGAGATAGAGACAGTTTGAGGAAGAGAGAGATAGCCAGTTTGAGGAAGAGAGAGAGAGAGACAGTTTGAGGAAGAGAGAGACAGACAGTTTGAGGAAGAGAGAGACAGCCAGTTTGAGAAAGAGAGAGACATTTTGAGGAAGAGAGATAGACAGTTTGAGGAAGAGAGATAGACAGTTTGAGAAAGAGAGTGACAGACAGTTTGAGGAAGAGAGTGACAGACAGTTTGAGGAAGAGAGAGACAGACAGTTTGAGGAAGAGAGTGACAGACAGTTTGAGGAAGAGAGAGACAGACAGTTTGAGGAAGAGAGAGACAGTTTGAGGAAGAGATAGAAAGACAGTTTGAGGAAGAGAGATAGAGACAGACAGTTTGAGGAAGAGAGATAGAGACAGACAGTTTGAGGAAGAGAGAGACAGACAGTTTGAGGATGAGAGAGACAGACAGTTTGAGGAAGAGAGAGACAGACAGTTTGAGGAAGAGAGAGACAGTTTGAGGAAGAGAGAGACAGCCAGTTTGAGGAAGAGAGAGACAGTTTGAGGAAGAGAGATAGAGACAGTTTGAGGAAGAGAGAGATAGCCAGTTTGAGGAAGAGAGAGAGAGACAGTTTGAGGAAGAGAGAGACAGACAGTTTGAGGAAGAGAGAGACAGCCAGTTTGAGAAAGAGAGAGACAGTTTGAGGAAGAGAGAGAAAGTTTGAGGAAGAGAGAGACAGACAGTTTGAGGAAGAGAGATAGAGAGAGACAGTTTGAGGAAGAGAGAGATAGACAGTTTGAGGAAGAGAGAGACAGACACTTTGAGGAAGAGAGAGACAGCCAGTTTGAGAAAGAGAGAGAGACAGTTTGAGGAAGAGAGAGAAAGTTTGAGGAAGAGAGATAGAGACAGTTTGAGGAAAAGAGTGACAGACAGTTTGAGGAAGAGAGTGACAGACAGTTTGAGCATGAGAGAGACAGACAGTTTGAGGAAGAGAGTGACAGACAGTTTGAGGAAGAGAGTGACGGATAGTTTGAGGAAGAGAGATAGAGACAATTTGATGAAGAGAGAGAGACAGACAGTTTGAGGAAGAGAGAGACAGACAGTTTGAGGAAGAGAGATAGAGACAGTTTGATGAAGAGAGAGACAGACAGTTTGATGAAGAGAGATAGAGACAGACAGTTTGATGAAGAGAGATAGAGACAGTTTGATGAAGAGAGAGACAGACAGTTTGAGGAAGAGAGATAGAGACAGTTTGATGAAGAGAGAGACAGACAGTTTGAGGAAGCGAGATAGAGACAGTTTGAGGAAGAGAGAGAGAGAGTGAGGCAGTTTGAGGAAGAGAGATAGAGACAGTTTGAGGTTGAGAGATAGAGACATTTTGAGGAAGAGAGTGGCAGCAGACAGTTTGAGGAAGATAGAGACAGTTTGAGGAAGATAGAGACAGTTTGAGGAAGAGAGTGACAGACAGTTTGAGGAAGAGAGAGACAGACAGTTTGAGGAAGAGAGATAGAGACAGTTTGAGAGAAGAGAGAGAGAGAGAGACAGTTGGAGGAAGAGAAAGAGAGACAGACAGTTTGAGGAAGAGAAAGAGAGACAGTTTGAGGAAGAGAGTGGCAGACAGTTTGAGGAAGAGAGAGACAGCCAGATTGAGGAAGAGAGTGACAGACAGTTTGAGGAAGAGAGTGACAGACAGTTTGAGGAAGAGAGAGACAGACAGTTTGAGGAAGAGAGTGACAGACAGTTTGAGGAAGAGAGAGACAGACAGTTTGAGGAAGAGAGACACAGTTTGAGGAAGAGATAGACAGACAGTTTGAGGAAGAGAGATAGAGACAGACAGTTTGAGGAAGAGAGAGGCAGACAGTTTGAGGAAGAGAGAGACAGACAGTTTGAGGAAGAGAGTGACAGACAGTTTGAGGAAGAGAGAGACAGACAGTTTGAGGAAGAGCGAGACAGACAATTTGAGGAAGAGAGAGACAGACAGTTTGAGGATGAGAGTGACGGACAGTTTGAGGAAGAGAGAGACAGACAGTTTGAGGAAGAGAGAGACAGACAGTTTGAGAAAGAGAGTGACGGACAGTTTGAGGAAGAGAGAGACAGACAGTTTAAGGAAGAGAGTGACAGACAGTTTGAGGAAGAGAGTGACGGACAGTTTGAGGAAGAGAGTGACGGACAGTTTGAGGAAGAGAGTGACGGACAGTTTGAGGAAGAGAGATAGAGACAGTTTGATGAAGAGAGATACAGACAGTTTTGATGAAGAGAGATAGAGACAGACAGTTTGATGAAGAGAGATAGAGACAGTTTGATGAAGAGAGAGACAGACAGTTTGAGGAAGAGAGATAGAGACAGTTTGATGAAGAGAGAGACAGACAGTTTGAGGAAGCGAGATAGAGACAGTTTGAGGAAGAGAGAGAGAGAGTGAGGCAGTTTGAGGAAGAGAGATAGAGACAGTTTGAGGTTGAGAGATAGAGACAGTTTGAGGAAGAGAAAGACAGACAGTTTGAGGAAGAGAGAGACAGACAGTTTGAGGAAGAGAGTGACGACAGTTTGAGGAAGAGAGTGACGGACAGTTTGAGGAAGAGAGTGACAGACAGTTTGAGGAAGAGAGTGACGGACAGTTTGAGGAAGAGAGATAGAGACAGTTTGAGGAAGAGAAAGACAGACAGTTTGAGGAAGAGAAAGACAGACAGTTTGAGGAAGAGAAAGACAGACAGTTTGAGGAAGAGAGAGACAGACAGTTTGAGGAAGAGAGAGACAGACAGTTTGAGGAAGAGAGAGAGAGACAGTTTGAGGAAGAGAGAGACAGACAGTTTGAGGAAGAGAGAGAGAGACAGTTTGAGGAGAGAGAGAGAGAGAGACAGTTTGAGGAAGAGAGAGACAGACAGTTTGAGGAAGAGAGAGACAGACAATTTGAGGAAGAGAGAGAGAGAGACAGTTTGAGGAAGAGAGAGACAGTTTGAGGAAGAGAGAGACAGACAGTTTGAGGAAGAGAGAGACAGACAGTTTGAGGAAGAGAGAGACAGACAGTTTGAGGAAGAGAGATAGAGACAGTTTGAGGAAGAGAGAGACAGCCAGTTTGAGAAAGAGAGAGAGACAGTTTTGAGGAAGAGAGAGAGACAGTTTGAGGAAAAGAGATAGAGACAGTTTGAGGAAGAGAGAGACAGACAGTTTGAGGAAGAGAGAGAGACAGTTTGAGGAAGAGAGATAGAGACAGTTTGAGGAAGAGAGAGACAGTTTGAGGAAGAGAGATAGAGACAGTTTGAGGAAGAGAGATAGAGACAGTTTGAGGAAGAGAGAGACAGACAGTTTGAGGAAGAGAGAGACAGCCAGTTTGAGGAAGAGAGAGACAGCCAGTTTGAGGAAAGAGAGAGACAGTTTGAGGAAGAGAGAGACAGCCAGTTTGAGGAAGAGAGAGACAGCCAGTTTGAGGAAGAGAGATAGAGACAGTTTGAGGAAGAGAGAGATAGCCAGTTTGAGGAAGAGAGAGAGAGACAGTTTGAGGAAGAGAGAGACAGACAGTTTGAGGAAGAGAGAGACAGCCAGTTTGAGAAAGAGAGAGACAGTTTGAGGAAGAGAGAGACAGTTTGAGGAAGAGAGAGACAGACAGTTTGAGGAAGAGAGATAGAGAGAGACAGTTTGAGGAAGAGAGAGATAGACAGTTTGAGGAAGAGAGAGACAGACAGTTTGAGGAAGAGAGAGACAGCCAGTTTGAGAAAGAGAGAGACAGTTTGAGGAAGAGAAAGTTTGAGGAAGAGAGATAGAGACAGTTTGAGGAAGAGACAGCCAGTTTGAGAAAGAGAGAGACAGTTTGAGGAAGAGTAGACAACACAGTTTGAGGAAGGGAGATAGAGACAGTTTGAGGAAGAGACAGCCAGTTTGAGAAAGAGAGAGACAGTTTGAAGAAGAGTAGACAACACAGTTTGAGGAAGAGAGATAGAGACAGTTTGAGGAAGAGAGATAGAGACAGTTTGAGGAAGAGATATAGAGACAGTTTGAGGAAGAGAGATAGAGACAGTTTGAGGAAGAGACAGCCAGTTTGAGGAAGAGAGAGAGAGACAGTTTGAGGAAGAGAGATAGAGACAGTTTGAGGAAGAGAGATAGAGACAGTTTGAGGAAGAGACAGCCAGTTTGAGGAAGAGAGTGACAGTTTGAGGAAGAGAGATAGAGACAGTTTGAGGAAAAGAGTGACAGACAGTTTGAGGAAGAGAGATAGAGACAGTTTAAGGAAGAGAGTGACAGACAGTTTGAGGAAGAGAGAGACAGACACACACATAAAGAGAAAGATCAAAAGGAGGACAGAATAGTTGATGCGAATAAAGTGTGAAAAGAAGGTATAAATATATCAAACGAGCGGTGGAGGTAGTCTAATGCTTGCTAATCTAAACGCGATATGCGGGCACTGGTTCATAAATATTAAATCAGAGACATAACTTTTTTGTATTTCTTTTCTTCTTCTTTCAGACACGTAAACGCTCCTCTCTGCCTCCGTCCCCATCATTTGGATGTTCCTGGTGTTGACAGATTAGGCCGGGCAGTTCCATCTCGGCCAGGATCCACAGACATTGATCCTCCAAGCCTTAACAACCCCCCCCCCCTGAGAGTGACAGACAGTTTGAGGAAGAGAGAGACAGGCAGTTTGAGGAAGAGATTGACAGACAGTTTGAGGATGAGAGTGACAGACAGTTTGAGGAAGAGAGTGATAGACATTTTGAGGAAGAGGGGAAGAGACAGTTTGAGGAAGAGAGAGACAGACAGTTTGAGGAAGAGGGGGAGAGACAGTTTGAGGAAGAGAGTGAGAGATAGTTTGAGGAGAGAGTGACAGACAGTTTGAGGAAGAGAGTGACGGACAGTTTGAGGAAGAGAGAGACAGTTTGAGGAAGAGACAGACAGTTTGAGGAAGATAGAGACAGTTTGAGGAAGAGAGAGACAGTTTGAGGAAGAGAGAGACAGTTTGAGGAAGAGAGAGACAGTTTGAGGAAGAGAGAGAAAGACATTTTGAGGAAGAGAGATAGACAGTTTGAGGAAGAGAGATAGACAGTTTGAGGAAGAGAGTGACAGACAGTTTGAGGAAGAGAGTGACAGACAGTTTGAGGAAAGAGAGACAGACAGTTTGAGGAAGAGAGTGACAGACAGTTTGAGGAAGAGAGAGACAGACAGTTTGAGGAAGAGAGAGACAGTCTGAGGAAGAGATAGACAGACAGTTTGAGGAAGAGAGATAGAGACAGACAGTTTGAGGAAGAGAGATAGAGACAGACAGTTTGAGGAAGAGAGAGACAGACAGTTTGAGGATGAGAGAGACAGACAGTTTGAGGAAGAGAGAGACAGACAGTTTGAGGAAGAGAGTGACAGACAGTTTGAGGATGAGAGTGACAGACAGTTTGAGGATGAGAGAGACAGTTTGAGGAAGAGAGAGACAGCCAGTTTGAGGAAGAGAGAGACAGTTTGAGGAAGAGAGATAGAGACAGTTTGAGGAAGAGAGAGACAGACAGTTTGAGGAAGAGAGAGACAGACAGTTTGAGAAAGAGAGAGACAGACAGTTTGAGGAAGAGAGAGACAGACAGTTTGAGGAAGAGAGAGACAGACAGTTTGAGGAAGAGAGAGATAGCCAGTTTGAGGAAGAGAGAGACAGACAGTTTGAGGAAGAGAGAGACAGACAGTTTGAGGAAGAGAGAGACAGACAGTTTGAGAAAGAGAGAGACAGTTTGAGGAAGAGAGAGACAGTTTGAGGAAGAGAGATAGAGAGAGACAGTTTGAGGAAGAGAGAGACAGTTTGAGGAAGAGAGAGACAGACAGTTTGAGGAAGAGAGAGACAGTTTGAGGAAGAGAGAGACAGTTTGAGGAAGAGAGAGACAGTTTGAGGAAGAGAGAGACAGACAGTTTGAGGAAGAGAGATAGAGAGAGACAGCCAGTTTGAGGAAGAGAGAGACAGACAGTTTGAGGAAGAGAGAGACAGACAGTTTGAGGAAGAGAGAGATAGCCAGTTTGAGGAAGAGAGAGACAGACAGTTTGAGGAAGAGAGAGACAGACAGTTTGAGGAAGAGAGAGACAGACAGTTTGAGAAAGAGAGAGAGTTTGAGGAAGAGAGAGACAGTTTGAGGAAGAGAGAGACAGACAGTTTGAGGAAGAGAGATAGAGAGAGACAGTTTGAGGAAGAGAGAGATAGACAGTTTGAGGAAGAGAGTGACAGACAGTTTGAGGAAGAGAGTGACGGATAGTTTGAGGAAGAGAGATAGAGACAGTTTGATGAAGAGAGAGAGACAGACAGTTTGAGGAAGAGAGAGACAGACAGTTTGAGGAAGAGAGATAGAGACAGTTTGATGAAGAGAGAGACAGACAGTTTGAGGAAGAGAGATAGAGACAGACAGTTTGATGAAGAGAGATAGAGACAGTTTGATGAAGAGAGAGACAGACAGTTTGAGGAAGAGAGATAGAGACAGTTTGATGAAGAGAGAGACAGACAGTTTGAGGAAGCGAGATAGAGACAGTTTGAGGAAGAGAGAGAGAGTGAGGCAGTTTGAAGAAGAGAGATAGAGACAGTTTGAGGTTGAGAGATAGAGACATTTTGAGGAAGAGAGTGGCAGCAGACAGTTTGAGGAAGATAGAGACAGTTTGAGGAAGATAGAGACAGTTTGAGGAAGAGAGTGACAGACAGTTTGAGGAAGAGAGAGACAGACAGTTTGAGGAAGAGAGTGACAGACAGTTTGAGAAAGAGAGAGAGACAGTTTGAGGAAGAGAGAGAGACAGTTTGAGGAAAAGAGATAGAGACAGTTTGAGGAAGAGAGAGACAGACAGTTTGAGGAAGAGAGAGACAGTTTGAGGAAGAGAGATAGAGACAGTTTGAGGAAGAGAGAGACAGTTTGAGGAAGAGAGATAGAGACAGTTTGAGGAAGAGAGATAGAGACAGTTTGAGGAAGAGAGAGACAGACAGTTTGAGGAAGAGAGAGACAGCCAGTTTGAGGAAGAGAGAGACAGCCAGTTTGAGGAAGAGAGAGACAGTTTGAGGAAGAGAGAGACAGCCAGTTTGAGGAAGAGAGAGACAGCCAGTTTGAGGAAGAGAGATAGAGACAGTTTGAGGAAGAGAGAGATAGCCAGTTTGAGGAAGAGAGAGAGAGACAGTTTGAGGAAGAGAGAGACAGACAGTTTGAGGAAGAGAGAGACAGCCAGTTTGAGAAAGAGAGAGACAGTTTGAGGAAGAGAGAGACAGTTTGAGGAAGAGAGAGACAGACAGTTTGAGGAAGAGAGATAGAGAGAGACAGTTTGAGGAAGAGAGAGATAGACAGTTTGAGGAAGAGAGAGACAGACAGTTTGAGGAAGAGAGAGACAGCCAGTTTGAGAAAGAGAGAGACAGTTTGAGGAAGAGAAAGTTTGAGGAAGAGAGATAGAGACAGTTTGAGGAAGAGACAGCCAGTTTGAGAAAGAGAGAGACAGTTTGAGGAAGAGTAGACAACACAGTTTGAGGAAGGGAGATAGAGACAGTTTGAGGAAGAGACAGCCAGTTTGAGAAAGAGAGAGACAGTTTGAAGAAGAGTAGACAACACAGTTTGAGGAAGAGAGATAGAGACAGTTTGAGGAAGAGAGATAGAGACAGTTTGAGGAAGAGATATAGAGACAGTTTGAGGAAGAGAGATAGAGACAGTTTGAGGAAGAGACAGCCAGTTTGAGGAAGAGAGAGAGAGACAGTTTGAGGAAGAGAGATAGAGACAGTTTGAGGAAGAGAGATAGAGACAGTTTGAGGAAGAGACAGCCAGTTTGAGGAAGAGAGAGACAGTTTGAGGAAGAGAGATAGAGACAGTTTGAGGAAAAGAGTGACAGACAGTTTGAGGAAGAGAGATAGAGACAGTTTAAGGAAGAGAGTGACAGACAGTTTGAGGAAGAGAGAGACAGACACACACATAAAGAGAAAGATCAAAAGGGAGGACAGAATAGTTGATGCGAATAAAGTGTGAAAAGAAGGTATAAATATATCAAACGAGCGGTGGAGGTAGTCTAATGCTTGCTAATCTAAACGCGATATGCGGGCACTGGTTCATAAATATTAAATCAGAGACATAACTTTTTTGTATTTCTTTTCTTCTTCTTTCAGACACGTAAACGCTCCTCTCTGCCTCCGTCCCCATCATTTGGATGTTCCTGGTGTTGACAGATTAGGCCGGGCAGTTCCATCTCGGCCAGGATCCACAGACATTGATCCTCCAAGCCTTAACAACCCCCCCCCCCCCCTGAGAGTGACAGACAGTTTGAGGAAGAGAGAGACAGGCAGTTTGAGGAAGAGATTGACAGACAGTTTGAGGATGAGAGTGACAGACAGTTTGAGGAAGAGAGTGATAGACATTTTGAGGAAGAGGGGAAGAGACAGTTTGAGGAAGAGAGAGACAGACAGTTTGAGGAAGAGGGGGAGAGACAGTTTGAGGAAGAGAGTGAGAGATAGTTTGAGGAAGAGAGTGACAGACAGTTTGAGGAAGAGAGTGACGGACAGTTTGAGGAAGAGAGTGACAGACAGTTTGAGGAAGAGAGTGACAGACAGTTTGAGGAAAAGAGAGACAGACAGTTTGAGGAAGAGAGTGACAGACAGTTTGAGGAAGAGAGAGACAGACAGTTTGAGGAAGAGAGAGACAGTCTGAGGAAGAGATAGACAGACAGTTTGAGGAAGAGAGATAGAGACAGACAGTTTGAGGAAGAGAGATAGAGACAGACAGTTTGAGGAAGAGAGAGACAGACAGTTTGAGGATGAGAGAGACAGACAGTTTGAGGAAGAGAGAGACAGACAGTTTGAGGAAGAGAGTGACAGACAGTTTGAGGATGAGAGTGACAGACAGTTTGAGGATGAGAGAGACAGTTTGAGGAAGAGAGAGACAGCCAGTTTGAGGAAGAGAGAGACAGTTTGAGGAAGAGAGATAGAGACAGTTTGAGGAAGAGAGAGACAGACAGTTTGAGGAAGAGAGAGACAGACAGTTTGAGAAAGAGAGAGACAGACAGTTTGAGGAAGAGAGAGACAGACAGTTTGAGGAAGAGAGAGACAGACAGTTTGAGGAAGAGAGAGATAGCCAGTTTGAGGAAGAGAGAGACAGACAGTTTGAGGAAGAGAGAGACAGACAGTTTGAGGAAGAGAGAGACAGACAGTTTGAGAAAGAGAGAGACAGTTTGAGGAAGAGAGAGACAGTTTGAGGAAGAGAGATAGAGAGAGACAGTTTGAGGAAGAGAGAGACAGTTTGAGGAAGAGAGAGACAGACAGTTTGAGGAAGAGAGAGACAGTTTGAGGAAGAGAGAGACAGTTTGAGGAAGAGAGAGACAGTTTGAGGAAGAGAGAGACAGACAGTTTGAGGAAGAGAGATAGAGAGAGACAGCCAGTTTGAGGAAGAGAGAGACAGACAGTTTGAGGAAGAGAGAGACAGACAGTTTGAGGAAGAGAGAGATAGCCAGTTTGAGGAAGAGAGAGACAGACAGTTTGAGGAAGAGAGAGACAGACAGTTTGAGGAAGAGAGAGACAGACAGTTTGAGAAAGAGAGAGAGTTTGAGGAAGAGAGAGACAGTTTGAGGAAGAGAGAGACAGACAGTTTGAGGAAGAGAGATAGAGAGAGACAGTTTGAGGAAGAGAGAGATAGACAGTTTGAGGAAGAGAGTGACAGACAGTTTGAGGAAGAGAGTGACGGATAGTTTGAGGAAGAGAGATAGAGACAGTTTGATGAAGAGAGAGAGACAGACAGTTTGAGGAAGAGAGAGACAGACAGTTTGAGGAAGAGAGATAGAGACAGTTTGATGAAGAGAGAGACAGACAGTTTGAGGAAGAGAGATAGAGACAGACAGTTTTGATGAAGAGAGATAGAGACAGTTTGATGAAGAGAGAGACAGACAGTTTGAGGAAGAGAGATAGAGACAGTTTGATGAAGAGAGAGACAGACAGTTTGAGGAAGCGAGATAGAGACAGTTTGAGGAAGAGAGAGAGAGTGAGGCAGTTTGAAGAAGAGAGATAGAGACAGTTTGAGGTTGAGAGATAGAGACATTTTGAGGAAGAGAGTGGCAGCAGACAGTTTGAGGAAGATAGAGACAGTTTGAGGAAGATAGAGACAGTTTGAGGAAGAGAGTGACAGACAGTTTGAGGAAGAGAGAGACAGACAGTTTGAGGAAGAGAGTGACAGACAGTTTGAGGAAGAGAGAGACAGACAGTTTGAGGAAGAGAGTGACAGACAGTTTGATGAAGAGAGAGACAGACAGTTTGAGGAAGAGAGTGACAGACAGTTTGAGGAAGAGAGAGACAGACAGTTTGAGGAAGAGAGATAGAGACAGTTTGATGAAGAGAGAGAGACAGACAGTTTGAGGAAGAGAGAGACAGACAGTTTGAGGAAGAGAGATAGAGACAGTTTGAGGAAGCGAGAGAGAGTGAGGCAGTTTGAGGAAGAGAGTTAGAGACAGTTTGAGTTTGAGAGATAGAGACATTTTGAGGAAGAGAGTGGCAGCAGACAGTTTGAGGAAGATAGAGACAGTTTGAGGAAGATAGAGACAGTTTGAGGAAGAGAGTGACAGACAGTTTGAGGAAGAGAGAGACAGACAGTTTGAGGAAGAGAGATAGAGACAGTTGGAGGAAGAGAGAGAGAGAGAGAGAGACAGTTGGAGGAAGAGAAAGAGAGACAGACAGTTTGAGGAAGAGAAAGAGAGACAGTTTGAGGAAGAGAGTGGCAGACAGTTTGAGGAAGAGAGAGACAGCCAGATTGAGGAAGAGAGTGACAGACAGTTTGAGGAAGAGAGTGACAGACAGTTTGAGGAAGAGAGAGACAGACAGTTTGAGGAAGAGAGTGACAGACAGTTTGAGGAAGAGAGAGACAGACAGTTTGAGGAAGAGATAGACAGACAGTTTGAGGAAGAGAGAGACAGACAGTTTGAGGAAGAGAGAGACAGACAGTTTGAGGAAGAGAGAGACAGACAGTTTGAGGAAGAGAGATAGAGACAGACAGTTTGAGGAAGAGAGAGGCAGACAGTTTGAGGAAGAGAGAGACAGACAGTTTGAGGAAGAGAGTGACAGACAGTTTGAGGAAGAGAGAGACAGACAATTTGAGGAAGAGAGAGACAGACAGTTTGAGGATGAGAGTGACGGACAGTTTGAGGAAGAGAGAGACAGACAGTTTGAGGAAGAGAGAGACAGACAGTTTGAGGATGAGAGTGACGGACAGTTTGAGGAAGAGAGTGACGGACAGTTTGAGGAAGAGAGTGACGGACAGTTTGAGGAAGAGAGTGACAGACAGTTTGAGGAAGAGAGTGACGGACAGTTTGAGGAAGAGAGATCGAGACAGTTTGAGGAAGAGAAAGACAGACAGTTTGAGGAAGAGAGAGACAGACAGTTTGAGGAAGAGAGAGACAGTTTGAGGAAGAGAGAGAGAGAGACAGTTTGAGGAAGAGAGAGACAGACAGTTTGAGGAAGAGAGAGACAGACAATTTGAGGAAGAGAGAGACAGACAGTTTGAGGAAGAGAGAGACAGACAGTTTGAGGAAGAGAGAGACAGACAGTTTGAGGAAGAGAGCGACAGACAGTTTGAGGAAGAGAGAGACAGACAGTTTGAGGAAGAGAGAGACAGTTTGAGGAAGAGAGAGAGAGAGACAGTTTGAGGAAGAGAGAGACAGACAGTTTGAGGAAGAGAGAGACAGACAATTTGAGGAAGAGAGAGAGAGACAGTTTGAGGAAGAGAGAGACAGTTAGAGGAAGAGAGAGACAGACAGTTTGAGGAAGAGAGAGACAGACAGTTTGAGGAAGAGAGAGACAGACAGTTTGAGGAAGAGAGATAGAGACAGTTTGAGGAAGAGAGAGACAGCCAGTTTGAGAAAGAGAGAGAGACAGTTTTGAGGAAGAGAGAGAGACAGTTTGAGGAAAAGAGATAGAGACAGTTTGAGGAAGAGAGAGACAGACAGTTTGAGGAAGAGAGAGACAGTTTGAGGAAGAGAGATAGAGACAGTTTGAGGAAGAGAGAGACAGACAGTTTGAGGAAGAGAGAGACAGCCAGTTTGAGGAAGAGAGAGACAGTTTGAGGAAGAGAGAGACAGACAGTTTGAGGAAGAGAGATAGAGACAGTTTGAGGAAGAGAGAGACAGACAGTTTGAGGAAGAGAGAGACAGTTTGAGGAAGAGAGATAGAGACAGTTTGAGGAAGAGAGATAGAGACAGTTTGAGGAAGAGAGATAGAGACAGTTTGAGGAAGAGAGATAGAGACAGTTTGAGGAAGAGAGATAGAGACAGTTTGAGGAAGAGAGAGACAGACAGTTTGAGGAAGAGAGAGACAGCCAGTTTGAGGAAGAGAGAGACAGCCAGTTTGAGGAAGAGAGAGACAGTTTGAGGAAGAGAGAGACAGCCAGTTTGAGGAAGAGAGAGACAGCCAGTTTGAGGAAGAGAGATAGAGACAGTTTGAGGAAGAGAGAGACAGTTTGAGGAAGAGAGAGACAGTTTGAGGAAGAGAGAGACAGACAGTTTGAGGAAGAGAGATAGAGAGAGACAGTTTGAGGAAGAGAGAGATCGACAGTTTGAGGAAGAGAGAGACAGACAGTTTGAGGAAGAGAGAGACAGCCAGTTTGAGAAAGAGAGAGACAGTTTGAGGAAGAGAAAGTTTGAGGAAGAGAGATAGAGACAGTTTGAGGAAGAGACAGCCAGTTTGAGAAAGAGAGAGACAGTTTGAGGAAGAGTAGACAACACAGTTTGAGGAAGAGAGATAGAGACAGTTTGAGGAAGAGACAGCCAGTTTGAGAAAGAGAGAGACAGTTTGAAGAAGAGTAGACAACACAGTTTGAGGAAGAGAGATAGAGACAGTTTGAGGAAGAGAGATAGAGACAGTTTGAGGAAGAGATATAGAGACAGTTTGAGGAAGAGAGATAGAGACAGTTTGAGGAAGAGACAGCCAGTTTGAGGAAGAGAGAGAGAGACAGTTTGAGGAAGAGAGATAGAGACAGTTTGAGGAAGAGAGATAGAGACAGTTTGAGGAAGAGACAGCCAGTTTGAGGAAGAGAGAGACAGTTTGAGGAAGAGAGATAGAGACAGTTTGAGGAAAAGAGTGACAGACAGTTTGAGGAAGAGAGATAGAGACAGTTTAAGGAAGAGAGTGACAGACAGTTTGAGGAAGAGAGAGACAGACACACACATAAAGAGAAAGATCAAAAGGGAGGACAGAATAGTTGATGCGAATAAAGTGTGAAAAGAAGGTATAAATATATCAAACGAGCGGTGGAGGTAGTCTAATGCTTGCTAATCTAAACGCGATATGCGGGCACTGGTTCATAAATATTAAATCAGAGACATAACTTTTTTGTATTTCTTTTCTTCTTCTTTCAGACACGTAAACGCTCCTCTCTGCCTCCGTCCCCATCATTTGGATGTTCCCGGTGTTGACAGATTAGGCCGGGCAGTTCCATCTCGGCCAGGATCCACAGACATTGATCCTCCAAGCCTTAACAACCCCCCCCCCCCCATCCCAGCTCTCAGTCAAAGCGGATCGGATAAAAGAGCAGGCATTCTAGAAATAAACCAGCACATTCTCTCTCTCTCTTCCTCTCACAAAAGTGTCTATCTCCCTCTTCCCATGTCACTCCCACCTCTCTCTCTTCCTTTCACAAAACTTTCTACCTCCCTCTGTCTTTTCCTTATCTTTATCTTCCTATAAAACTATATACTGATGGCATCAACAACACACGCCATGTCCGGCTGTGTGCATACGTGGGTGGTCTAGAGGTATGATGTCGATCTCTAGATATGTAGGTCCCTGGTTCGAATCCCGCCATATTCGTTGGCAATCGTCCTCTTCAAATTCGTGGTTCCCACGATACTTGATCCTTGGCAGTGAGCTGAAGTGTCTGTCTCTTTAGGATAATGGCGAAAAACAAG